>JAGWCC010000158.1:600000-1006557 GCA_022651775.1 Drusus annulatus | reverse complement strand
TTTTAAATATGAATATCGCTGATTTTTTGATTTTATGGATTCTTTCGTAATCCTCTTGTAACTAGCTGGGGCTTATTCAAATACCCCTCATAATGTCTATCTAACTAGTACTGCGGCTCATTAGGCCTTATTGCTATCACCATCTGATGGTTGTATTTAATTGACTGAATTTAAGTTTACATTAGTGACTTCTTAGAGAAAAGGTCTGTTCGGAGAGAGTGGTACTATGGAGAACCTATTTGGGACGTATGTTGGGAGGCTGAAGGGAGGGGAAGGAAATGGCCAAGAGGAAGGTTGAGTAGGAAGTTTCTGGCTAGTAAGACTTGGTCAGTAAACACGCCTAAAGTCATTTCAAGCAACGTTTCGATTCTGAATGATAGTCTTTGAAATGTTTTATAATATAATAATAATAATAAATGGATAACTTTTATAGCTCCGTTTTCGTGAGAAAATCACCTCGAGGGTACTTTATTATTTAACCATGTTTGTTGGTTAACTAACTAACCATCACGCCGTTTCCCCACAGGGGTAGGCATAGAGGATGGACCGCCAAACAATTCGGTTTTGACCTACATTTCTTGCTTTACTTACATTCATACATCGTCTCACACATACTCTTCTGTTCTTCTGACTCTTCACATGGCCCGACTCAAGTTTTTTATTCACTTGATCGTGCCATTATAATATAGAATAACATTAAATTGATACAATTAAAAGCTATCTTTGTATTTTACTGATATATACGTGCTAATCATCTAGATTTTCTGAACCTTTGTTCTTGGTCCTTTGTTACTTGGAGTAACAATATGTGGAGAGTGAGCTAATTCTTTTAACCCAACCTATACAAACTTGTGATAAATCACTTTCTCCGGGTTTTTACATCGTACACAATGAGAACAGACAGCAAAATTTCCCAAATGATCGCACCGCTTTAAAATATTGTAAGAATGTTCTTCGTGTCCCGCGTCTCCGTTGACTCCGCCCACACGTTTTGATATGCGACATGAATGGACATAAGCTAACGGTTTTTTAGGTAATATGCTATATTTTTGTTTATAACAATACTGTGAACAAGTGGTTATACGAATAAACAAAAACATTATGTTGACTTGTGCTATGAATTTTATAATTTTTATAATTATAATTAATTATTTTATAATTATAATAATCTTTATTTAATTATAGTTTACAGTAATAACGATAAAAAAAGGATAAACATAATATAAGGTTGTGTAAAGGTGTATGTACAATGATGAATATATTTGAACTAGAGATCGATACATTGGAAACATAATATATATAATAAACACAGTGATCAAAAAGAAGTATAGACTAGTCTGCGTATTCGCCTTAGAGTAGATCATTATCATTATTCGTATTTGCTTAAATACATATTTATATTTTATTTATATTTTTTATATTTATATTTACTTATTTATAATAGGTTTTAACCGATGTTCTCACTTACGTGAAAAACAATCAGTTAGTGTACAATTGCAAAAACAAAATAACATATATGAGACATATAAATAATGAATTAAAACTAAGAATTACGACTGTTGACTTGCATCTAAGACTTAAGAACTAGGAATCTATAACTAACATTACATTTATAAAATACCCATATGTGTTTATTATTGCTCATGCTATCAATAATAAAGTTTAAATACATATAAACTTAGTTTTCGTATATTTGTATACAGTTATTACTTGTTTTCTCGTAATCTGCCTCACTAGGCAAGCCTGTGTTGAGGCAGTAATTTTTGCCGATTGTTTTGGTTACTTCAAATTAAATTAATCTATGGTTAATGTTATTTAAAAGTGTGAATTTAATATTAATATAGAAATAGTAACATAAAATCGTACATATATGAATAAGTAATTATTTGTTCTGTGATTGGTTTATTCAATGATTTCAAATTAGGGTGAGTGCACCGGTAAATGCTCTGTCTTTGCTATTAATCCAAATTTTTATGTTATGTTTGAAATTATTTAATGTTAGACTTTGTTTTAAATTTTCTGGAAGAATATTGAAGATTCTTGTCGCAATGTACCTAAAACTCCGTTGACCAAATGTGGTAGAGATAACAGGATATTGGAGTAAATCTTTGTTAGTGTTACGAGTAAATCGAGTGTTTGGTCTTTTTTCATAATATTTATGTTTGTTTGTAAAAAGATGGGTGAGAATTGATTTTACATATATGTGTCGAACATCAAAGACTTTCATTATGTGGTAAATTGAGTTAGAACTTGCAATTAATGTATATTAATACAAATTACAATTATGAATGGATGTATAAATACCTTAGCCCTAGTCCTAGCCACGCCCAGGTCTAGCCGAGTACGGCAAAATTAATCAAAACTGACTACAGCAGCGCTCCTTCTTGTATATTATAATTAGAATGCTACAATGTGACGTTTGGCGTTATTCTTGGGTGCTGATCCTTAAATCTATGTTTAATTAAATTTTACATACGATATGCTAACATATCCGATTATTTTATCAGTGTTTAGTATATCGCCAATACATTGCCCTCCGTTAACGCCCATCGAATATAGTTTAATACACTTGTTAACAGTTCAGTCGAATTTGAATTTTCCATTCTAACAGTGCTGTCACTTATCTGAATATTATAATTGTTTTCATCAATGTAGTAAACTCTGTGATGTAAATTAACAAAATCGGATGCATCTACCACTATCCTATAGAACCCCTCTTATTCATATTGTAGGTCAGTAATTTTTTAATATTTATTTATACTGAAATTTTTGGTACCAGTCTAAATGATTTTTGTCATTCTTTACGACTCTACCAAAACCTTGTTTAAGCTTTGACTGGAATGTTCTTTGAAAAGTTTATTTTAGTCCTATTTTTGCATTGCTTCATTAAAATATTATGTATGTGCTGTTCTTTCTCTATTGCTTTTTTTTCGCATTTCGTTTTATGTATTTTTTCGTAATTATACAATGGTCCGTTAGTATACAAATTAATAAATACGTTTATTGTTATCATGTTTTTTTACAGTGCACACCGCGCCAGAGTCCCAACTGCTCCCAACCGTCTAGAGCCAGTGAGACTATGGCATCCCTAACTGGGGTATGTTGTGAGGTTGAAGGTAGTGGGAAGGAGATGATAAGATGAAGGTTGGGAAGTACCTGGCTATTCAAATCTGGTCACCAAACACGGCTGAAGTTATTTCAAGTACTGTTTCAATTCTGAATGGTGGTTTTTCACCGGGGCGATACTTTGAGTATCTACCACTCCGGAACGTGCCGCAAATATACTATATTTTATACGAATTAAGGCTGATTCACACCAACGTCCGGTTCCGCTCAGTGCCGATATTGTTCCGCAAGAGAGCTTATTGATATGGTATGAATATCGATCAAGGAATATGTGCCAAGACAAAGTTGTATGGCAGTATATCCTTCTGCCCACCCTTGTGATATTTAACTACTTATTTAGTGTAAAAATACTTACAACGCAGATTTTTTTTTTAAACCATTTTTTTATCACTAAATAATATTTTTTACAATTAATAATTAATAAAAATATTATTTAGTGATAAAAAAATGGTTTTTGATTTAAAAAAATCTGCGATGTTAGTATTTTTACAATTCAAAATAATTATTTAACTAACTAAGTAGTTAAATATCACAAGGGTGGGCAGAAGGATATACTGCCACACAAATTTGTCTTGGCACATACTCCTTGATTGATATTCATACCATATCAGTAAGCTCTCTTGCGGAACAATATCGGCACTGAGCGGAACCGGACGTTGGTGTGAATCAGCCTTTAAATGCGGTATAACACATATTAATTCAATCAATTTTATTTACGCTCGCCGGGTTCGACCCCACGACCTCTGATTCGAAGTCGAGCGTCTTACCACTCGACCACGGAGGCCGTCCATTCTATTGGGTATCGAGTATCAGTAAAAGTAGAAGTTGAAACGTCGCTTGAAATAGCTTTAGCAATGTTTGGTGTCCACACCTAAATAACAACCTACCTCTTGCTTATCTTCTCTCCCTTTCAACTTATTTCAGCCTCACAACATACTCTTAATCGGGATTGGCTTAGTCCTACTGGCTACGGACAGTTGGGATTCTTGCCGTGTTTAGTGACCAGATCTAAATAGCCAGGTACTTCCCAACCTTGCTCTTACCCATCTCCTTCCCCTCCCCACTACCTTCAGCCTCATAACATACCCCAATTTGGGGATGCCACAGTCTCACTGGCTCCAGACGGTTGGGAGCAGTTGGGAATCTTGTGCGGTACTAACTAATTATATCGGTATCAGTCTTAGAGTATATAGAGTGGTATCTATCCAAGGCAGTGTAGTCAGTTTTTGATGATTTTTACCTGACTCGGCGGACCTGGGCGTGGCTAAGACTGAGGCTAGGGTATTTATACATTCATTCATATCACATATCGACATAATGTTTTTGTTTATTCTTATAACCACTTTTTCACAGTATTGTTATCAACAAAAATATAGCATCTAACCTAAAAAACCGTTTAGTTGTGTCAAGTTTAGTGGCCTAGTAAAAAATGTGGGCGGAGTCCCGCGGTGACCCAGGAGCCCAAGTTCATTGTGACAGTACATAGAAGCGGAGTAGTATATTTGTTGTCTCTTTCTCTCTCATGTAAAACCCGGAGAAAGTGATTTATCGGAAGTTTGTATAGGTTGGGTAAAAATAATTAGCTCTCTCTCCATACATTGTTTCTCCAAGGTATCAGTACAGTTTTACGTTCAGTATCTGTTGCATCATCTAACATTGTGTAACAAATATCAACATATTCTATATTATTCTACTTGTACTCACTGTCACCTACCTCAGAACAGTTTCTTACCAGAGTGGTAGGTACTTCAAGTATCGCCATGGTGAAAGACCACCATTCAGAATCGAAACGTTGCTTGAAATGGCTTTTGCCGTGTTTGGTGACCAGATACGAATAGCCAGGTACTTCCCAACCTTCCTCTTCCCCATCTCCTTCCCCTCCCACTACCTTAAACCCCGACAACATACCCCGGTTGGGGATGCCATAGTCTCACTGGCTCTAGACGGTTGGGAGCAGTTATTCACTGTAAAAAAAATAAAATAAGAAAATGATCTAGTGAGGTAGGTTATGTAAACAAAAGTTAATTAAAAAAAACCATAGTAAAAAAGTAATCTAAAATCATGATCGTTATCATAAATGATGAAATAACAATAATCAGGCGTGAACAAGACAAATAAGCTGTTTCTCACTGACGTTTCTCAATGTCAGCACTGTTGAAAATGTATAACTATGCACCAATACACACAATTCCAAGTTTTTACAGTATTCACGTCAAAAAAATTACCCTCTCAAATGATTAAGTGTTGTTTTATTTTCTGCAACAATTGCATTTCTCTTTTATGCCGCCAAATTTATGTGTTTTGTTATTGGAGTTGGTCTCTCTCCCCTCGAAAGATCATTTTATGATAATATATATCTTCGTACTGGCAAAAATATATTCACGTGAAAGAGGGAAGTTGTGTTTTTGTTACTGGAACACTCGCCAAAGGGGAGAGTGGGCGGATCGATAAAATCTAGGTACATTTTGCAGAAGTGCTTTGTAGAGTTCTCTTTTGCGAGGAAGTAGAAGCGCCATTTCGGGAAGTTTACACCAGAGGAACTTAAAGTTTTTTGTTTGTTTTACAATAAAATTCGTAAGTCTTCACTACATGGTTGGATTTTGAAAAAAAAAGTTAACTCAATAGGATCAAGAAAGGGACGCTTAGATAAGTTGGGCATGTAGAGCGAATGAACGAAGAAAGGAGTGTGAAAATAATATATGATGCGAAAGTGAATGGAAGAAGAAGTCGAGGACGCCCGAGAAAGACGTGGCACGATCAAATAAATCAAATACTTGAATCGGGTCATGTGAAGAGTCAGAATAACAGAAGAGTATGTATGAGACGATGTATGAATGTAAATGAAGCAAGGAGTGTGTGCTAAGACAGAGTTATATGGCGGTCCGTCCTCTCTGCCTACCCCTGCGGGGGAACGGCGTGATGGTTAGTTAGTTAGTAACTCAATGCTCTCACTGATTTACCTAAAGAGACAGAAAGCTAAACAAGTCCTAAACTTGTGTCGCTTGAGTCAAGCCTTCTCCCAAATGGCAAATATATTTTGAAAGGCTGAAGGGTCACAAAAGTCTTCAGAACCAAACGAGCGTCAGAGCCTTCCATGCGGAAAAAAGAAGTGATCAAATCTGCACATATAACTCATTTTCAAGCATGGTAGCCGAAAATATTAATAATAATTATAATAAATCTTTATTTAAATACAGTTTACAGTAATAACAGCAAAATAATAAAAATTAAAGCAGAATAATCATATAAAATACAAAGGGTGTACAGAGGTGTAGGTACATTTATATATTTTAACAAGAGATCTATACATTGTCGACAGTATATGTATATATATGTATATTACAGACACATCAATTAAATAGAAATATAGACCATGATTCGTATTTGCTAATACATATAACTTAGTTTTCGTATATTTGTATATAGTTATTACTTTTGTTTTCTTGTAATCTGCCTCACTAGGCAAGCCTGTGTTGAGTATTGTAATAACACCATTTTTCACGGAGTAAATAAAAAAGATATTATTTTGACGCAATTATTACATTATTAAAAAAAGAAGAACTTGAATACCGCAGAAGTGTCCCGACTTCTCCCGAATGCCCGGAGTCAGCGAGACCATGGCGTCCTCGATTGAATTATGTTGTGAGGCTGAATGGCGTGTGGAGGGAAGGGGATGCGGAAGGGGAAGGTTGGGAAGTACCTTGCTATTCAGATCTGATCACTTAACCCGGCTTAAGCCATTTCAAGCAACGTTCTGAATGGTGTCCTTTCGACAGGGCGATACGAGTATCTACCACTCTTTGAGGTGCCGCAAATATACTATATATTAGCGTTGGGAAAAACTTCAATGTTTTATGAATGCTTCACGAATTTCTAGTTCTTTAAAATGAACCCTTCGCAGTGAACACTTCAATTGAAGTCAAACTCGCATAAAAGAGATTTGAATTTATCCGGTTATTTGTTCAGTTCTTTTTGGTACCGATTCCTTGATATTTTTTAGAAAAGTACTAGCCTGAACTGCTGCAAATTAAAGTAGTCCTTTGTAATCTAACTTCCATTGAAGTATTTGTTCAATGAAATTAAATTAATGAAGTTTGAACTGCCGCAAAATGAAATAGTTTACACGGAGCAGTCACAGCGCTAAAATGAACTACCAACTTCAATTGAAGTATTTGTTCAATGAACAATGAATGAAGTAGGAACTGTTGCCAAAAGAAGTAGTTCTTTCGGAGCGGTCACAACGCTACTATATATTATTATATACTGATTGAAATGTGAAATAACTAAAAGTATTATAATTGAATGAAAATTATTTTCGCACGCCGGGATTCGAACCCGCGACCTCTGGATTCTTAGTCGGGGATCTTAACCGCTCGACCGCGTAGGTCGAGCTATTAGTGTCAATTTACACCAACGTCCGGATCCGCTCAGTGACGATATTAATAATAATAATAATATTTGGACGATTTGTATAGCGCCGTTTTTGTGAAAAATCACCTCAAGGGATATTGTTCCGCAAGAGAGCTTATTGATATGGTATGAATATGAATCAAGGAGTATGTGCCAAGACAAAGTTGTGTGGCAGTATATCCTTCTGCCCACCCTTAACACTTCACTTTTTACACTTCAAAATAATTATTTAACTAACTAATTAGTTAAATATCACAAGGGTGGGCATAAAGATATACTACCACACAAATTTGTCTTGGCACATACTCGTTGATTGATATTTTTACCATATCAATAAGTTTTCTTGCGGAACAATATCGGCACTGAGCGGAACCGGACGTTGGTGTGAATCAGGCTCTAGATTGCGATTATTGAATTCACTGAAGACTCGATCCGATAGTAGAATTTTGTGGGCGAAATTTTGTGCCCAAAGTATTTTGATCAAATTGTGACAGCACGACCTTTATGCTCGTCATCTATTATTCGACAGCCTTCATGATCGAGTGGTAAGACGCTCTACTACGAATCCAAAGGTCGCTGGTTCAATCCTGGCGTGCGCCAATAACTTTTATTTAATTAATATGTGTCATAGCACATTCAATTCAAATACAAACCAGACCAGTCGGCAGGTGAGTGGAGAACGCGTCGGATTCCCACCCGGGCGTCGTGCGTTCAATTCCTCTGCTGGTCCTCCATCATTGCACAAGCAACATCTTCCGCTTATTTCGATGGCAGTAGGAGTTTTTCAAAATATTGTCAGGTTATTCGTAAGCCGGGAATGTTTGTCTTACTTTTTAAAAAAAGAGAAAAAGAGAATATTTGCGGCACGTTCCAGAGAGGTAGATACTCTAAGTATCGCCCTGGTGAAAGACCACCATTTAGAATTGAAACGTTGCTTGAAACGGATTTTGCCGTGTTTGGTGACCAGATCTGAATAGCCAGGTACTTCCCAACCTTCCTCTTACCAATCTCCTTCCCCTCCCCACTACCTTCAGCCTCGCAACACACCCTATTTGGGGATGCCATAGTCTCACTGGCTCTAGACGGTTGGGAGCAGTTGAGACTCTTGTGCGGTATTCATATAAACATAAATAAAAAACTACAATTTTACCAAACGCTAAAACGGACCGACAATCGGCTTATAATGGGGACCGTTCAAATTTGACGGGACTTGAAACAAGCCGAGATAATAGTACCTACCTGCATTAAAATGGAGGTGATATTTCACAAAAATAGCGTTATAGAAATTAGCCAAGTATTATTAATATTGTTTAATTCTTTTATTTCAGTCAACAAATAGCGTACTGGCTGAGAAAGCGAGAAAAAGGCAGTCTGTCACGGTCATCGAACGTGTCTGTCCGTATTCAATTGTGTGCTTTTTTTTTTTACTCGCCAAACGTACCGATAATTTATAAGTTCGTTTTCCTTTCGCAAATGTGTCGCGGCACGAATGTCACGCTCTGCACCAGGGGTGCACAGACCGCGGCCCGCGACAAATATAAAGATATAAATTTCTCTTGTTCAAATCTTTGTCTTGGCAAATACAAATATCCATTCTCGGTGGATAGTGCGTTAAAATGCGCAACTATATTCTGATGAAATGGTATAACATTTTCAATGTGAGAATATATGATGCGAGAGTGAATGGAAGGAGAAGTCGGGGAAGCCCGAGGAAGACATGGCACTATCAAATGAATCAGTTTAAAAAAATAAAAATATAATGAATACCGTACAAGAGTCTCAACTTCTCACAACCGTTGCCAGTGAGGCTATGGCATCCCTAACTAAGGTATGTTATGATGTACGAGGTGTTATATCCTATATTTTTGTTAATAACGTGACTGTAACAAACAAAAACATAATGTTGATATGCGCTATGAATGGATGTATAAATGCCCTAGCCCTGGCCCTAGTCACGCCCCAGTCAGGAAAGAATTATCAATCCTGACTACACTAGCGCTCCCCCTGGTATATTATTGCTCTGTGGTTAGTACATTATTTTTTAAGTCAATACCACACAAGAGTGCTATCTGCTCCCAGTGGGAATATGGCATCCTCAAATTGGGTATGTTTTGACGTTGAAGGTAGTGGGGAGGGGAAGGAGATGTGGAAGAGGAAGGTTGCTTTTGTTTATTTGTATAATCACCTTTTCACAGTAACGTTATTAACAAAAATATAGGATATAACCTCAAAAACCGTTGAGTTATGTCGCATAAGTAAACGTAGTGGGCGGAGTCGCCGGAGACGCGGGAGACGGAAATCGTGCTTACATACCTAAAAGTGGTGCGATATTATGTGACAACTTGTCTTGTCTCTTTCTATCTCACTGTTAAAACGTGAAAACAACATCGTAATTTTTTATAGGTTGGGTAAAAATGTTTAGCTCTCTCTCTCTCCATATATATTCTTTCTCCAAGGTAATAACTATATTTTGCGAATTTCCCTCCCTCTAAAGATCCGTGTGGAAAATCCCCAGGAAAATGATTCTTCGCATGCGGCTCTCATTTTTGTGTCTGTGCACCCCTGCTCTACATAAACAAAATGTATTGCCTTATCCTTTGCTATTCTGGTGAATGCGCTGCGCTGCCTACGAGGATGTATTCGCTCCACTTCTATATATGTCAGAGTACGAAATTGGATATGATCAATGGAACAACGTGCCGTTTTCGTATCGTATTAAATTATTTTATTTTCAATTATTACACACTAAGTTCGGAGAGCGTGCCTTCGGAGTGTCGAGTCCTAAAGCCCGGAATAGACTGCCACGTGAACTGAGAATGATGAAAGACTCGACAGAGTTCAAAACTCATCTCTTCAGAAATTCATATTCTTAAATAACAGTGTTGCATCAGTAGCCACGATAAACACTAAATGTGTTTTCAGCTTCGGATGAATTTATAATAATGGACTGTAAAAACGATAAACCAGTACTACTTGATGGAAGTAAGCCAATTCACTCACCGATGAAGTTTTGGTTAGAATCCTTGAAATCTTCTTGAAACACCTGTATAAATATATTATATTCTTACTTTACGAAACTAAATTTATTTTTTAACTTATTATTTTGGGAGCAAAAACAAAACCGACGACGAAGAAGGAAGAGCGCCAACAACCGACACGTTGTTCACCAAAAACTTCTTCTTTTTTATATTACGGTGTTGTTAAAAAAGAAACCGAACGGCAAAATGGCGGGATAGGTAGGAACTGGAGGAAAAACAAAAAGGTGAGAATCTACAAATTGTTTTTTTGAAATCCAACAAACAGAATTGCCCTAATACTGTGAAAAAGTGGTTATACGAAAAACAAAAACATTATGTCGAAATGTGCTATGAATGGATGTATAAATACCCTAGCCCTTGTCCTAGTCACGCCCAGGTCTAGCCGAGTCCGGCAAACCTCATATAAACTGACTACAACCAGTGGCGGATCGTGACTTTTTAGTGTGCTAGAGTGGTAAGATTAAAAATAAACGTCATCATTGATGTTGTTGTAGCCGAAAACATTTATTTTTTTTTCGATATTTCAATTTTGTTGTATGAAGATTTTTCAGAAACCCGTACAGTGCACCACCAAAACTGAAAAAATCCCGAAAATCTTTATACAAAAAATAAAAATCATTTTTGGTTACAACAACATTAACAATGTCGTATTTTTCAATCTTAGCACTCTAAAAACTCACGAGCCGCCACTGACTACAACTCTCTCGACAGCGCTCTCTCTTGTATAATATATTATTTTTTTATTTATTTATTCTTGCTAAAATATTTTAAAAAAATACATGGGTTCAGTCCATGTCTGTCTCACTAGGATATTCCTGTGTCGAGACAGACGTAGTGTACATAAATTATATAATATCAAATGTAAATATTAATAAAGATAAAAATAAAAAGGAGAAAGAAGAAAAGAAATGAAATATCAAATTAAATGAAAATTAGAACAAAGTTATTACATGGATTGCATTTTATAGATATTGTTTAGGTTGTGCACAATAATAAAAATTAATAAAAAAGAAAAATAAATAAAAGGGAAAAGAAGAGAAAGATGAAATTAAATAAATATTAGAATAAAGTTATTACGTGGAGGTAACATTTTATAGATATTGTTTGGGAGTATAGAGGTTGTGCATAAGGTACATTTATAATGTTTTTAGGTTTTTTGTTGCTCTGAGCTCGTTAGATTTCAATCTATCATCGAACGTAACGAAACCGTGTCCGCTGTCCTTGTGTGCCGCTCTATGTTTGCAGTTGGCTGCAGCCGGTTCACCGTATTATTTGCATTTCATCAATCATTCAGCCATCATCACCACCACTCCACCACCCCTCCACCTCCACCTCCTGGGGGCGGACTCTCCAAACAGCTGTGGTAGAGAGACGATCTATTTACGGCAGCAGAGTGGCTGATACTCTATGAAATATATACATAACCTCGTTTTGAAGTACCGACACTTTGACTCTCTTCAATATTTTAAAATTTTCTTTGCTTTTTCAGATTTGTTCATACATGGCCTGTTCAAAAGAAAAGGTGAATTTTGAATTTTCGCGGGCTATGTACATTCGACTATCGTTTTTTTTTGTTGTTGTGTTAGTACACATGTGTTTATCATTGTTAGCATTATCAGCCATTTTGGATTAGTGGTTTGTTTTTGACAACTGGAAAAGGTTAGTCACGTTTTTGTGTGTTCTTCGATTTTTTACTTTTGAAAACAATGGATCAAAGAATAAATTCCATGATTTGTTTTTCCACAACTCCAGGACGCTCATCGTCATTAACATCTTCTCGGCCGTCTTTAAAGCGCTTGTACGACTTATAAACACTTTTTTGAGACAAAGTAGACTCGCCGAATGCCACTGTCAACATTTTAAGTGTGTTGGAGCACTTTATTCCATTTTTAACGAAAGACCACCATTCTGAATTGAAACCGTTTTAGCCGTGTTTGGTGACCAAATCTGAATAGTCAGGTACTTCCCAACTATTCCTCTTCCTCTTCCCCATCTCCTTCTCCTCTTCACAGCCATTAGCCTCAAAAATACCTTGATTGAGGATGCCATAGTCTCACTGGCTCTAGACGATTGGGAGCAGTTGGGACTCTTGTGCGGTATTCACTATAAAGACTAACTAATTAACGGAGGACGGACCGCTATCAACTCTGTCTTGGCACACATTCCTTGCTTCATTGACATTCATACATCGTCTCATACATACTCTTCTGTTATTCTGGCCCGACTCAAGTATTTGATTCACTTGATTGTGTCATGTCTTCCTCGGGCGTCCTCGACTGTTTCTTTCATTCACTTTCGCATCATATATTCTTTTCACACTCCTTTCTTCGTTCATTCGCTCTACGCGCCATACAAAATACAAACCATCTAAGCATCCCTTTTTCTTGATCATATTCATTACGCTTAAATCAGCCTTGCATTTTTTCCGGATATCCATATTTTCACTATAATGGTAGATTCACACCAACGTCCGGATCCGCTCAGTGACGATATTGTTCCGCATGAGAGCTTATTGATATGGTATGAATATCAATCAAGGAATATGTGCCAAGACAAAGTTGTGTGGCAGTATATCCTTCTGCCCACCCTTGTGATATTTAACTACTTAGTTAAATAATTATTTTGTAAATTTTGTAAATTTGTAATTACCAATTTTTTATCACTAAATAATATTTTTAATAATTAATAATTAATAAAAATATTATTTAGTGATAAAAAAATGGTTAAAAAAAAATATCTGCGTTGTAAGTATTTTTACACTTAAAAATAATTATTTAACTAAATAAGTAGTTAAATATCACAAGGGTGGGCAGAAGGATATACTGCCATACAAATTTGTCTTGGCACATACTCCTTGATTGATATTCATACCATATCAATAAGTTTTCTTGCGGAACAATATCGGCACTGAGCGGAACCGGACGTTGGTGTGAATCAGCTATAAATCAGCCTTGCATTTTTTCCGAATATCCATATTTTCACTATAAAGCTTCTAGCAAATAGTTTTTTTTATCACCCACTCTGCCATACCTGAACTATCTGAACAATCTTTTATGGTTTATGATAAAATTACAGTAATTTTGTCTTTTTTTATAATCTTGTGATTTATCACGGGTCTGCGCTAATACGGGTATAATGATAAATCAGTATCTTAACATCACAAAACAGGATCATGACAGTCACGAACTACCCCACGAGCGTCGAGGGGAGGAAGTGAGATGCGCAAAGCAGGAAGCGAAGGGATGAATTATTCGCGTTGTTTGAAAGTGTCAAGTCATCTGTGGGCGGGCCGATAATTAACTTAAAACTATGCCCATTCGTGCCATTGTTTTTGGGATAAAATCGCGGATTATTTAGAGTTTTCAACTGTGTGACTGCTGTTGTGAATGACGGCGCGAATGTGCCACCCCGGCCTGGAGCACTCCTGTCCCGGTGTGAACGGTACACCAGGCGACACTGATTTGTTGGGAATTGGAACACGTGCTCTTCTGAGGAACGGAAGGGGGTAGAATTTAATTAAACATGGCAAACTAGAGAAAATATAGAAATGTAGGATGGTCAGGTATTGTTCGTTCCCAAATGCGACGTTACTACGTGAAAAATATATCATCTGCCATTTTACAATCAAGGGTAGATTACGATTAAATAAGGTACCTCTAGTATTAGCCTGGTATTTTATGAAGGAATGTCTTATCGCTTACTGCAAATCGTAATTTTATATGTTTATGTTTACAGTTATATTTTAGTGTGATTTATGTTTTAGGATTAAGCAAATCTGAGAAATGTTCATTATGTCTATGAAATAATGTAGTGAATTCGTTATGAGAACTGTAATGGGCCATGCAGTTGCGCCCACTTGGGGGCTCATCCCCTGTAACCTACCCTCCAGACCAAGGTCCTTTGGCATTTCTTAATTGCCTCCCATAATGTTTACTGTAACTTAAATCCCCTGTGATCTACCCGTCAGACCAAGGTCCTTGGGTATTTCTTAATTGCCTTCTTTAATGTGTTTCTGTCCCTTGAATTGTATTGTTTACAATATCTTTAGATCGATTTTTAAGACCCTTTTAAACATGCTTTGTTCCATACCACATGTTAGAGTATGATTTTTGAGTTGACCGTTACTTCATCTCAGCAGTCCTGTTCAGATCGCCATGGCGTGCGGTTCTTGAATATCGTCAGTTGGCGGTCCCATTCAGAGCGCCTTGCCGTGCGGTTCTTGAATGTCGTCAGTTGAAGGTTCAACTGTTGTACTTTAAAAATCTTCCGATAAAAAATGTTCAAATAAAAGAAGAAGAAGAAGTTAAAGTGTTTTTCTGCTTCCATACGTTCTCGTACCACGAGTATCTAAACAGGTATCAAGGGGGTGGATTAAGCATAGTGACTGGTGAACTTTCTTGCTTCTTAGTTCTTGTATTTTTTTAAAATATTATATTAGGAATGTAACGATACCGATATATCGGTATCGCCGATACGTCGATGGCCGCGTTACATATTTGCAACGTTGCTACTTATCTGCATTCGTCACACGGATGAGTTCTGCTTTCTAAATAAGAACCTTCCAATTTTCACGAAATTCATTAAGTGCCAATATTTCGGAAAGTATATTTTTTTTACTCAAGCGATATTTTGATATATTGGTCCGTGGTACCGTGAGTTGGCCCATCAGCCCTTCAGTGGATAATGTTGACGTTTGGGACATCCTGTATATATACCTGTTTCATTGTTTGGTGAGCAATACAAAGTAATTTTGTAATCTATTGAGTCATCTTATCGGTATCGTATCGGCATCGTATCAGTATCGTAAAGGTATCGTATCAACATCGTATCGGCATCGTATCGGTATCGTATTAGCATAGTAATGGCATCATATCGACGTCGTATCGGTATCGTATTAGCATAGTAACGGTATCAGGATCGTATCGGTATCGTATCGATATCTTATAGGTATTGTATCGGTATAATAGTAGTAATAATAAATGGACTACTTTAATAGCGCTGTTTTCGTAGGAAAATCACCTCAAGGGTGTATTGTGTCGGTATTATATTGGCGTCAAATCGGCATCGTACAGGCATCGTATAGGAATCGTATCAACATCATATTGGTATCGTATCGGTGTTGTATCGGCTCTCGTATCGGTATAGGCATCGTATCGGCATTGTATCCGTATTATATCGGTATTGAATCGGTATCGGCATCGGCATCGTATCGGTATCGTATCGGTATTGTATCGGTATCGTACAGGCATCGTATCGAAATCGTAAAGTTATTTGCGCACGTTGCGTTTGAATCCGCAACCTCCAGATATGTAGTCGAGCGTCTTACCACTCGACCAAGGAGGCCGTCTAATATCTGAGGTTATCTTTCACCGGGGCAATCTTCACCCCGCGTACGGCAGCCAGGAACTGCACTGAGTGTGACATATTCCTTTACTACGTCTTCCAGCGATCTTTCCCTGGTTTACCAATAGGAAAATTTTGTATTTCGCACGACCGAGATATTAGAATTTTCTTAACAATTTACGTAGACGAACTTCTAAATCAGTTGGTCTATTTGTCCAGGGCATTTGGGGTATGCGCCTTAACACCGTCATGTCATTGGTTTCAGTCTAGACTCCGGGGACGCGACAAGCAAAATGACCATAAATAAAAACTCTAACTTCAGAGAGAACACGTTATATCTAGATGTATGTCTTGTGAAAGACTTTCATGCAGACAAATTAATTAAGATATTACATAAAAGTTGGAAAGTGCTATTTTTATTTTTATTTCAACCAAGTTAGGACTTATGTCGTATAAATGCTTTTGCATTCATCCAAGTTAAAATACTTTTCTTTTTTAAATAAAAACATCTCAAAGATTTATTAATATATGCACAGTTCCAAATTAACCATAAGGCAGAATAGAAAATTGCCTATGGGCCATGCTCCTCAAAGAAATCCCTCGAGGATGACAAAGTTTTTTTTAAATTATACTATATAACATGCCAATACGATGCCGATACGATTCCGATACGATGCCGGTACGATACCGATACAATACCGATACGATGCCGATACGTTGTTGATACCTATTCAATACCGATACGTTACGGATACAATGCCGATACGATGCCTATACCGATACGAGAGCCGATACAACACCGATACGATACCGATATGATGTTGATACGATTCACGCGACGTTCGCAAATTACTTTTATAAAATTTACATGTGTCATTCCACATTTAATTTATGTAAAATAATGTATAGTATATTTGCGGCACGTTCCAGAGTGGTAGATACTCTAAGTATCGCCCTGGTGAAAGACCACCGTTGGAATCGAAACGTTGCTTGAAATGGTTTAGCCGTATTTAATGACCAGATCTGAATAGCGCTACCTTCATCCTCACTAATACCCCTATTGGGGATGCCATAGTCTCAGTGGCTCTTGACAGTTGAGAGCAGTTTACACTCTGCGGTATTCAAACAAATATATGACAAGAGAAGAAAAAGAATCACGCCCTCTCATATTTCGCAGCATCTACCAATCATTCTGTATTATTTATATCAATATATATGCTTAAGTCTTCGAGCAATAATATACCAGCAGGGAGCGCTAGTGTAGTCAGTATTGATGATTTTTGTCTGACTCAGGCGTGGCTAAGACTAAGGTCAGGGTATTTATACATCCATTCACAGCACATATCGACATAATTTTTTTGTTTATTTGTATAACCACTTTTTCACAGTATTGTTATAAACAAAAATGTAGCATATAACCTAAAAATTCTGTTATGTCGCATAACAAAACGTAGTGGGCGGAGTCACTGGAGGCGCGGGAGACGAAGAACATGCTTACATACCTAAAAACGTTGCTATATTGTGTGAGAACCTATCTTATCTCTTTCTCTCTCAGTTTACGACGTGAAAACCTGGAGAAAGTGATTTATCGTAAATTTGTATAGGTTGGGTAAAATGTTTAGCTCTCTCCCCATATATATCCTTGCTCTAAAGTTTAAGTATATTTATTTTCATGCCAGATCGAGACGTGCTTAGCTGTCTATTCTGTCACACAAGTCGTGACCATAATATACTAATTTAATTTAAGATCTCGCGGCTCTGATTGGAAGATTATTTCTGAAATACGCCGAGATGTTTTATTTTCATCTCACAAAAGGACTGCCTTACCTAGAATTCTGATATTCAAATGTCTGAAATCCAAGGGCATTATTTATTCTGTTCCAAGTATCCATCTATTGAGATTTAACGAGGACTTGGATGTGATTTATTTAAGAATTTCGTCCACATTTGCACATTATTCATTTGACATTTAAAAAAAGCTTTGTAACCTTAGAGTATACAAGAGGTAGCCCAAGCCAAAGCCAGTGAAGTCAGTTTTGGACTTGTTTTTGATGATTTTAACATGACTCGGCGCAAATGGGCGTGGCTAAGACTAAGGCTACAGTATTTAAACATCCATTCATATCACATATCGACATAATGTTTTTGTGTATTCGTATAGCCACTTTTTCACAGTATTTTTATCAACAAAAATATAGCATCTAACCTAAAAAACCGTTTAAGTTGTGTCAAGTTTAGTGGCAAAATAAAAAATGTGGGCGGAGTCTCGCCGTTAACCAGCGAAAATAACCAGCTTCAGATCATTACGACAGTATATAGAAGCCGTCCAAGAAATTTGTTGTCTCTTTCTCTCTTATGGTGTACGATGTAAAAACTCGGAAAAAGTGATTTATTACAATTTCGGATGGGTTGGGTAAAACAAATTAGCTATCCCTCCATATATTGTTACTTCAAGTTTGTAACGTTGTCTCTGATTTTTTACATTTTAAATAAATTACTTTAAATGCACACAATATATCGACGCCGGAAAGGCAAAAGGGCCGAAACGGAATTTTGGGAAGTTTACATTAGAGCACTTAAAAGTTTTTTTTGTTTTTACAATGAAATTCATAAGTTTTCAGAAACTGGATGGATTTTGAGAAAAAAAAGTTAACTCAGGAAACAGACTGCTCACATTGAGTTACCCGAAGTGACAAACAGCTAAAAGTCCCAAACTTGTGTCGCTTGTTTGTTTTTGTATTTTTATTTAGATGTATGCAAATATTTTTTTCACAAATCAAGTAAGAAAAAACATTTTTACATTTCACAATTATAGAACAAAGCATATTATAATCATAGGTTTTTTTTTTTTTTTCAGCACAAATCCTCCGAAAAGTGCCAAGGCTTGAGGCTTCTTTTAAGGCATTTGGAAGACTATTAAAAAGTTTTTGGCCTTTATAAAACACGCTGTTTTGAGTACACACAAGATTCGTTTTGGGAAGCCTAAAATCATGACAACTTCTCGTAGGATAATTGTGAATATTTACATTATATATAATATTATTTTGCAGATATTTAGGGAGCATGTTATTTTTAAGCTTGTAAATCATCGTTAAAGTATTATGTATTATATGTTGCTTAGGTGTCATCATATTTAAATTTGAGTCAAGACTTCTCCAAAATAGTAAATATATTTTAGATGGCTGAAGGGCCACAAGTCTTCGGAATCAAACGAGAACTATTTTTTTTACTAAAGTGTCGCTTAAGCCTTTTTGCCTTTCCAGCGTCGATATACCCTTTAACAGTTCGAAATTCAGACTATAACAAAATTTGATGGCTTAAGGCGAATATATTGTATCTCCATGAACCATGATTTCGAGATAAAGGAAGTTGAACATTTGAATCTCTTTGAAAATTGATTTTAACGCGTTTAAATATGTAAACTTCTTTGGAATGATGTGAGTTACAGACGCCATATTTATATGTATACAAATTTAAGTTCCTCTTTGTGATCTAGTTCATAAGTCAGAGGAGATACAATGTCTTGGCTTTTAGCCATCGAAATACTCCACTCAAAACAAATTCAAAGTGGCTGAAAAAGAAAATATCAACAATGATTTTAAGTCAAGTAAAATTAATTCCTCGCAATGAAAAATATACCATAATAAAATCTGTTTCTTAAGTTTTGCTTCTCTTAGAAAATGAAATTAATTTGTTATTAGTAACAATCTATCACAGTAGGCTTAACTAACTAACTAACCATCACGCCGTTTCGCTGTAGGGGTAGGCAGAGAGGACGGACCGACATTCAACTCTGTCTTGTCACACACTCCTTCGTCTATACATACTCTTCTGTTATTCTGACTCTTCACGTGGCCCGATTCAAGAATTTGATTCACTTGATTGTGCCATGTCTTCCTCGGGTGTTCCCGACTTCTTCTTCCATTCACTTTCGCATCATATATTCTTTTCACACTCCTCCATTAGGCTTAATGTCTTTAATTATATCAGCACATTAAATGTTATTATAAATAAATCAATAATTTTGTCGACCACTATCATCGTGTCTAACGTATTTTTCTTTTCTTTCCAGAACCCTCCACTCCTCGGCGTCCCGAAGGACCCGGCTTCGACTCCCGAACACCTCCAGACTGAATGTAGATCACCACCAGTTTACTATCTATATGGGTTTCTAAAAACTACACGCACCCGAGCTATACTCATTAGCTTTCCTTCAACCAGCACATCTAGTCTTAAGTGTAAATTGTAATCATCATCATCATCAGCGGTATGGAGACGATGGCATGATGAAGAAGTGTATATAATTTTATGTGGGTCTGAAAGCGGTGTTTTGGGCTTTTGGTGGGAATTGTTATGCGGTTTTGAACGTCTAAGACAAAGTAAATGACAAATACTTTTTGCTCTCTGAAAATGTCCACATTCTTTTAAAGTCCTTGTCTTTTGGCTCAAGTAATTTATTTATTATTTGATCTAAGATTTTTTCTGTGAAGGGTGTTTTTGCTTTTTGCTTTGTCTTTTATTTTTATAATTTAAAATTAAAAATATGTTTCTAGTTTTTTTAAATAATAAATCGAAAATACGTAAGTGACACATGCAACTACTAGACATACATAAAACATCAATATTTTAAACCACTGAGGGAGATGAAGAGTAAAAAATACAAACATTTTAAAACAAGCACATCACACATAGTAATGTTAATAAAATCGACATACGAGTAGAACAATAGTGTACACTAAACATAAAAATAAAACCACAATTACGAAAGCTTTAAAAATCGAATCTTTTAAAAGTGTTGCTATTTTAGATGGTATTGAAGACATCTAGACAAGTTTAGAAGCAAAAGAAGAAGTTGTAAACGATGCGGAAAGAATCTCAGTAGTGTTGGATCGGACTATCGAGGAAGAACGACGGTGCCATGGCGACCATGGACCTGTCCAATGAGATAGTGCGTCTGAGGGCAGAGCTAGAGGCTGTGTCGTCGCAGAGAGATCTTTTGCTCTGCGAGGTGGCTGGACTGCGCCGGGAGCTGGAGATGAGTGAACTTCGGCAGCTACAAGATGACAGGTATGACTAAATCTCAATAATTTTTCTCTTCGAAATTTGGTATCCCACAAGGATCAGAGTTTGGACCAGTTTTAAATATTTATTTCCTATTTTAGTATTTATTGCTCTAAATTCATGTGATTTATTTTATCCACGCTTTAAAAGTAAATGTCCGCTTTAAGTATTTTTTTAAACGAAGCAAAAACTGAAATGGAGCGAGATACCGCAAGGACCTGAGTTTGGACCAGTTTAGTATTTATACTGTTCAAAGCAAGATGCCATAAATCCGTGGGATTTATTCTTGTCATATTTTGAAAGGCCACTCACACAAATCAAGGGTAGTTCACAGATTTACGCAATATGTGATGTAACATCTAACGGATTTACACAATGGTCACATCTGATTAAAAATTTACAAAGAACATCAACAGATCTAAATTGACAAAAGTCTTCGATCTTCACAAAATGACTGTTAAATGCACGTTTTGTGGTCTGCAAGGCATGGTCTTCTCCTTTTGATTCTTATCTCAATAATACAACACTGTCTTGCCCCTTTTCACGTATATCTAGATCAGCAATAATAAACTATCAATTGCTGATATAACAGCTGTGTGTACATTTTTCCGAGTCAACAACTTAATGCATGGAACTACTATTCGATAATGTCCTCTTGGTCTATTTGTTATTCTGTTGAAAATGTATATCTTTTTGCTCTAACGGCCCTCCAAACTAGCGACCGAATTCACGTAAAAGTATTGCGAAATCTGATATTCAATCGAAGATCAAAGTATAATTTCTCATACATCTAAAGTGGAGCTCTGCACCCTAACATAAATTTATTTTTCTATTGATTTCCACTTTCTAATTTATATTCGCTTGATATATTATAATTAACATTTTGCCGAATGTTTTAGTTACATATGAAGATGTTCACAATGTGGTATTTAGCGAATGTAAATAAAAACATGGAGATCGATAATTTTTTTTATTTCTTAGTAAATATTTTTAGTTAATATTTTCAATCTATCTCGTTACACTTTTGCGTGATTTTTTTAGCTATTGTTTTATCGGTAAAATATAATATTAATATAAGTTAAGCTAATTCAAGTTTATTCCGTAAATAAAGTTTTACCGACTCGTTATAAGTTGGTTTGAATCAACGATTATTTTTATTATTATTTAAAATTATATTTAGTGTATAAATACGATTTTTAAAAATCTGAATACTGCACGTAAGTCTTAACTGCTCCCGACTGGGACTATAGCATTCCTGATTGGGGTATCTTGTTAGGCTGAAGGGAGTAGGAAAGGAAAGGAGATGGGGAAGTGGAAAGTTGAGATTTACCTGGCTATTCAGATCTGATCATCAAACACGGCCAAAGCCATTTTTAACAAACTTTCAATTCTGAACGGTGGTCTTTCTCTAGGGCGATACTGAGCGCATCTATCACCCTAGAACGTGCCGCAAATATAATACATAATAGTAATTAGTAAAATTTGATATTTTATCTTCTAAATGAAGAGTTCTCTTTGAATATTAAAGATGGCAGCACTTTTGTTTGTAGCTAGCACGTGGATGCTTCCATGGCGAGATTCCATGTACGACAGACGTTTTAATAGTAGAAAGTCGTATTTATACTGTCAGATTTTTAAAATTACTAGCGAACGCCGGGATTTGAACCAGCAACCTCTAGATTCGGAGTCGAGGACATAAACCGCTCGACCAAGGGAGTCAAATTTCAAAATAAATTTATTACTGAAAGAGAATTGACAATCTTCTAAAAATATGAACATTAAAAAAACACAGAAAATAAAACGTTTAGGTCGTGACCGAGATTGAATGCGTCTCATTTTTAATAAATAACACGAGATGGGAAAAAAAGCAACAGAGAAAAGAACACATAGAAATGGGAAAAAAGCAATAAAATGAAGCAATGACAAAAAATTAAATGACAAAATATACATTACAAAGAACATTCAAATCAAAGCCAGGATCAAGTCAAAGTTTTGGTAAAGTCGTAAAGAATGACAAAAATCATTTAGACTGGAACCAAAAATTTCAAGACCATGGCTTGAGTTAACAAATCTCGACATTCTGGTCAGTGGAGAATGATACCCATAATTAGTAAAGTGATGATTGAGGAACAGCAATTCATGGTTTTTTTAGCCTAAAAAATAAATAAATAAGTTATCATTAGAACTGCGTTATGGTTTTACCTGTTGTAGCAAGATGCCTCTTCGTGATGTCGTTTAAAACCTATTAATAATTGTATTTAATTTTTAATACACGTAATATGCACCTCTAAGTATTGAGTTTACGTGCTTGATCGTAAATTATGATTTTATCGTGCTACGCATTTACGGCATTTTGCCCTCGTTCATGTACACCGTATCCTCCCACTGGAGAGATACACCGGTAGAGGTGTAACGTGGGCGTGTCCGCGTGCACAAAGTACGCTAACTCTTTCCTCACTTAAATTTGATTAAATATCTTAGAGCAATAATATACCAGGAGGGATAGCTTTGCAAAACAGTGCAGTCAGGATTGTTGATTTTTTCCTGACTCGGGCGTGGCTAGGGTTTTCATGGACACACCTTTTTACATCCATTCATAGCATGTGTCGACACAATGTAGCGTTTATTTGTATAACCACTTTAACGCAGTATTTTTATCAACAAAAATATAGGATATAACCCCAAAAACCGTCGAGTTATGTCGAATAACAAAACGTAGTGCGCGGAGTCGCCGGAGACGCGGGAGACGGAAAACACGCCTACATACCTAAAGGTGGTGCGATATTATGTCACAACTTGTCTTGTCTCTTTCTCTCACGGTTTACGACGTAAAAACCCTAAGAAAGTGATTTATCGTGAATTTATATAGGTTGGGTAAAAATATTTAGCTCTCTCTCCATTACTCTCCATTACTCTCTGACGGCCTCCATGGTCAAGTGGTAAGACGCTCGACTACGAATCCAAAGGTCGCGGGTTCAAACCCGGCGTGCGCCAATAACTTTTAATTAATTAATATGTGTCAAAACACATTTAATTCAAATGAAGACAATAAAAAAGTGTATTTGCGGCACGTTCCAGAGTGGTAGATACTTTAAGTATCGCCCTGGTGAAAGACCACCATTCAGAATCGAAACGTTGCTTGAAATGGCTTTAGCCGTGTTTGGTGACCAGATCTGAATAGCCAGATACTTGCCAACCTTCCTCTTCCCAATCTCCTTCCCCTCCCCACTACTTTCAGCCTCACAACATACCCTCTTTGGGGATGCTATAGTCTCACTGGCTATAGACGGTTGGGAGCAGTTGAGACTCTTGTGCGGTATTACTTTTTTAAAGAAAGACAAACATTCCCGGGTTAAGAATAATCCGTCAATATTTGAAATACTCCTACTGCCATCATTAGAAGCGGAAGATGTTGCTTGTGCAATAATGGAGGACTTAGCCAGCAGAGGAATTGAACGCACGACGCCCGGGTGGGAATCCGACGCTTTTGTCCCCTCAGCTACCGACCGGTCAACTTATATGTATATATTCTTAGTCCAAGTCAAATATCGAAATTTTTTCTTGAGCAGGTAAACGATGATTTTATTGGCCCGTCTGGGGCCTTAAGTTGAAAGGTCTTATGTGATTTCAAATTGGCTATAACCGTTTAGTTGTAGAAAATCGGTGTAGTTAACACTTCTATGGATTATCTGTTCAGTGTATCCTTATTATTTTGTATGTACGCAATAATTTATTGTTATTTAGGCACGTTTTAAGTATCACCTGTAACACGATTTTATGCTTTTACCAAGGAAATGTTTTCAGTGTTTAATTTTAACTGTCAGCAAAATTCACCAAAGTGATAACACATCACGTTATGAAACAACAACGTATCTGTTCAGAAAGTCGCATCCGTAAATAGATATAATATATTTCTAAACGCGTGAATTGTAATGGGCTCGCCCAAAGATGTCACTCAACATGTGGCAGAGGAATGCACTTGACGGTGCAGATGGGGACAGCGTCCCCTTGCCTCTACCCAGGCAGTCTGGATTCTACCCCGTAAAGACCGGAACCTTGAAGTAACAATATATGGAGGGAGAGCTAATTATTTTTACCCAACCTACACAAACTTGCGAAAAATCACTTTCTCCGGGTTTTCACGTCGTACACCATGAGAGAGAAAGAGACAACAAATTTCATAGACCGCTTCTATATATTGTCGCAATGATCTTAAGCTCCTGGTTCACCGCGGGATTCCGCCCACATTTTTTATTATGCCACTAAACTTGACACAACTAAACGGGTTTTTAGGTTATTTGCTATATTTTTGTTGATAAAAATACTGTGAAATAGTGGCTATACGAACAAACAAAAACATTATATCGATATGTGATATGAATGGATGTATAAATACCGTAGCCTTAGTCTTAGCCACGCCCAGGCGCGTCGGGTCAGGTTAAAATCATCAAAAACAGGTAAAAAACTGACTTCACTGCCTTGGATAGATACTACTCTACCAACTCTAAGACCGGAACCCACGATACTATTGTTCATATATCAATACGATTATTATACCTATTCGTGCTACAAGTGTAATTGCCTAAATGCGTAATTAAACCCTTCAATATCCGTACGAGTTTTATTTCACGTTTATATATTATTTGAAAACGCGAAAGTAGACTGCGTGCTGCAGAAATGAAATCCCTGAGGTGCATGTGCGGTAAAACCATGTATGACGTTATTCGACGGCTTGCATGGTCGAGTGGTAAGACGCTCGACTACGAATCCAGAGGTCGCGGGTTCGAACCCAGCGTGCGCAAATAAATTTTATTTAATCAATATGTGTCACAACACATTTAATTGATACAAAACAAAATAAAGTATATTTGCGGCACGTTCCAGAGTGGTAAGTACTCTAAGTATCGCCCTGGTGAAAGACCACCATTCAAAATCGAAAAGTTGTTTGAAATTGCTTTAGGTGTGTTTCGTGGCTAGATCTGAACAGAATATTAAAAATGTTTTTTGCATTTTCTTTTCTGAAGTAGTTTTACAAGTTTTCAACATGCTGTGTGCAAGCAATGCATACTGCGTAAACTCTGGCTGTGAGATCTATCCTTGCATTCAATTGTAACCATAGTAAATATAATAATATTACACTAATGTTCAAATTTAGAACTCGTTGTTTTAATAATATTTTTACCCCTGTAACACTCCCTTTCCAAAGGGGGGTTCTAATGTCACTGATGGTTATCTTCGCCATCGGCAGCATAGGTTGTTTTATCTCCCGGCCTGCAGGACCAACTTGCCAATGGTCATGCCGGTGGGGAGGGCAATCATGTTGTTGAATCGAATCGCTTCGGATGTCGATATATTTTGCATAAATGAAGCTTCGTTCAAACGACAAGCATTCCTGCTATTTGTATAATTATTCCTTGGTTTTATTTTTATTTATTTTTTATACATCATTTGGATGAAAAATTATGTTTAAATTGTCTAATTTTTAACTGTTTTATTTTTTACTGTCTTTACTTTGCATTCATTGCAATTTATATTATTTTAGAATTAATTGTTTTATATTTATGAATATTGTGTATTAATACACTTACTCGCTCTATTTAAAAACGCCTTAAAAAAAAAATTTTGTAATGTTTTTAAAATAATAAATAACTGAAATAACTGAACCCCGAATGAGAGTTTAGTGCTATATCTTAGATAAAGATTACTGAGATGTTATGAATATTCTTCTCTCTAAGTATTATCAAAAACAACTTACCAAAGATTATGTGATGAAAATGCTTTAATAAGCAAGGTCAAATGGGGCAACTACGTCACCCTCCTTCAGATCGTGCGTTCGATTTTTTACTTGCAGGCACGTAAAGGTTTACGGCCCTCCATTGTAGCGAAAAAAATCTGTGCAAAAGTATTGCGTATAAAGTGAAAAAAAAAAATAACCTAACGTTGATACGTTTTTCTATCGATGTCCTTGTTTTTATTTTCAATTTATATTAGCTTAACCTTCCCCTTACTGTGTTCAATTATTATTCCGGCCCCGGCGTTGTGTAATCATTACACAGGTAAAAAATTGCGATTTAAATCAGAAAAATAATGATTTTCATAGCCAATCGCTTAAATGAATCATATTTGAAGTCAACAGTGATAATAATTGAAATTTAAAAGCTGAAAACATGAAAAAAACATCGGCCGACGCTCACAAAACGGGCAAGAACACCACCTTCGAGAGATGCCCGAAAGCTACTGGCCACTGGCGGTAAATCGTACGCGCTGTGGGTGCGAACTGAGATTCCATTTCGCGGGTTCCCATATAGCGAAGTCAAGTAAGAGTGAAATGTGAATAGCCTCCTATCTCCCCCGCACACTTTTCGCGTATCTTTGCATCCCCTAGCGGTTTTTTAGAATGAATATGCCTACGTCACACACTAGCAGCGTTTGATTTTATTGGTGAATTTATTCCCGATTTTCACAAAATATCTCGCATTTGCTTGATAAGTGCTAATTGACATAAACCCTTTTTTTTCTTCATTTAATGCGTTAATGTATTATGGAGGAATACCTAAAATCTGAAGCCAGTATTGATGATGGTTATAGAGATATTAAAGTTATTAGAAGCATTGTGTAGTCGCTACACATCATAGGTAAGGAAAGGTTAATACCAGATGATACACATGCGTCTATTTCAGCGATGAATCATCGTTATTCATGAGATGATTCGACTTAACTTCATTGGCATCAGTTAAAACGTGAGATGTCTCAAGGTTTTGTTGTATTCACAATTTACAAAATCCCGGAAATAGACAAAATCTAAACCATTGTTTACAAATTTAATTTGTCAGTTTTTTGGTACAATGTTTCAAAATGCCATGCATGAATCAGTGATGAATCTACGGCGCAGATGTGACGTGCAATCAGGTAGGAAAATCGTAAAGGGCGTTAAGGTTCAGCACCCAACAATGGCGCTAAACATCACTTTGTAGCATTCTAATAAAAGCAATACTGCACACTTGAGGCAACAATATATGGAGAGAGAGCTAATTCTTTTTACCCAACCTATACAAATTTGGGATAAATCACTTTTGCGGGTTTTTACGTCGTACACCATGAGAAAGAAAGAGACAACAAAATCTCCCAAATTATCACACCGCTTTAAAGTATTGGTAGAATGTTCTTCGCGTCCCGCCCACACGTTTCAATACGCGAAATAAATGAACATACTCGACGGTTCATTAGGTAACATGCTATGTTTTGGTTTATAACAATACTGTGAAAAAGTGGTTATACGAATAAACAAAAACATTATGTCGACATGTGCTATGAATGGATGTATAAATACCCTGGCCCTAGTCCTAGCCACGCCCAGGTCTAGCCGAGTCCGGCAAACCTCATAAAAACCGACTACAGCAGCGCTCTCTCTTGTATATTATTGCTCTGAGACTGCACATGACTCATCTGTAAATTCTACACAGGTAGTTAGGAAAATGTCTATGGTTTCCTGTGAATACATTTTCATTTTCAATTATCGAATATCAAACCGAATAGTTTGGTGTGAGATAATGTGTTGCTCGTTGCTTTTTCGCTTGTTCGTTGGTGTGTTGTTTTGAACTCCAAATAATATAAAATAAATGTGTTTTATTCATAAGAAGACTAAAATAAGTGTAGTGTATTCGTTTCGTTAATAATACAATTGTGTAAGAAGACTTCAAGAACTTTCAACTACATCGGTGAGTGAATGGTTTCCCATTTTCCCTTCATTCTATAATCTTTCCACAAGCTAAAATTAGACACTTCTATCAAGTAGTATAGTTTATCGTTTACAGTGCACTATTTTCAGAATTCATCTGAAGCTGAAAACACATTCGGTGTTTTATTCCAGCTTCGTAAAACCATTAGTAATTAGTAATTTCGGAATTTTGTTTTTTCAGCTATAATGTTTGTGATTTGCTGCAGATTTATCAGAATTAATTAAATTGTGAATTTCGGGCCAACCCTCCGTTTTCGGAGTGCTACGTCCTCGCGAATCTCCGCACACGTTCTCCTCTCGGTTATTGAACAAAGGCGTCGCAGGAGGTCAAAGAGGTTCCGTTCGTCTCACTAATTACTTTATCACTTTGACCGCTGTGAAATAAAACATTAATACCGCTCTTATTACCGTGGGAAATGTTATGTGCAAATCGTCCGAATTGTACAATACGATATTTGACATTTGTTCAATGTCCAGTGTACGGGAGAATGGCGTATTCCAAACTCATTATGCTTTTTTGTTTTGTTTTATCTTGCCGCCTTTTGACTACGAAATTCTATCAACATACATTACAAAAGTTTACTGACATAGAAAGAATGTAACCCGTCTCCCAGAAGGTAATAAAACTACCCGAATGTATTTTTTTTAATGTTATTGTAAAGCCGCCTCTGTCAGTAATAAAACATAACCTAAAATCATTTTTACGTTATTTTTTTACATTACCTACCTCACTAGGTCATAAGAACCTGTTCTGAGATAAGTGACAGTGAGTACAAGTAGAATAATATAAAAAAAATGATGATATTTGTTACACAATGTTAGATGATGCAACAGATACTGACCGTAAAACTATCTTGATACCATATAAAATACATTGACAGTAGGTAAAGTTGCAAGGCACTAAATCCTAAAATTACAGACAGTGGATACGATACAAATATACATCTATTTTACATCGTAACAATCCTACAATTGTTTATAGTGAACACATTACATTTTATACCTAAAGAAAAAACAAACAAAAAATGCTAATTTCAAAGAAGTATACAATAATAGTGGACTTAAAAGAATTATGATGTAATATTTATATAATATCGTGTTATTATGTAAGAGGAGTGTAATTTTTTAGGGTCGAGCATTTTACAAAGCTGCTTTAATTTGTTATGGAATAAGTGAAGAAATTCAAGTGAGACTCAACAAGCGCCCATTCCGGACACTTAGCATATATGCCATAGATTTACTTAAAATTGTATCAGTCTGTAGATCCCCGCCATAAGGTGAAACCGGTCAGGTCTTAAATTTAAAAAAATAGTGGAATAAAGTAAATAAAGTTTCGTTTAATGTGTACCAACATAACAACAACAAAAAAATCGATAATCGAATGTACACAGCCCGCGAAAATTCAAAATTCACCTTTTCTTTTGAACAGGCCATGTATACTGTATATAATTTATTATGAATTAAAACATGCTAATTAGAAAAAAAACTTTCACACGCCGGGATTTGAACCCGCGACATTCGGAATCGTAGCCGCTCGGCCACCGAGGTCGTCAATTTCAACTCACCTATAATGACAAATCTGCCGCTCTAACTTTTGTATGTTTGGGTTTTCCCCGTGAGCAATGTCCAATGCTATCGCTAGATATTATTATTTGCTGCGTTGTGTCGTATTTGTCTTGTTGGTGAGGTTATGTTGTGTTTGTTGGTGGATTTTATGTTGATTTGTTGGCTTTGCCGTGTTTGTTCCTGGCAGGAAGGGAGACGAGACGCATGCGCAGGTGAATCATGGGTTATTTTGACAGTCGGCATTGGAGACTGCAGACACAAGTGGAATATGATAAATTAGTGCGATGTTCGTGTCATCACACTATCACAGTCGTAGAGGGGCTGCCACAGGATCAAACATGTTGGCTGGAAGGAGTCGTGTTCATCCTTGGAGTAACGATATATGGAGAGAGAGCTAATTATTTTTACCCAACCTACACAAACTTGCGATAAATCACTTTCTCCGGTTTTCACGTCATACACCATGAGAAAAAGAGAGCAAGCAAATATTATACACCGCTTTTTAATTAATTAATTTAATTAATTAATTTTTTATTTGATTTATTTGTTACATACATTTAAAAATTACAGAAATAATAAAAATAATGTAGACATAACAAAAAAAAAAAAAAAAAATCCCACATAGGCAAAAAGCCAGTGCGTGGGTATACTAATTCAAATCATAGTTATAGCTCTCTATAGTTACGTTTTACAGTATAAGGTACATTTCAAATTAAGTAAAAAAAAAAAAAAAAATAAAAATAAAATAAAAATAAAAAATAAAAAAAATTATAATAATAATAATAATAATAATAATATTGTTATTATTATTATTTTTTTATTTTTTTAATTTATTTTTTTTTTTAATTCAAAATCACAACAGATAAGTTAGTTAATTTTTAGAATTTAGCACTTATAGTATGTGAAGAGGCTGGTATCTTTTGCTTTTATCCAGTTTTTTATTACATTTTTGTATGTATTTAAGGAAGTTGAATTTGAACACTTAAAATGTAATGAAAGTGAATTATACATTTTGGGGCAATGAAGTATGCATGTCTCTGCGCAAGTCTAGTTTTGCAGAGAGGTACCTCCAGTACATTATTTATTCTGTTGCTGTAACGATTTTCATTTTTTGCAAATAGTTTACTTCGCGAAAATATGTACTTTAGGCACTGTATACAATAAATTTTTCTTATATCTAAGAGATCAGCTTCTTGGAATAATTGTATGGAGGGGTATGTAATGTTTTTATGCAACATTATTTTTATTATTAATTTTTGAGATATTTCTAATGGCTTAATATGAGTATTATAAATACCCCCCCAACCGATTATTCCATAAGATACTGATGACTGAACCAAAGCATGGTACACCAATTTCATTATTTTTATGGCTTCTATGTACTGTAACGATGATCTTGGTCTCCTGGGTCACCGCGGGACTCCGCCCACATTTTTTACTATGCCACTAAACTTGAAACAACTAAACGGTTTTTAGGTTATATGCTATATTTTTGTTGATAACAATACTGTGAAAAATCAGGGGGGCTGCCACAGGATCAAACATGTTGGGTGGAAGGAGTCGAGTTCATCCTTGAAGTAACAATATATGGAGGGAGAGCTAATTATTTTTACTCAACCTACACAAACTTGCGATAAATCACTTTCTCCGGGTTTTGCGTCGTACACCATGAGAGAAAAAGAGACAACAAATATAATAAACCGCTTCTATATACTGTAACGATGATCTTGGTCTCCTGGGTTACCGCGGGACTCCGCCCACATTTTTTATTATGCCACTAAACTTGACACAACTAAACGGTTTTTTAAGGTTATATGCTACATATTTTTGATAACAATACTGTGAAAAAGTGATCATACGAATAAACAAAAACATTATGTCGATATGTGCTATGAATGGATGTATACATACCCTAGCCTTAGTCTTAGCCACGCCCAGGTCTCGTATATATCATCGAAAACTGACTACAGTGCCTTGGATAGGTACCACTCTATATACTCTAAGGGTTCATCCACTGGTTGAATGATCCGGAATTCAGAACTCTTATCTGAAAGGACGAATTTTTGATCTAGACGTTCTCAACGTGAATTAATTATACTAAAAAATATATCCTATTGCACCAATTTAACAATGTCCATATCGTCACTGGAAAGGCAAATAGGCTTAAGCGACACTTTGGTCACAAATGAGTTAAATATGTAGTTTTGATCAGTTATTTTTTCTGCATCGAATGCTCTTGACTCTCGTTTGATTCTGAAGACTTTTGGCCCTTCAGCCATCTCAAATATATTTACCATTTGGGAGAAGGCTTGACTCAAATTGGGACTTTGTGAGGTTTTTTGTCGGTTCAGGTAACTCAGTGAGAGCATTGAGATACCTGAGTTAACTTTCTTTTACAAAATCTAACCAGGTACTGAAGACTCATGAATTTTATTGTAAAACAAACAAAAAACTTCAAGTGCTCTAGTGTAAACTTTCCAAAATGGCGCTTCTACTCGTATATGTTTGCAGAAAGGAAAATTACTAGAAATCTAAGGCAGTCACATATAAAATACTTTAATATCCCAGCCTATAAAACCGCTTATGGACAAACAAAAAAACTGAAAAACAACCATTGTTCATTGTCATCCCAGCAAAGGCGTAGGTTTGCCTAGTTGAATGGCCAATATACCAAACAATAAAAAAAAAAAAAAAGTTCGTAAAAATCATTTACTTTGTGGCTTGCCATATTTATAAATAAACACATACTTTGTTTATAACCACTTTATTATTTAATATTATGTCTACCGTTTTCAGAAGTACCCTTTCATCATCAGGACAATATTAAAATTATAATATTGTCCTGATGATGGAAGGGTACTTCTGAAACCGGTAGACATAATATTAAATAATAAAGTGGTTATAAAGAAAGTTTATGTGTTTTATTCCTCAGAAAAAAAGTATTCAAATAAAATAATAAAAAATATATCAATTGAATTATACATCCTGTATTAAGATAACTATACCCTTCTGAAAATAAAACACACTCTTTGTGTATAAACTATGAACAGATCTGATTACGGACACCAAGACACGGCACAGCATCCTGAGTTTTATTTAATCTCCGTGTTTATCTTAAAGTTAAAGGACAAACTCTGTCCTTTTCCTTTATGCACGATTCCCTTTGTCCTTCACGAGAACACAGAGATGTGTGGAGAGGTTTTACGTTTTGATTTGGCTCGTCTGAATAGTCTGTCGTCGCCACTGAAGAGATAAGTCATAGAATAAGTGCGCTACGGGCGTGTCCGTGTGCCCGGAGTAAGGTATAATTTTCCCTACTTTTACTGAAATTTGTCAATTTTTAATTTTTTAAAAATTCTTTTTGAGCAGATCAACAATTTAATTGGCCTGTCTGGGGCCTAGATGACATTTCTAGGGATTGCCCGTTCAGTGGGTGTCGCGGTATAAATAAAACATTCGGCACAAAGCGTTTTTGGGTGTTTTTATAAACTTTTTGTTTGTTTCTCGGTTTGGTAACTTTTGAAATTACTGATCTAGAAATTTGAATCTCATCATAATATGGACTGGCGAAAAGTGTGAAAAGGCAAAAGGAGAAAATAATTCTAAATCATTTTATGTGATATCGCCGAAAAGTTCCAACTGCTCGGACACTAAAGGAAGTGGAAGACGATAAAGGGAAGAGGAAGGTTTGGAATTACCTGGATATTCACATCTGGTCACTATAAGTATATGGCTAAAGCCATTTCAATAACGCACAAGAGTCCCAAGTGCTCGCAACCACCTGAAGCAAGTGAAACTATAGCATCTCCAATTTGGGGAATGCTCTGAGGCTAAAGGTAGCGGGGAGGGGGTGGTGACGAGGAAGAGGAAGGTCGGGAAGTACCCGGCTATTCAGATCTGATCACCCAACACGGCTTAAGCTATTTCAAGCAGTGTTTCCATTCTGAATGGTGGTCTTTCACCAGGGCAATACTTAGGGTAGCTACCAATCTGGAACGTGCCGAAAATATTATATAGATTATTTTAATATAAAATTCTAACCGGTTATTATATGCGTTATAAATAATAACCGATTAGTAGCTGAGTGGACAAACGCGTCGGATTCCCGCTAGGGTGTCGTAAGTTCAATTCCTTTGCAAGCTAAGTCCTTCATCATTGCACAAGCGAAATGCTCCACTTATTATGATGGTAGTGGGAGTTTTTCAAATATTGTCAATTTATTCGTAACCCGGGAATGTTTGTATGACTTTTAAAAAAATAAAAAGTAATGTGAAATAACACATTTTGATTGCATAAAAGTTATTTGCGCACGCCGGAATTTGAACCCGCGACCTCTGGTTTCGTAGTCAAGCGTCTTACCACTCGACCACGTAGGCCAATATACGTATTTATTTTTTACGTGAATACCGCACAAGAGTCAACTGCTTCCAACGGTCTAGAGCCAGTGAGACTATGGCATCCCCAATAGGGGTATGTTGTGAGGCTGATGGTAGTGGGGAGTGGAAAGAGATGAGGAAGGTTTGAAAGTACCTGGCTATTCAGATCTGGTCACCAAACACAGATAAAGCCATTTCAAGCAATGTTTCGATTCTGAATGACGATCTTTCACCAGGGCGATATTTAGAGTATCTACCACTCTAGAACGTGCCGCAAATATGCTATATTTTATTTTATATCAATCAAATGGTTAATGAAACATATTAATTAAATAAAAGTTATTTGCGCACGCCGGGTTCGAACCCGCGACCTCTGATTTCGTAGTCAAGCGTCTTACCACTTGACCACGTAGGCCAATATACGATTGAGGCACTTTATTTTATCTATCCGATTTGAGAATAACCAACTTCCAAGGAAGTTGGCAAGCTAATGATGATCGATCAGAATTCCCTCTAATAATAATTATATTACGATAATGATTGTGTTTTGAATAATTTTGATTAACGACCCGGTCATCAATCACGCCGGTCAATCTGTGTAAAGATATGATTGATTTGGAGAATATCCAATATCGATTGTATGCGTACTATTATTTATTTATCGAAATGTTAACATACAAAATACATTTGGTATATTAATCCCAAGGAGTTAAAAAAAACTCATTCTGGGAAGGGCAACATTATAAAACCAAAAGGAATAATGTTTTTACAAAGACATATAAATTCCAAATAGGAAGCACAAAATAAGAGGGAACAAGCGAAAAAACACATCAAAAAGAGACTCATAGAAAAGAGACTCATAGGAGTAGAGACCAACTAGATAAACATCACAAATACAACAAGAAAGACATTCACACGCACGCCAGAATTTGAACCCGTGACCTCTGGATTCGTAGTCGAGCGTCTTACCACTTGTAGATATGTTATATTATAGATATGTATATCGTGTAAAATACTACGAAATCTATGATCAAAAAAATATATATTTAATTATTATTAAATATAAGAGTCCCAACTGCACCCAACTGTCTAGAGCCAGTGGGGCTACGGCATCCCCGATTGGGGTATGTTGTGATGCTGAAGGGGAAGAGGAAGGTTTGGAAGTACCCGGATATTCACATCTGGTCACTATAAGTACTATATGGCTAAAGCCATTTCCAATAACGCACAAGGGTCATAAATAAGTGCTCTCAACCGCCTGAAGCGATCCCCAAGTTCGGGGTATGTTCTGCGGCTAAAGGTAGTGGGGGAGGGAAAAGGAGATGGGGAAGAGGAAGGTTGGGAAGTACCTGGATATTCAGATCTGGTCACAAACGGCTAAAGTTTCAATCAAGCGATTCTGAATGGTGGTCTTTCACCAGGGTGATACTTAGAGTGTCTACCACTCTATCACGAACATCTTAACATTCCTCGGCTATTTCGGTATTAATATAATCGTCGAAAAGGCAAAGGGGCTGAAGCACCATTTTGGGCACTAGTCTTCAGGAAAGGTCAAAGGGCTTAAGCGACACTAAAAATGAGTTAAATATGCAGTTTTGATCAGTTTTTTTTACTGCGTAGGATGCTCTGACTCTCGTTTGATTCTGAAGAGCTTTGTGGCCCTTCAGCCATCTCAACTATATTCATCGTTTGGGAGTCAGGAATCATTTATGCCGCCATTCCCACAGTAGTTGGATGGGTAATGGTTAGCAAAGTTGACTTGCATGCAGTTGATCGGAGTTCGATTCTCACCTGTGCCAACTTAAAAAAAAACTTATATTTAAAAATAAAAAATTATTTAAAATTATTTTTGAAAAGAAAAATGTAAAAATTTAGCTTCACAAATCCTACAAATAATTTAACGTAACTCTAGTACGATTTTTCGCGGAAATTCACTTTCTAGTAATATATTTAAAAAAACTGCAATAAAAAAATAAACTTATGCAAAATACATTGGTATAATTTTAGTATCTACGTTAAATTTCTTACACGTGAAATTTCTTTCATGTGTGATTTTGGTACGTGAATTTTTTATCATCACGTAGTCCCGGCTTGGCACCTTCGAGTCTGTTTTGTTATTATTTGGCTCATTCATTGTTTTGCAATAATTTTTGGCATTTTATGCGCAATCATATTTTAATCTTTTATTATCTTCTTTTTCCGATAATTATCGTTATTTTCTACAGTTGCGAAATATTGTTAAGTCCTGATATTGTGATTTCTCGCAATGTTTCGACATTGTCTCGGTAGCAGCAGGCAGATAAGGTACAGTGTTAGAAGTGCCTTTCGGATAAATCACTAAAATTCGTCGTTTAACTCATTTTTAGCAACTTTAAAAAATATTATCTAGCTTGCAATATGTAGTGTATAGTGTCTACATTGTTGTTGTGTATTTTGTATCGGTATTTCAATGGGAGGTACTCTGAAGAACTGAATATCTTGACGTATTATCAATCAAACCAGGCGGGTACTATATCAATGATTTTAATAATACCAAATTTTTAAACTTTATTCCACTATTTTTTATTTAAGACCTGACCGGTTTCACGTTATGACGGGCATCTTCAGACTGGTACAATTTTAAGTAAATCTATGGCATATATACTATGAGTGTCAGGAATTTACGCTTGTTTAATGTTATTTAAAGCCGTTGTTTTGAATGTAATTGTAAAGCCGCCTCTGTCAGCAATAAAACAAAACCCAAAGTCACAGATGTTCACTAGGAGACTCAATAAGCGTCCATTCGGACACTATTAGTATATATGCCAAAGATTTACGTAAAATTGTACCAGTCTGAAGATGCCCGTCACAACGTGAAACCGGTCAGGTGTTAAATAAAAAAAATAGTGGAATAAAGTTAAAATTTGGTATTATTAAAATCATTTAAATGGAGTTCCACTACGAATTAACAGTTTCAAAATTATAAATAATGAAAAAAAGAAATACTACATCGCTTAAGACGTGTATTTCGGAAAAGATCGAAAAAACAATGTTAACTAGTTGCATCTTTTTGATTTTATCTAATGCGTAGTGACATCTGTGCTGTGTTGGTTACACCGATATTTAAATGGAATGTGCACAAAAGACCTAAACATATTGTCATTGTCTCAGTAAAAGCAGTTAAAATTATAATGTTAGAAGTGTTTTTCGAATCAGTGAGTTTTTTCCGTCAGTAAAATCATTTTTTGTACTATATATTTTGATTGTTATCAAACATGCAGTGTGTAGTGTCTACATTTTTACTGTGTTTTTTACATCGGTATTTCATTGAAAGGTGCTGTGAAGAATCGGATATTTTGACAGTGTCTCAGTAAAACTAGACATATAGTAACTATACCATGTTAAAAGTGTCTTCCGAATAAAACGTCAAAACTGTGAACAGTGAATTTATGTAGCGCAGTTTTGTGATAGTTCACCTCAAGTGCGCTTCACACTAAATTACCTAACCTAATATAACAACGAGAAAATAATATACAACAGATATGCATGCAAAGTAAAACTAAAACTATCTTTATCGTAAATCATGAAATAAAAGTTCAGATATGGGTATAACAGTGCATCGTGTGTACATTAACAGATTGAAAAACAATTAACTGAAAGCTAAGGGTGTAAAACATCCTCATAAAAAAAGTATATATAAATACACAGCTATGAAATTACCAGTTTTTGATCACTCAAAATTATATGTCAAATGTTTAGGGTGGATAATTAAAACAATAAATATGTTTAGAAAAAAATAAAACATGCACAGAGGAAAAGATGTGAAGAAATACGTACTCGAACAAGATACGGTTTATAGCAATTATAATATGTAAGTACATGTTTATAATATTTAATGATAATTAAACATAAGTATATTTACCGTGTTAAGAGTGGGGATATCCGGAAAGAATGCATGGCTGATGTAAGAGTAATGAATAGGATCACGAAAGGGACGCTTAGATAGAGTTTGGGCATGCAGAGCGAATGAAAGAAGTAAGGAGTGAGAAAAAAATATATGATGCGAAAGTGAATGGAAGAAAAAGTCGATGACGCCCGAGGAAGACGTGGCAAGATCAAGTGAATCAAATACTTGAATCGGGACACGTGAAGAGTCAGAATAACAGAAGAGTATGTATGAGACCGGTATGAGAATGCGAACGAACCAAGGAGTGTGTGCCGAGACAGAGTTGTATGGCGGTCCGTCCTCTCTGCCTACCTATGCGGGGAAACGGCGTAATGGTGAGTTAGTTAAATATAAGTACCGCATAGTAAATACAAATACTGATAATCTAGACGTCCAATTTAAGAACAACATTCAAAATCGAAACGTTGCTCGAGATGATTTCAGCCGTGTTTGATGACCAGATCTGAATAGCCAGGTACTTCCCAACCTTCCTCTTCCCCATATCCTTCCCCTCCCCACTGCCTTCAGCCTCACAACATACCGCAATAGGTCGTAGTAATGCACAAAGCATCCAACCTCAAAAAGATGAAACTGAGAAAAGGTGTTTCAATATATGACGATACAAAAGCATATTTCGGCATTTGTAAAGTAAATATCGGTGCTTTATTTATTATTTATGAGAATTATTGTAAATGGGTAATTAATAATCTATCAATGTACCTATCAAAAATTGTATTTCCTATCTTATCTTACATATTAATATTTTCATAGTTCAATTTGAGTAAAATATCTGCAATTTAGGTTAGTAAAAAATTAAATTACCAAAAATCTATTGCATTTGGAGCTTGGTCTATAGGAAAACATGTAAAACTCGATTTTGGCAAAGTGTGGGTTGGACGCTTTTTGCATAACTACGTCCAATTGGTGATGCCATAGTTCCACTGGCTGGGAATAGTTGGGACCTCAGAGCAATAATATACAAGGGAGAGTGCTGCTGTAGTCAATTTATACGATGTTTGCCGGACTCGGCTAGACCTGGGCGTGGCTAGGACAAGGATTAGGGTATTTATACATCCATAGCACATGTCGACATAATGTTTTTGTTTATTCGTATAACCAATTTATCACAGTATTGTTTAAAAACAAAAAAAAATAATTTAAATAAAAAATAATTTTGTTTTAAGCCACAACTCTTTAGTTTATACTTATACGTTCCTGATGAAGGTTAAGTCTAACCGAAACCGGTCGAATTGTTATATGTGTATAAATAAAGTGGCTTAAAACAAAATTATTTTTTATTTAAATTATAATGTCAAGCTACAAAGTGTTTGCTTCCTTCGATAAAAAAAATAACATGTAACCTAATAAAGCGTTGAGTTATGTCAATTTATTTCGCGTATCATAACGTGTGGGCGGAGTCAACGGAGACGCGGGACACGAAGAACATTCTAACAATACTTTAAAGCGGTGTGATAATTCGGGAAAATTTGTTGTCTCTTTCTTTCTCATGGTGTACAACGTGAAAACCTGGAAAAAGTGATTTATCCCGAATTTGTATAGGTTGGGTAAAAAGAATTAGCTCTTTCTCCCATATATTGTTACTTCAAGGTTGGGATGGAAATTTGCAAAAGTGTTTTTTTAGCTACCGAGTATGATGTTAATATCGAAAATATAGTACATACATAATAAAATAATATAAGTAAATGACAAATTTGAAGATATAGAATCTACATAGTAAAAACAAAATTTAACTTGGTTTTTAATATTTTTTTAATGAACGCGTTAAATAATAAATTAATGAGCAGGCCTGCCCGGGGTGCGGGACATAATCGCTACGCCCCTGACTAGATCTCACAGTTCGGTCGGGGAACACCTCTCGCTCTTTCTCGTAAACGAAACGTGTGCCGAAAAGAGAAGGTTGCGGCGGACCTCTCGGCGGCGGGCCCACATCAAAAGCGCGGCGATGACGTCACCAGACTCCCCCATTTTGGAGTGTTGCCAACTGAAGGCGAGCTCTCCCTCAATCTACGCGAGTACTCGACTACCTAGCAACCGAGTACCTACCTACGCGCACATAACGAAAGTATATAAATAAAATGAACTAGGACAAGGGGGGTGCAGCGATGTCGTATTATCTTTTTGGCCAGTTTTATTTGTTCTATCCAACATGAAATACAGCGTCAAAAATGTCAACAGCGGTAGATACTCCCAGTAACCACCATTCAGAATCCGAACTTTGCTTGAAATTGCTTTAGGCGTGTTTGGTGACCAGATCTGAATAGCCAGGTACTACCCAACCTTCCTATTCCCCATCTCCTTCCCCTCCCCACTACCTTCAGCCTCACAACATACCCCAATTGGGGATGCCTTAGTCTTACTGGCTCACTAGACGGTTGGGAGCAGTTGGGACTCTGGTAGAGTGGTTATTTTTAATTCGATCCATTCTGCAGTAGGTTTGGTTGGGATGCTGTAATCTGCAGATGCAGACGGACTGTCTGATATATTCGTGCTATCCGGTAGGTAGGGGAGGGAATGTAACAAGGTACGTACTAGTTGGAACCTTTGCCAAGAGTGTCGGAAGCCAAAAGATCGCGGCCTTTATCTGGGTTAATGGGGCATTGATTTTTGGGGCATTTCTGATTGTAAAGACCGCCAATTAAATATATTCGCAAACAGTGTGTTATCATTATTATTTTATATTAATTATAATTATAAAGGGCCACCTTTGTGAAATATCAACTCAAAAACGCTTTACAAAGTATAAAACCTATGGCTGAATTTACCGTTTGACGGCCGACGTGGTCAAGTGGTAAGACGCTCGACTATGAATTCGAAGGTAGCGGGTTCAAGCCCGGCGTACTCGAATAAATTTGATTTGATTATGACACATATTTCAAACAATTTCAGAAAGTCCATTTTTTGATTTCGCTCCCGTGCCCTAAATCGCAAAAAAAACAAACATAAATATTATTTTAAAAAAATAAGTGTGTATATCTGTTGGGACCTGCCAGGTATTAGGAATTAGATCTGTACAGCGCCCTTGAGGTATTTTTTCACAAAAACGGCGCTATACAAATCATCCAAATATAATTATTATTATTTATTGAATAAAAATTATTAGCCCACGTCGGGTTTTAACCCGCGACCTTTGGATTCGTAGTCGAGCGTCTTACCACTCGACCGTGGAGGCCGTAAATAATAATGATAAATTCGACGAGTTTACAGTAACTAACTAACCATCACGCCGTTTCCCCGCAGGGGTAGGCGTAGAGGACGGACCGCCATATAACTCTGTCTTGGCACACAATCCTTGCTTCATTTACATTCATACATCGTCTCATACATACTCTCCTGTTTTTCTGACTCTTCACATGACCCGATTCAAGTATTTGATTTACTTGATCGTGCCATGTCTTTCTCGGGCGTCCTCAACTTCTTCTTCCATTCATTTTCGCATCATATATTCTTTTCACACTCCTTTCTTCGTTCATTCGCTCTACATGCCCAAACCATCTCAGTCTAGTTTACAGTAAATATACCTTATATTGGACTACTGGACAAATATTAAAAATATATACTATTATGCCATCGTTAAATTGGTAGGTACTTAAGTAAGATGACGAAGTGGACCAAATAAAGCAAGTCCCCCGCGTGTATGGGCTATTTATATAGCGCCGTTTACCGTGTGTTGAGCGGGACCACCGCTGAGGGAGACCGAATAAGAAGAAAAAAAATAAGAAAAAGAAGGTCGGTGACGAGAGGCCATTCTCACCATTGACGATTTGACACCGTTCTTTCGATAATTGACGACCTCCGTGGGGTCGAGTGGTTACGACGCTCCACTACGAATCCAGAGGTCGCGGGTTCAAATCCAAATCGGCACGTTGCAAAGTGGTAGATACTCAAAGTATCGCCCCGGTGAGAGGCCGCCATTCAGAATCTAAGCGTTGCTTGAAATGTTTGTGACCAGATTTGAATAGCTAATAATAATAATAACAGTGAACTTATATAGCGCAGTTTTGTGATATTTCACCTCAAATTAATTATGCCAGTAAGATTAACTAACAAGGAAAAAATAATACACAATATGTATACAAATTAAAACTATCTAAAATAATGATCGTTATCATAAATCACGAGAGAAGAGGTTCAGATATGGGTATAACAGTGTATGTGTACATCAACAGATTAAAAAACAATTTACTAGGAGCTAAGGGTATAAAAATTCAGATAAAACAAATTAATTCATTTAAACACATTTTTCAAATCAAAGAAAAGGAAATATGATTGAGGACAGTTAATATGTTGGGACTTAAAACATTAGGTAGATACTTCCCAACCTTCCTCTTTCCATCTCTTTCCCTTACCCACTACCTTCAGCTTCACAACATACCCCGTTTGGGGTTGCCATAGTCCCGCTGGCTCTAGACGGTTGGGAGCAGTTGGGACTCTTGTGCGGTATTCACTATAATTGTTTATCGGCTCGAGAGAAAATTTCGGCATGTAAAAATTCAACGGAAATTTGGTGTAATTTTGGCACACGGACACGCCGACAATATACTCTGTTTATAGTGTTTATACCTCAGAGCAATAGTATACAAGAGAGAGCGCTGCTGTAGTCAGTTTTGATGAGGTTTGCCGGACTCTGCTAGACCTGGGCGTGGCTAGGACTAGGGCTAGGGTATTTATACATCCATTCATAGCACATGTCGACATAATGTTTTTGTTTTTTTTTTATATGAATACCGCACAAGAGTCTCAACTGCTCCCAACCGTCTAGAGCCAGTGAGACTATGGCATCCCCAAATAGGGTATGTTGTGAGGCTGGAGGTACTGGGGAGGGGAAGGAGATTGGGAAGATGAAGGTTGGGATGTACCTGGCTATTCAGATCTGGTCACCAAACACGGCTAAAGCCATTTCGTGCCGCAAATATACTTTTTATTATTTTCATATTAATGAAATGTGTTATGACACGTATTAATTAAATAAAAGCTATTGGCGCACGCCGGGTTTGAACCCGCGACCTTTGGATTCGTAATCGAGCGCCTTACCACTCGACTATGGAGGCCGTTTATTCGTATAATCACTTTTTTACAGTGCCTGTCATAAACAAAAATATAGCATGTCACCTAATAAACCGTTGAGTTATGTTAATTTATTTCGCGTATCAAAACGTGTGGGCGGAGTCAACGGAGACGCGGGCCACAAAGAACATTCAAACAATACTTTAAAGCGGTGTAATTCGGGAAAATTTGTTGTCTCTTTCTTTCTCATGGTGTACGACGTAAAAACCCGGAGAAATTGATTTATCCCAAATGTGTATAGGTTGGGTAAAAAGAATTAGCTATCTTTCCATATATTACTTCGAGGTTTATACGGTGTTTGCAAGGTGTTTATAATAACAATAAAAAAAAAATAGAAAAAATTGATTAAAATGTTTTGGTACAGAGAGTGCTTTGTAGTATACTAAACGCCAAAAAAACGTTTTTTGTATCTGCCTGACCTGAGCGGTAATGCTAAATAGGTGACTTCCATTTTACCAACGGCTTCTGAATTAAGTATACTGTCGTACCGTAAGGCGAGTGTATGCTCCCTGCATACTAATTCAATGGCTTAATGTGGGTTTAAAATATACTAGGATGGCCCCTGACATTATTATTTTTTTTTAATCCTTCAATGTATTTTAACTTATCAATTTTTTGAGTCATATCGAATAAATCGGTAGCGATGCACGTTAAATTATCCATTCGATTATAAAATAAATAAATAAATATATATATATATTGTTAATGTATCAATGGCAGTGAGGCATGGAACTGGCAGAGGAAGGATGAAAGTAGACTGAATGCTGTGGAAATGAGATCCCTGAGACGTATGTGCGTAAAACCATGCATGACCGTGTTAAAAATGTGGATATCCAGAAAGAATGCAAGGTTGACGTAAGCGTAATGAATAGGATCAAGAAAGGGACGCTTACATGGTTTGGGTGTGTAGAGCGAATGAACGAAGAAATGAGTGTGAAAATAATATATGATTGAAGTGAATGGAAGAAGGAGTCGAGGACACCCGAGGAAGACATGGCACGATCAAGTGAATCAAATTGGATCGACCGGTCGGTAGTTGAGTGGACAAACGCGTCGGATTCCCACCCCGGCGTCGTGCGTACAGTTTCTCTGCTGGCTAAGTCCTCCATCGTTGCACAAGCAACATCTTCCGCTTCTTATGATGGCAGCAGGAGTTTTTAAAATATTGTCAGGTTATTGGTAACCCGGATATTTTTGTCTTTCTTTAAAAAAAAAACTTGAATCGGGTCATGTGAAGAGTCGGAATAACAGAAGAGTATGTATGAGACGATGTATGAATGTGAATAAGGCAAAGAAGGGTGGGCCAAAACAGAGTTGTATGGCGGTCTGTCCTCTCCGCCTACTCCTGCGGGGAAACGGTGTGATGGTTAGTTAATAATAATATTTGGATAATTTGTATCGCGCCGTTTTTGTGAAAAATCACCTCAAGGGCGCTGTACAAATCTTAATTTCTACTTAATATTAATTCCTAGTTTATATAAATATACAGCAACATACTTACCTGGCAGGTCACTTCTGGCAGGACACAATCACCATATCATAATAACTTAAAATTTAACTGATTCTTACTTATATATATAAATATATTTTATTTTATTTGTTTTTTAATTTTTTTATTATTATTTTTTTCATTTTTAGGGCATGAGAGCAAATTTAAAATATGGTATATCGGAGGTATTTTTTCATTTTTCGTAGTGAGGAAGAGATAATGGTGAAAATCTTCTAATGAATTTAAGGAATGTGAGTCTGAAAAGTTGTCTTGGTTTGAACAGAAATTTAAGTTAGTTAAACAAATTGGTTAGAGCAAAGAAATGAAAAATCATTAATAATATTTGGATAATTTGTATAGCGCCGTTTTTGTGGAAAATCACATCAAGGGCGCTTATTATTACTCTTTCATCTTTTATTATGAATAAAATCATCTCACTTATCCCGCGTCAATGAATCATGTTGACTGATGACAGCCATGGCTGATGACTTCATTGAACCATATACGACACCATATTAAAACGATCATTGTTTTGCGCTCTTTGCGAGTTCCCAGAATTGAATCCAAACAAAGGGGATTAATGCGTCATCGAATGCTGTAGGTCACGTGGATTTATTTATCACAAATAACCCACGTGGTACGAGATTCGGCGGATACATTGACATTATTCCAGACGTGGAGTAACAATGTATGGAGAGAGAGCTAATTATTTTTACCCAACCTGTACAAACTTGCGATAAATCACTTTCTCCGGGTTTTTACGTCGTACACCATGAGAGAGAAAGAGATAACAAATACAATACTCCGCTTCTATGTACTATCGCGATGATCTTGGGCTCCTGGGTCACCGCAGGACTCTATGTGCTCTCTCTATCACACCGCTTTAAAGTACTGTAAGGATGTTCTTCGTGTCCCGCCTCTCCGTTGACTCCGCCCACATTTTTTATTAAGCCACTAAACTTGACACAACTAAACGGTTTTTTAGGTTAGATGCTGTATTTTTGTTGATATCAATACTGTTAAAAAGTGGTTATACGAATAAACAAAAACATTATGTCGATATGTGATATGAATGGATGTATAAATACCCTAGCCTTAGCCTTAGCCACGCCCAGGTCCGCCGAGTTCGGTAAAAATCATCAAAAACTGACTACACTGCCTTGGATAGATACCACTCTATATACTCTAAGATTTCAGATATTATTTAACACTCCAGAGTGGTAGATACTCCAAGTATCGTCCTGGTGAATGACCACCATTCAGAATTAAAACGTTGCTTGAAATGGCTTTAGCCGTGTTTGGTGATAAAATTTGAATAGCTAGGTACTTCCCGACCTTCCCCTTCTAACTTCAGCCTCACAACATACCCCAATTGGGGATGCCATAGTCCCTCTGGCTCCAGACGGTTGGGACTTTTGCGGTATTCACTATAAAAAAAGTCCATAATGAAGTGTTGATACCAATCTTAATGAATAACTGGCAGAAGAAGGACTTAAGTAAACTGAATGCTGTAAAAATTAGATCGCCTTTTTATGTGAATGCCGCACTAGAGTCCCAACTATCCGGAGCCAGTAGTCTATGTCATCCCCAATCGGGGTGTGTTGTTTAATATTGGAAATTACCTGGCTTTTTCAGATCTCGTCACTAAAATAACACATAAAACAAAAAAATGCGCACGCCGGTCTTCGAACCCACGACTTTCGGATACGTTGCCGAGAATCTTAACCGCTCAGCCACGGAGGTCGTCCAACTTGTTGAAGAACGTCGGATTCTAAGGCTTGTTACATACAAGTACCGTCTATTATTCTGTTTAAAGCTTAGATTAATTAAATAATGTATACGTTACTGAAACAACTCGCCTGGTTGCATTAAATCAAGTCAACGAGACATACCTTCGAAACACGCTTCATATAGCTATCTCCTCCGCACACACATATTCTTTGAATGGCTATCCTTTTCGTACGCGGGTGAAACATTTAGTGGTGCAACATTAGTGGTGCTACATTTTTCTTAAGATTTGTATGAATATGACGTGTCTTGTATTTTATGTATACCATATGGTTAAAAGTTAAGTTGCGGTAAGTTCCCGAGTGGTAGATACTTTTAGCATCGCCCTGGTGAAAGACCACCATTCTGAATCGAAACGTTGCATGAAACTACAGCCATTTTTATTTATCAGATTTGAATGTCCAGGTACTTTTTGACCTCCTTGTACAAATCTTAATTTCTACTTAATATTAATTCTTAGTTTATACCCCAATAGTGATTGCCATAGTAATTTACAAACTAATAAAAAAATGTATGTTCAAGTAAAATAATTAATTAAAAAAATAAATGAAAGAATGAATAAACGAACGAATGAATGAATGGATGGATGAATGAATGAATGAATGAATGAATGAATGGATGAATGAATGGACGAACGAATGAATGAATGAATGAATGAATGAATGAATGAATGAATGAATGAATGAATGAATGAATGAATGATGAATGAATGAATGAATGAATGAATGAATGAATGAATGAATGAATGAATGAATGAATGAATGAATGAATGAATGAATGAATGAATGAATGAATGAATGAATGAATGAATGAATGAATGAATGAATGAATGAATGAATGAATGAATGAATGAATGAATGAATGAATGAATGAATGAATGAATGAATGAATGAATGAATGAATGAATGAATGAATGAATGAATGAATGAATGAATGAATGAATGAATGAATGAATGAATGAATGAATGAATGAATGAATGAATGAATGAACGAACGAACGAACGAACGAATGAATGAATGAATGAATGAATGATTAAACGAATTAACGACGAACGAACGAACGAATGAACGAATGAATGAATGAATAGTCCTACCAGCTACGGGCAGTTGTGAGTTGAAACTCTCGTGCGGTATCACACAAAAAAAGAAAAATCTCACAATAATTACCTTCTTTAATTATGCAACAGGTGAAAACACTAACATTTTTGTTGATAATGATAATGTAACAGCCGCATAACCACACGGGGACATGTCTTTGGGTCAAGTCAATTTGTCTGCTGCGTTCACACCGCAGCCCATTGTTCTACAACCGTTTTATTGGGTAGGAACCTGGGCCGTGTGAACCGACTTTACAATAAAAAAACATTATGTAATCTCCAATCACGTTTTGATAGCACCATATTGTAAAAACAAGACGTTTTTAAACGGATACAAGTTGTAAATGTCAACGGTTTTTTTAAAATTATTATCATTTTGTGTCTGTTTTTTATTATGAGATAATGAACTTGATTAAAATGAAAATATTGAGGAAATGCTGGTAGTTAATTGTCCTCCATACTAGAAACCAAATTCACGTGAAAGTATTGCGATAGATGGAAAGGCTGATAAAAATATTGAAAGGAGGTCGAATGCAGGAAACTCCATTAATGGAGGACTAAACGCTGTTGGCACAAATTAGCGTTGGGAAAAATTTCAATGTTTTGCGAATGCTTCACGAATTGCTGGTTATTTAAAATGAACCCTTCGCAGTGAACACTTCAATTGAAGTCGATCTCACAAAAAAAGATTCGAATTTATCCGGTTATTTGTTCAGTTCTTTTTGGAACCGGTTCCTTGATATTTTTTCGAAAAGTACTAGCAAATCGACAAAAGTTCCTCGCCGAAACAAAAGTACTAGTCGGTACAGATTTAAAAACGAAAAGAACTGGAACTGGAACTAGTTCCTCGTCGAAAAAAGCGGGAAAACGAAAAGAACTGGAACTGGATCGAAGTACTTTGAAGTCAGACTTCAATTGAAGTACTTGAAATGAAGTACTTCTTTATAGGCTTTGAGGTTCAACATCACAAATGAACTGCTTCAAATTGAAGTAGTTCTTTGTAATCATTGTAAATATTTGTTCAATAAAATGAAATGAATGAAGTTTGAACTGCCGCAAAATGAAATAGTTCACACGGAGCAGTCAGAACGCTAAAATTAACTACCAACTTCAATTGAAGTATTTGTTCAACGAACAGTGAAGGAAGTAGGAACTGCTGCCAAAAGAAGTAGTTCTTTCAGAGCGGTCACAACGCTAGCACAAATGAAACATTGCCCGAAGAAGCGAAGCTAGCAGTCCACAATGGAGTGCTTATACCAACACCGATGTATGCCAGTGAGGCATATAATGGAACTGGCAGAAGACGAATGAAAGTAAACTGAATGCTGTAGAATTGAGATCCTCGATGCTTTTGTGGGGTAAAACCATGTATGACCGTGTTGAAATGTAAATATGTGGAAATAATGAAAGGCCGATGTAAGTTTAATGAATAGGATCAAGAAAGGGACGTTTAGATGGTTTGGGCATGTAAAGCGGACGAACGAAGGAAGGAGTGTGAAAACAATATATGACGCAAAAGTGATGGGTACAAGAATTCGGGGACGCTCGAGGAAGAAATGGCACGATCAAGGGAATCAAATACTTGAGTCGGGTCAACAGTCAACAGTCAACAGTCAACAGTCAACAGTCAGAATAATAGAATGTGAATGAAGCAAGGAGTGTGTGTCGAGACAGAGTTGTATGGCGGCCTATCTTCTCTACTTACCCCTTCGAGTAGACAGCGTGATGGTTAGGTTAGGTTAGGTTAGGTTAGTTAGTGTTGCAAAATCTATGATTCAAACGGATATACTATAAATTGCCATAAATCAAAAATATTGCTGATACCCTAACATAAATACATTTTTCTATCGATTTCCATGGTTTAACACCTTATAATGAACATCTTAGCCGACTAAATCCGATTAATGTAAAAAAAATAACCATAAGGTATTTAGCGAATATTAATTATAAATTAGAAATCGATTTACTTGAATTATAGCCCTGGTGAATAACAATAATTCAGAATCGAAACGTTGTTTGAAATGGCTTCAGCCGTGCTTGGTGACTAGATCTGAAGAGCCAGGTACTCTTCAACCTTCCCCTCCCCACTACCTCAGGACATAGCCCAATTGGGAATGGCACAGTCCCACTGGCTCCAGACGGTTGGGGGCAGTTGAGACTCTTGTGCTGTACTCACTTATTTGCCAAACGTCACTGAGAAACAGCATTTGTCTTGCTTACGCCCACTATTATTAGTGAGAAAGTGACAAAAAATGCACACTTTCTTCGATTGAATATTCGAAAAGTTTTGATAGTGTTTTTTTTTTGATTAGTAGATTTTTTTTTCTGAAGTTGAGTAAAAAGTTTGAAACATGTTGTATGCAAGCGATGCATCTGTGTTAGTCATAGAGTTGGTAGAGTAGTATCTATCCAAGGCAGTGAAGTCAGTTTTGGACTTGTTTTTGATGATTTTAACCTGACTCGGCGCACCTGGGCGTGACTAAGACTAAGGCCACGGTATTTATACATCCATTCATATCACATATCGACGTAATGTTTTTGTTTATTCGTATAGCCACTTTTTCACAGTATTTTTATCAACAAAAATATAGCATATAACCTAAAAAACCGTTTGGTTGTGTCAAGTTTAGTGGCATAATAAAAAATGTGGGCGGAGTCCCGCCGTGAACCAGGAACTTAAGATCATCCGTACAGTATATAGAAGCGGTCCATGAAATTCGTTATCTCTTTCTTTCTCGTGGTGGACGACGTAAAAGCCAGGAGAAAGTGATTTATCGCAAGTTTGTGTAGGTTGGGTAAAAATAATTAGCTCTCTCCATATATTGTTACTTCAAGGTGTTGTACTGTTTTCGAGTCAAATCAGGTTGCAATACCTTTAATCATTTTCTTCTTTCAATTACACGTTGTTATCTGGAAATATTATCTTCTCCGAGATTCCAACGGGTAGATAATCTATACGCGGAGATGCGAACAGTTCCAAGTGGAATTGCGAGATTTCCCGTTTCGATTCTGTCTGACCGACTTATGGACGGAAGCTGCCGGAAATGGACCGGAAGAGAAATAGAGATTATTGATTTTATCCCGATTTTATCTTTACAAAAATAAATACAGCTTGACACGGTTAAATTTCTAGTCGCTGGTGTACATTTTTTGGATACTAAAAAATCTATGGACTTAGAAAATAATTATTCGTTCTAATGGTTTTAATAATACCAAATTTTTAACTTTATTCCACTATTTTTCTATTTTTAGTTTTGTATTTTTTTAATGTTATTGTAAAGCCGCCTCTGTCAGCAATAAAACAAAACCCAAAGTCACAGATGTTCACTATGAGACTCAATAAGCGTCCATTCCGGACACTAATAGTATAGGTACATGCCATAGACTAAATATTAAAACTGTACCAGTCTGAAGATGCCCGTCGTAAGGTGAAACCGGTCAGTTCTTAAATAAAAAAAATAGTGAAATAAAGATAAACATTATAACTATCAAGTGAATGGAAGAAGAAGTCGAGGACGTCCGAGAAAGACATGCCATGGCACGATCAAGTAAATCAAATACTTGAATCGGGTCATGTGAAGAGTCTGAATAACAGAAGAGTGTGTATGAATGTGAATGAAGCAAGGAGAGTGTGTGCCAAGACAGAGTTACTTATTTTTTTTTGTTATGTAGTTGTTAAAATGGAGTTCCACCACGAATTAACATTTCATAATTAGAAATAATTATTCGGTCGTTAGTTCTTCCTTTGGCCGCCTGTAAAGTGCACCGTGTCAAGCTGTACAATGTAATTCTGAGCTGCTCCAACTCAATACGGAATTTTAAAATACACGTTATAGGGGAGTAATTAAAAAAAAAACATATTAGGCAGTTTTGAATTAAATGTGTTATGACGCATGTAAGTTAAATACATTTTATTCGTGCACGCCGGGTTCCAACCCGCGACTTCTCGATTTGTAGTCGAGCGTCTTGCCACGCGATTACGGAGGCAGGTGAATATCTAAGGTTATCTTTCATCGGGGCAATCTTCAACCCGCATACAGCAGACGGGAACTACACTGAGTGCGACACATTCCTCTACGATGTCTTGAAAGGCCGTCAATTTGATGAAGTGCCGTGCTGATGGCTTTTTGTTTCGTTTCCCCAGCTTCCAGAAGGGCTCCGACCCCTCCGACCTGTACGGGCCGCGCACCCTCTCGCGCGGTCACCACCCCCTCCTGCTGCACTACCAGCTGCAGGCGCAGGACCCGCTGGCGCCCCCCGCGCCGCCGCCCCCGCGCCGCCCGCCCCCCGGCATGGACCTCTCCCAGCAGATGGACGAGAGGGACTTCGAGCAGCAGAGCTACATCGAGGGCAACCGCTACGTCAGCGACCACGTGGCGGCCGTCTCGTGTGGGGGCCACGCCCACCTCACCACAGGTAACATTTCACTGTGCAGATACCCACCAATAGTAGTCGAGTGAAATACAATTCATCTGTCTGGTCCCCTAACTATCAAGTGGTATATAATTCATCTATCTGGTCCCCTAACTATCAAGTGGAATATCATTCATCTACCTGGTCCCCAAACTATCAAGTTGGATATAATTCATCTATCTGGTGCCTAAACCAGCAAGTGGGATATTATAAATTTATCCGGTCCCCCAACCACCAAGTGCAATATAATTTATCTCTCTGGTTCCCCAACTAGCAAGTGAAATATAAAACATCTTTTAGGTCCCCTAACTATCAAGTTGAATATAATTCATATTTCTGGTCCCCTAACTATTAAGTAAGATATAATTCATCTTTCTGGTCTCCAAACTAAAGATGTTAATTTAATTCATCTGTCTGGTCCCCAAACTGTAGATGTTAATATAATTGATTTATCTGGTCCCCAAACCATCAAGGTGGATATAATTCATCTATCTGGTCCCCTAACTATCAAGTGAACTTTGATTCATCTATCTTGTTCCTCTAACTATCAAATGGGATATAATTTTTTTTATCCCCTAACTACCAAGTGCGATATACAGGTAATTCATCTATCTGGTGCCTAAACCAGCAAGTGGGGTATAATTAATTTATCTGGTCCTCTAACTATCAATTAGGAGTATGTTTATTTATCTGATCCCCTTTCTAGCAAGTGGAATATAATTTGTCTATTTGATCCCCAAACAAGGAAGTGGGATATAATTAATTTATCTGGTCTCCTAATCACCAAGTGGAATACAATTTATCTATCTAGTCCCCTAACTATCAAGTGGAATATAATTCATCTTTCTCGTCCCCTAACTATCAACTGGGATATAATTCATCTATCTGGTCCCCAAACTATCAAGGTGAATATAATTCATCTTTCTGGTCCCCTAACTATCAAGTGAACTTTAATTCACCTATCTGGTCCCTTGATAATTAAGTGGGATATAATTTATCTATCTGGTCCCTTAACCAGCTAGTGGAATATAATTCATCTATCTGGTTCCTTAATTATCAAGTTGGATGTAATTCATCTATCTGGTCCCCAAACTATCAATGTTAATTTATCTGGTCCCCAAACCATCAAGGTGAATATAATTCATCTATCTGGTCCCCCAATAATCAAGTGGGATATAATTTATCTATCTGGTTTCCTAACCAGCAAGTGGAAAATTATTCGTCTATCTGGTCCCTTTACTATCACGTGGACTAATAATTCATGTATCTGGTCCCCTAACTATTACGTGGATTATCATTCATCCATCTGGTCCCCTAACGACTAGTTGTAAAATATGTCAATTCTTAAGTTATGTATTTTTATTTTACTCTGATTTATTTTTAATTCGTCATTCTCACCACCAACATCAATAAATAACATGTTCTACTTTTATAATATCTTTCCAATCAATGTGTCAATTTCATCAGAGCATGGCACACGTAGAAACAAAAAACCCATCCAATTAATTGTGTACATTATTATTTTAACGCCGCTAGATTTTGAGCTCGGACCCTCAAGATTCAGATTCAAGAATCTTACCGCTTTGCCACGAAAATTGACAAAATGATCACTTTCTTCCTTCACACAACAAACTGGATATCTTAACCGCATATTTTTTACGACGTTCGTCTTCTACAACTCTTACGTCTTCTTTTTCTTCCAGGCCTCACTCACTCCAACTCTTCGTGCTCCACCAACGTGACGGTGGGCTGCGGAGACAGCTCCCGCCAGCTGCAGTACATGGCCCCCCAGGAGAACTTCGGCGGGCAGACCGGACTCAATATGCACAACAGGTTCATACCACACCTACAACATACTCCGTACAATGTGTATGTAGCTCTCACTTACCATCTTATGACTTGTATGCTCCTGGTAACATTACATTATTACCCTTACTAACTTACTACTCGCTTTGGCTTTTGTATTCATTTTCATCATTGTCACTACATATAATAATTCTTATCAAGTCACCCACTTGTTATGTCTTCAGTCCAGAACTATCAAGTGGGATATAATTTATTTATCTGTTCCTCTAACTATCAAGTGGGATATAATTCATCTATCTGGTCCCCTAACTAGAAAGTGAGATATAATTTATTTACCTGTTCCTCTAACTATCAAGTGAGATATAAATTCATCTATCTGATCCCCTAACTATCAATTGGGATATAATTCTTCTATCTGGTCCCCTAACTATCAAGCGGGATATAATTCATCTATCTGGTCCAATAACTAGCAAGTGGAACATAATTCATCTATCTGGTCTCCTAACTATCAAGTGAGATATAATTTATCTATCTGGGTCCCGAACTAGCAAGTGGGATATAATTTATTTATCTGTTTCTCTAACTATAATTAATTTATTTGGTCATCGTCATTTATCATCATATGACTTATGTGCTCCTGTTAACATTTCATTATTACCCTTACAAACTTACTACTCGCTTTGCTTATGTATATTCATGTTGTTCATTGTCACTACATGTCGTCGCTGGAAAGGCAAAAGGGCTGAAGCGCCATTTCAGGAAGTTTGCACAAGAGAACTTTAAAGTTTTTTTGGTTTACTTTAAAATTCATTAATCTTCAGTGTCTGGTTGGAAAAAAGTCAACTCAGGTAACTCAATGCTCTCACTGAGTTACCTGCAGCGATAAAAACCTAAAAACGTCTTAAACTTGTGTCGCTTAAGTCAAGCCTTCTCGTAAATATATTTTAAATGGCTGAAGCATTACAAAAGTCTTCAGAATCAAACGAGAGTCAGAGCTTTCGACGAAGAAAAGAAAACTGATCAACACTGCATATTTAACTTGTTTTCGACCAACGTGTCACGTTTATTGCTAACTAAAATTCGTCCATATGAATGACGGATCAATTCAAACTGACGAACAGTGACGGTTTTCCCTGTGCCCTGGGGAACGACTAAAAACCACATGGCTGCGTCTGTTTTAGATCGGTTCAAAGCGAAGAGGCAGCACAACGAGCATGGCGCGTTGTGCGCATACCAGTCGCATGTCTATCAACGCGTGACGCGCGGTGTCAGCAATCAACGTGTTTAGCCCTTTTACCTCTCTGGCGACTATATGTACATGGAAAATCTGCTGGATCACATGTCAATAAAGTATGCAGTATGCAGAATGTTTCAATGGTGAATGTAAGTAAGTCCGACCCCATCTCGTGTTACGAGTGGAAATATGGACAGCTGGTTCATACCACCTCTACAACGTATTCCGTACAGTGTGTACATGGCCTGTTCAAAAGAAAAAGTGAATTTTGAATTTTCGCGGGCTGTGTACATTCGATTATCGATTTTTTTTGTTATGTTGGTACACATATGTTTATCATATATTAGAATTATCAGCCATTTTGGATTAGTGGTTTGTTTTTGACAACTGGAAAGGTTATCCACGTTTTTATGTGTTATTAGATTTTTCACTTTTGAAAACAAATGAATTAAAGAATATGTATTAAATTTTGAGTTAAAAATGGAATAAAGTGCTCCGACGCACTTAAAATGTTGACTGTGGCATTCGGCGAGTCTACTTTGTCTCAAAAAAGTAGTTATAAGTGGTACAAGCGCTTTACAGAAGTCCGAGAAGATGTTAATGACGATGAGCGTCTTGGAGTTGTGGAAAAACAAATCATGGTTTTTATTCTTTGATCCATTTTTTCAAAAGTAAAATATCGAAGAACACACAAAAACGTGACTAACCTTTCCAGTTGTCAAAAACAAACCACTAATCCAAAATGGCTGATAATGTTAAAATATGATAAACATATGTGTACCAACAAAAAAAAAAATCGATAATCGAATGCACACAGCCCGCGAAAATTCAAAATTCACCTTTTCTTTTGAACAGGCCTCGTATGTTGCAAAAACTTTTATCACCCTCTTACAACTTATGTACTCCTGGTAGAATAACTTACTATTTGCTTTTCTTTTTGCATTGCGACAGGGTTGAACCTAGTATTAATGTGGCGAAGTTTGGAAACCATTCTTGCTATGACTTACCGTTTTCTTGGGTAGTCTTGAGGTCAGAAACTGTTTTTGACAATTTTAAGATTCAATTTAAATCCTTTAAGGTGATTGTATCACTATATGGCACCATTTAAAGTTTCATTTATTATTGTTATTGATTTGCAACAGTTTAAAATGTGACAGCGGTTCAAACCGCTAGGCCGAAGTCAAAAAAATGTGGCATAACCAATGACGTTACATACATAGACACGTTATAGCCTTAGAATATTAAAACAAAATGTGGCAAGCAAAACACACACGTTACCAGTAAATTCATCATTCAAATATCGGTCATGTATGACAAAGATAGACATTCATAGAATATATGTGTATGAACGAAACAGATCCGAAGTTCGGAATGCGTTCCATACTTGCTTGAAACGACCTCAAGCGACGCGTGACCGTTTAGTACTAAATCGGCTTAAACACCGATCACACCAACTAGCGTGATTATTGCTTGCCACTTTGAGAGCGCAACAACGTGTCTATAGATATATGTAACGTCATTGGACATAACGCCTTTGACCCAAACACAGTCGATATGTATGAATGTAGATGTAGTAATGAATGTTTGTGAGTCAGATTTGTATGGCTTTCCATCCTCTCTGCCTACCCCGCAGCGGAAACGCATATTAGTTAACTAGTAGGTCTTCTAGCAAGCCGCACAATATAAGCAAATATCATTCGATGCAAAGTGCAATACAATTAGCTATGTAATTAAATCTTGAGTTTATATTTAGTTCCGCCTTTGCAAATTACAAGTTTGCCAAGGTGAATTAGAAGTACATGCTTTGTTAGTATCACATTATTATCGAAAGAAATGAAAAAAAAACTTTGTATGAGACTAAGAATATTATTTTTATTTTTATAACCGGCCGGTTTCGCTTAGCCTAAGCGTCATCAGGGTACAAAATTAATAAAATACAGCGTTTATAAAAATACATACAGAGGGAGAACAAAATATAAAATAAAATAACAAAACAATGAAAAAACATTAAAATCATTTTGTACCCTGATGACGGCCTCCATGGTCGAGCGGTAAGACGCTCGGCTAGGAATCCAAAGGTCGCGGGTTCAAACCCGGCGTGCGCCAATAACTTTTATTTTATTAATATGTGTCGTAACATATTTAATTCATATCAAATAATAAAAAAAGTTTATTTGCGGCACGTTCCAGAGTGGTAGATATTCTAAGTATCGCTCTTTTTTATATTTTTTAAATATGAATATCGTACAAGAGTCTCAACTGCTCCCAACCGCCTAGAGCCAGTGAGACTATAGTATCCCCAAATAGGGCATGTTGTGAGGCTGAAGGAGTGGGAAGGGGAAGGAGATTGGGAAGAGGAAGGTTGGGAAGTACCTGGATCTGGTCACCAAACACGGCTAAAGCCATTTCAAGCAACATTTCGATTCTGAATGGTTGTCTTTCACCAGGGCGGTACTTGGAGCATCTACCACTCCGGAACGTGCCGCAAATATACTTTTTACTATTTTTATACGAATTAAATGTGTTATGACGCATATTAATTAAATAAAAGTTATTGGCGCGCGCCGGGTTTGAACCCGCGACCTTTGGATTCGTAGTCGAGCGTCCTACCGCTCGACCATCGAGGTCGTCAAAGGCGCCCTGGGGAAAGACCACCATTCATAATCGAAACGTTGCTTGAAATGGCTTTAGCCGTGTTTGGTGACCAAATCTAAATAGCCAGGTACTTCTCAACCTTCCTCTTCTCCATCTCCTTCCCCTCCCCACTACCTTCAGCTTCACAACATACCCCAATTGGGGATGCCACAGTCTCACTGGCTCTAGACGGTTGGGAGCAGTTGGGACTCTTGTGCGGTATTCACTGTAAGAAAAAAAAAAATGCTTAGGTTAAGCAAAACCGGTCGGTCATAAAAAATAAAATAATATCCGTGGTCTTATACGAAGTTATTTTTTCATTTTTTTTTAAATATGTCAAACCACAAAGTGATTGCTTTCTACCAAAAAACATTTTTATCATTCCAAATAGGTTAGAAAGTTTTCAAATTTTAAATAAAAGTAACTTTGTTTTGACACCACTTTATTAGATACATGTAGACAAATGTGTATTGAACAACCCTTGTTCAACCCTGAAGAAGGTTTAGGTAGAGCCGAAACCGGTTGGTATATGTATCCAATAAAGTGGTGTCGAAACAATCTTACTTTCATTTAAAATTTAATTATGTCTTACCACAAAGTGAGTGCTTCGTGTCAAAGTTTTGAAAGTTTTTGTTGAAATATTTTTTGGCTATTTGCGCTTGCATTTTTTATTTGTGGCCTGTATTTTGTTGTTTGTGGGGACGGTCTTAACATACAAACGATGTGTACTTTTTACTATGTTCCCACGCATTATTTTTAAACAAAAGTAAACGTGGAACGTCGCATTTTTTGTATGGTGGTAAGGACAGTGTTAAAACATAGGCTATCTTGATATTTGTATTTTTTTCTGTGAGTTCATATAACATGGGATAATAAACTGATCAGATACAACTGAATTGATAAACCAATAGAAGTACATTGTAGATGTGTACATGTCCCCAAGTAAGCAAATTTTTTCCTTACTTCTACTGAAATTAGTACATGAACATTTTCTAACTAATTACCTAACCATCACATCGTTTCCCCGCAGTGGTAGGCAGAGAGGACGGACCGCCATTCAACTCTGTCTTGACACAGACTCCTTGCTTAATTCACATTCATACATCGTCTCATGCATACTCTTCTGTTACTCTGACTCTTCACAAGGATTCAAGTTTTTGATTCACTTGATCGTGCCTGATTTCTTTTTCCATTCACTTTCGCGTCATATATTATTTTCACACTCCTTTCTTCGTTCATTTGCTCTACATGCCCAAAATATCTAAGCGTCCCTTTCTTGATCCTATTCATTACGCTCACATCGGCCTTGCATTCTTTCCGGATATTCACATTTTTAACATGGTCGTACATGGTTTTACCGCACATACGTCTCAGGGATCTAATTTCCTCAGCATTCAGTCTACCTTTATCCTTGCTCTGCCAGTTCCATGCCTCACTGCCATACGTCAGGGTGAAATGAGACTGAAATCTGTTTGTTAATATTGGGCGTTTTACCGCAGGGGTAGGCAGAGAGGATGGACTGCCATACAACTCTGTCTTGGCACACACTCCTTGCTTTATTCACATCCATATATCGTCTTATATACCTACTCTTCTGTTATTCTGACTCTTCACAAGGCCCGATTCAAGTATTTGATTCACTTGATCGTGACATGTCTTCCTCGGGCGTCCCCGACTTCTTTTTCCATTCAATTTTGCGTCATATATTATTTTCACACTACTTTCTTCGTTCATTCGCTCTACATGCCCAAATATTATTATATTATTCAAATGTCAAAATTATTTCTAGAGTAGATAAACAATTTCATTGGCCTGTTTTTTATAATAAGCCTGCAGGAAGATGATGTGTAGGGAGACAGCAGGAGACCGGTCGGAGTGTAGACTTTTCCTGGAGGTGGCCAGGACTCTCTGAAATCCAAGGGTCTTAGCATTGATGATGATGATTTTGATATTCTTAAATATTTTCAAAAAGTACAAAATGGACAAATTTCCTGGACATGTTAGATTTTGAGCAATTTACGTTTCCATGTAATATGAACTTATCTAAAAAAAAACACGCTTTTCAAATTGTGATTTAGGGCTAGTTGTTTGACTGACCGTCACATTTGAAATTGTCACAAATCTGTCGACGATCAGTGCCATTTTGGATGTTTTGAAATTTGAAGGATTTTCAGCCTCAGCATTTATTAATGTTTGAAAACCGTTTTTTTTTTGACGGCTTTATTAACGGCTAATCAAACAACCCAACTTAAAATTTGACAAATGGCTGTCAGGTTGAGAATCGACGGTTAAAGAGTACCATTGACCGCCTCCGTGGTCGAGTGATAAGACGCTCGACTACGAATCCAGAGGTCGCGGGTTCAAACCCAGCGTACGAAAATACATTTTATTTGATCAATACATGTCTTAACACATTTAATTCCTATAAAATAATGTATGGTATTTTTGCGGCACGTTCCAGAGTGGTAGATACTCTAATTATCGCCCTGGTGAAAGACCGCCATTCAGAATCGAAACGTTGCTTGAAATGGCTTTAGCCGTGTTTGGTGACCAGATCTGAATAGTCAGGTACATCCCAACCTTCCTCTTCCCCATCTCCTTACCCTCCCCACTACTTTCAGCCTCACAACATACCCCAATTAGGGATGCCATAGTCTCACTGGCTCTAGACAGTTGGAACTCTTGTGCGCTATTAACTATAAAAAAGAAAAAAAAAAGTGTTGCGATATTATGTGACAACTTGTCTTAACTCTTTCTCACGGTTACGATGTAAAAACCAAGAGAAACTGGTTTGTTGTTAATTTGTATAATTTGCTTAAAAATATTTAGTTTTCCATATATATTCTTGCTCTGATGTTATAACACATTTAATTCATATAAAATAATGTAAAGTATATTTGCGGCACGTTCCAAAGTGGTAGATACTCTAAGTATCGCCCTGGTGAAAGACCGCCATTCAGAATTGAAACGTTGCTTGAAATGGATTTAACCATGTTTGGTGACCAGATCTAAATAGCAAGGTACTTCCCAACCTTCATTTTTTCCATCTCCTTCCCCTTTCCAGTACATTCAGCCTCACAAAATACCCCCTATTCGGGGGTGTCATCGTCTCAATGGCTCTAGACGGTTGGGAGTAGTTGGGACTCTTGTGGGGTATTAACTGTAAAAAATAAAAAAAAAGTACAGATTTTCAAACTGGCGCTGATGGTCAATTTGTGACAGTGTCAAATGTGACGATTGATCAAACAACAGGCTCTTAATTTGTGTTTAAAATAAAAAATAAGAGATTGCAGATTAATAATTTTATTTTTTCCAGGTACGAGATGTCACAGGACCTCCTGGACAAGCAGATCGAGATCCTGGAACGGAAGTACGGGGGTCTGAGGGCGCGCAAGGCCGCCCTGGTGATCCAGAGGGCCTTCCGAAGGTACACGCTGCTGAAGAAGTTCTCGGCCATCACGGCCATGGCCAAAGCGGAGAAACGGAGCAGCACCAAGGTCACCATCCCCGGAGACGGGCAGAGTGAGTAGTCTAGTCTTCATAATTCAGGCCTAGATGAAATTATTAGGTAGACAACTAACTAACTAGCTAACTAAACATTATGCCGTTTCGCCACAGGGGTAGGCAGAGAGGACGGACCGCCATACAACTCTGTCTTGGCACACACTCCTTGCTTCGTTCACTTTCATACATCGTCTCATACATACTCTTCTGTTATTTTGACTATTCACATAGCACTAAACTATTTGATTCACTTGATTGTGCCATGTCTTCCTCGGGCGTCTCCGACTTTTTCTTCCATTCACTTTCGCGTCATATATTCTTTTCACACTCCTTTCTTAGTTCATTCGCTCTTCATGCCCAAACCATCTCAGCGTCCCTTTCCTGATCCTATTCATTACGCTTATGTCAGACTTGCATTCTTTCCGGATATCCACATTTTTAACACGGTCATACATGGTTTTACCACACATACGCCTCAGGGATCTCATTTCAAATAATAATTCATAAGTTTATTGCATGACGTCTATGATCTATTTATTTCGACCATTACTTACTGATAAAGCCATCTATAGAAAAACGCGCTAGACTTTGGATCCAGATGTCGCGGGTTCAAATAAATTTTATTTAATTATGAAATAATATAAAGTATATTTGCGGCATGTTCCAGAGTGGTAGTATCGCCCTGGTGAAAGACCACCATTCAGAATCGAAACGTTGCTTGAAATGGCTTCAGTTGCGATTGGTGACCAGATCCGAAGTGAATACCGCACAAGAGTCCCAACCGTCTGGAGTCAGTGGGACTATGGCATCCCCAATCGGGTTATGTTGTGAGGCTGAAGGTAGTGGGGAGGGGATGGAGATGGGAAGGGGAAGGTTGGTAAGTACCTGGCCATTTCAGCTTTGGTCACTAAACACGGCGAAAGTAATTTCAAGCATAGTTTTGATTCTGAATGGTGGTGTTTCACCAGGGCGATACTTAGATTATCTACTACTCTGAATAATGAAAGGGTCTGACTCTGGCAGCTGTCTTTGTAATCTAAGATTTCTTTTAATATTTTATGGCTTATTTCTGTTATAAATATACAAACATAACATTTCTCTTCCAGACGACATCTACTCAAAATGCCAGAACAATGGAAACGGAGAAAAGCTGTCCCTCTCTCGTCCCATGCGATCCATGTCACTGAGGGAGAGGCACGATGATGTCAACGGCATGTAAGTACATATTCCATATAATCATCATTATTTGATTATGTAAATTCATGAATCAAGTAAAGATTTTTAGAGAACTTGCAAAGAGCATTAGTATCCCACATCCATGAAATCCCTAAATATAAATCAAATAACATCTGATTGTACACGCCATTCAATTTAAATTTTACAAGCCATTGACTCACAATGCCATGTGATTTTTCCGCAGGTCTAGGGTTCAGTCTCCGAGCCAGAACGAGATAGACGCCATGGCCGCTCGCGTGCAGCAATCGGCGCAGCAGCTCAATATGATGGGGCTAACGGCGGGGCACAAGGAGGCCCTGCCTTCCTCCAACAGGAGCGACGGGGACAGCGGAGTGAGTTGAATTATTGGTCTTTTCTACAGTTGAGTGAGTCGGATGAGTCGAGTGAGTCCAGTGCGTCCCGTGAGTCTAGTGAGTCTAGTGAGTCTAGTGAGTCGAGTCGAGTGAGTATAGTTAGTCTAGTGAGTTGAGTGGGTCTAGTGAGTTGAGTGGGTCTAGTGAGTTAAGTAAGTTAAGTGAGTTATGTGAGTTAAGTGAGTCAAGTGAGTCAAGTGAGTCGAGTGAGTTGAGTGAGTAGAATGAGTAGGGAAGTCGAGTGAATTAAGTGATTCGGATGAGTTGAGTAAGTTGAGTGAATCAAGTTAGTGAGTTAAGTAAGACGACTGAGCTAAGTGAGTCGAGTGAGTTCAGTGAGTTGAATGAGTCGAGTGAGTTAAGTGAGTCGAGTGAGTTGAATGATTCAAGTGAGTTAACTGAGTCTAGTAAGTCTAGTGAGTTGAATGAGTTGAGTAAGTTGAGTGAGTCGAGTGAGACGAGCGAGTCGAGTGAGTTGAAACATATGAATGCAGCTGCACATTCAAATGACTGAAAATTCTCCTATAATAATTATAATGTTGTGTGAAGCTGTGGATTGTTCAACCAAAAAGTTTTAACTCAATTGTCCCATCAACAATTTTTTTATTAGTATTTCATTCCCCAATAAGTGGTCAAAATTATTTGTACCCCTCTTCAGAGAGACATTCACTTAAGAAAAATTGATAACTGCATTCAATTTGAATCAGTCGTTTTAACAATCAAAATATTTTGCGGACCGCCGCACTATAGAGGTCAAGCTAATCAATTTCACCTTGCGAGGACCTCTCACAGCCTTCCACACTTCACACCCGACCCCTTACTAATTAACTAATATACCTGTCCACCTGAGATACCTCTAACATCTAGTCTAATGAAACCAGTTTCCTCCGCAGGTGTGCAACTGTTCCGTCAGTGGCTCCGTGACCAACATCTCCAGCTCCTCGCTGCAGAACGACTCCATGATGAATCACCACCACCTCAACAATTCAGGTAACAATAACACTTTAGTATATTCTCCGTGCAGTTGATTATTTGCTTATATTCTTACGGTAGATAAACATTTTGTCAAAGACAGATATATCACAGAAGTTTACAAGTTCAAAAAAATATTATAGCAACATTATTTAGGTGATCTTTATATAACATTATTTTTTTGATACAAACTCCACATAGGTCCTTTGTCGTATTTAGGGATGCTGTGTTGACAGGGCATTTCAACAGCCCTTCAAATTAATGATCGAATTCACATAGTAACTTTCTTTATCCCAATATAAATAATTTTTTAAATCGATTTCCATTTTTTAATTTCTAATTTACATTTGCTTAATAACTGCTAATGAACATGGTAGCTATCTGAATTACACAGACAAGGTGTTGAGCACAAGAACGAGTTGTAAAAACAACCTGTTTTCATACGGAAAATGTCAACCGTAAACCGATCGGCGTTGAAGGGATCATTGATAGTTCTTCGAAGAGCCTTTCATTAAAATATCGGTAGAATAAACACAGCATTCCCACCCGACGTCTGTATTTCAAAGACTAGAAGCTGTTTGTCTGTTCGTTTAGAAAGTGGAATTAATCAACGTATTACGCGCTTTTGAAATTTTTTAATTCTTGCTCTTTTGCATAGTTTTATCAACTGCTTCACGCGACTAGATGCTACATTGTAAGGAGTCAGGTAGTAACCTTGTGAGACTGGAAGATAGAAGACATATTCTTTACTGTGGTGCAATTTACGTAGTTTCTATTATTTTACCACTTAAAATAAAATTAAAATAGTTATTTTTTTATCTTCTGAAGAAATTCACCAATAGTCTTGAATTTGAATTAGAGTGACAATTTAATGATCGTATATGTATGAAATCTTAAGGAATTTTTAAATTATCATTTTAAGTGAATAACAAGCCTTATAAAAAAAAAAGTTATTTTCCTTGTTTATGTATTTTATTTATAGCGTTTTCGTAAAATAAACTTTTTTAAAGCGATTTTAAACAAAGTAATAATGTTTTGTATTTGATTATTTTACCCTTATTGTTTTTACACAAGCGCGAGAATACAACAATTCATAACACAAACAATTTACACACTGAAGAGATAAACTGATAGAAGTGTGCTGTGGGCATGTCCGTGTTCCTAATTCAATTTTTCCTCACTTCTGGTGAAAGTGACCTGTTTGGGACCTAGGAGTCGACGAAAGGTCTTATGTAAACTGGCGAGTTTTCTTTCAAGTCGGTACAGATCACACTTCTTTAGATTATCTGTTGAGTGAATTTACTAATATAAAAAAATTAATACATTCTTTATTTTTTTGTAATTTTTTTATTTTATTTTTTATTTTTTGTTTTTTATTTTTGTTTTGTGGCGGGTGCAGGCTCGTTGCACTCGAGCCCCAACCCCTCCCTGCTGATGTGGCCCCACAGCACCAGCGTGGACAGCTGCTACAACCAGGTGGGCTACTCGCCCAACGGGAGTGTCTCCTCGGCGTACTGCATCGACCGAGGTACTGCAGAACCGATCGACGCTTCTATGCGGCGTGCTTGTCACTTGACGCCCCGTCCCGCGGCCCCGAACCCTGCATCATTTCCACGCTGTATGATACCGGCCCTCCTCTGAATGATTACCGACACCCATTTCCATGGCTCTAAACCTGAACCTTGCATCCGTGTTAATGACTCGCAAATTTTCACGCTGTTCAAACACCACCACTTCCTTTTGTAGATGGATGACCAAAAATCATTACGATGGCTAAATAATGAAATTGGCACTTATCAAATAGTTCTAAAAACCACTTCCATAATTTTGACACTCATTTAAATGGCTAAATGATCAACGTCACTCATTTCCATTTTGAAATTAGCACCGACACCCATCTCCGTGGCTCTGAATCATGCATCCTCTGTAATTTTCATAATTTCCACAGCTGTTGTACAAAAACAAGCACTCCTCTGTGAAGGGTGATTACCAACACCTATTTCCATGGATCTAAAACCCCTTTCCTGATAGTTTAATGATTGACGACACTCATTATCATGGCTAAGTAATGATAACTGGCAGTCATTTCCATAGCTAAATAAAAAAAACGACACCCATTTTCATGGCTCTAAGCCCACACCTACGATCCTGATACATACATGGCTAAATCATGCTGGCACCCATTTCCATAGCCAAATTAAACGACACTCAAACCTATGGCTAAATATTGATAAATATGACTTCTTTTCATAGCTCTAAAATCCACTTCCATGTTCCATACCTGTTTGACGTCGATCACTTAATTCTATGACTAAATAACGATAACTGACACTCATTTCCATAGCTTAATTATAAGCGACACCCATTTCTATGGCTAAATTATGATATCTGACACTCATATCTATGTCTAAATAATGATAACTGGCACTCATTTCCATAGCTTAATGATAAATGACACTCATTTCTATGTCTAAATAATGATAACTGGCACTCATTCCATAGCTTAGTGACAAACTACACTCATTTCCATGGCTAAATAATGATAATCGACACTCGTTTCCATAGCTTAATGATAAACAATATTTATCTTCATAAACCTTCCACTTTTCAAGTGCTGCTAGCATTCAGTTTCTTGGCTACAATTCTACACCATCACCCTGTCTTTACCCAGTTGTTTTTCTTGTTGTTTTTTATGATTTTTATTTTATATTATTACTATAGTTGAAAAAGAAACCTAACCTAACCATACCTAACTTAATCTAACTTATATTTCCTTACCTTACCGATCTAGTTGAACCTATCTTACCTAACCTAACCTGATTTTTTTCGTAGGTTACACCCTGTGGCTGCATTAATAAGTATAATGTACCTATTTTCAGTCTAAATGAGGTATAAAATAGAAACAATGACTGATATTTTACAAATTTGTAATATTATAAAGATCATTTATGTAACAATCGGTTACATTTGTAATATTTTCTTATTGCTCTGTCCTTTAATATTTATCTTTTGCATATTCCTGTACATATTAAAAAAAGATAGTTTCTATTAACTGCCCTCCACACTAGTGACTAAATTCTTATGAAGTTTTGTATATTCTACAATTCAATCCAATCTTAGATTATGCAATAATTTTGCAAAATGTTTACCACTATGATGGAGAGCCGTTAAACAGAATGAATTTTAAAAAGTTGCCTTTAGATCTAGTCAATGGAAAATAGTCGTAAATAAATAAATTTAAAAAAAATGGCAATAAAATTCTTGGAATTAGAAATATTTTTCAACAGTGATTAGATTAACAATTGAAGCAATGTACATTCACTTTTGTTTTTATCTGCGATTGTATTTGGTGAAGTTGACAGATTAACTTTGTTTTGTAATTTAATGTAGAATCTAAACCAATTCATTGATTTTTCTGAAAATTATGTATTAATTATAAAATTTGAATGTATGTAAAGTTAATAACCTTAAAATCATATTTTCACCGATATTCAGGATGGAATGTTTTAGCTTTTGATCAAATTGTGATGCTTGACAGCTGATCACAATTTGATCAAAAACTTAAATGGGTCGAGAATCGGCGTTTTGATGGAGTTTGAAAAATCGCAACCTAAGACATATTTTATTGAAACAAAATTTTCCAATGTTCTTACTATGGTTTAATGTTTTAAAATTATAAAATTCAATCATACGTCAGATATTTTGTGACTTCTCATATTTAAAGAATAAAAGTTGGTCAAACAGAATCTACGAAAAAAATTGCAACAATAATAATCACATAATTTAAAAAATATATTTTTTGAAATTTTGTCAAAATTGCATACAATTTCCTGGCCACTCATTACAATTACATTGCTTACTTGACATATTTGGGTCACCCATTACCACTAGCCACACGCTACTGTTTCCACCATCCACATTTGCCATCTATACCATAAACTAAAATTAGATAAGACTACTATGACAGGGTTCTATATGTCAAAAGCCAGTGTAAAAAAAATAACTTTAAAATCCTAGTTTCACTTGAAGTAAATTCAAGTGTTGAATTAATTTATATATTACCTTTCTATTCACGATGTAATGAGCTGCCTTGATTAGAAAAATGTTAGATACCTGGGAAGAATAATCATAGCTAAATACCCAATGATAACCCTAGAGAACGTTATTAACCTCTAGTGTGCTGGAGGGTCCTATAGGCACCGGGCATTTAACATTATCTTTTCAGGAGATTTAATACTTTAAAACCTGTTGTTCGCATATTTAAATGAACCCTAATCGCTTGTCAACATAATAATCAATCCATAAAGATATTTTGCATTGCGTCAAGTTCGGTACAAGTCGAGTAATAATTATTTGATGTTTGCTTACGTCAGTGCGGTGGAAAAAAAACGATTTTCAAAGTGATATTACCGTTTGTATTTACAAGAAAACCTTGTGCAATTTTATTTTTATTTGGAAGGAAATGTATACAGCCACACAAAAATACAATGAAACGACAAAAAACTTCACATGTCTTAATTAAAGTTTTTTTTAGAGGGAGAAAAAAACCGATTCTCCGAATATAAGTAGCTATTTCAGAAAAACCACTTATGCCATTAACATGCAATTTGAAAAAATACATAAACACATTATCTGAGAAGATAGCATAATTGACACACACATAATTTTGTAAAACATAAGTGAGTTATTACGAAATTACAGTGAGCAACGTACGACGGAAGTCGTACCTTGCGGGAATCCGGCATTCCAAAGATACTGGGCTACTGTCAGGGGAAGAAGTTGCAACATGGGATAAGACACAATGGGCCTATAATTTGAGTTCTTACGGGAACTATGCAGATCATACCTTTGTCAATAATAGTACTAAATATCTCGGTAATTATTGTAGGTCAAAATGGTAAAAAAATTCGTACAGATTCGTACCCATAGACGGTGCTAGTTGAATAATTCCAATCAACAGTTTGCCAATCGCTTTGAAAGCTGCTGGTTCTCTGAGTAAATGAAGTTTTTTCACGTGGGTCATAATACTGACTGTATTTTAATGTAACAAAATTGTTTTTTTTTAATATAAACTTTCAGTTCACGAAAAGTGTAAAGGCATCTAGAACGCTGTCATTGTAAGGTTTTGATTATATATATTAACATTTTCATCCATTTCGCTAACTAACAATATTTAACGTTAACCCATTCGCAAAGGATTGTACCTATATTAGCTTGTCCCCATTTGGTCATAATTCACAATGTTAACAACACATCACAATCATTACATGTTGGTATTAATTAATATGATGATGATGATACTAGGTGGTGGAATTTTTTAAACAATAGCAGAAAGTAAATCCAAAAATCACAATATAACACTTTTGAAATTTTGCATTCGTAAGTCGTGGAAACTGTTGATTTCTTTAATGCTAGTTGGCTGAGATTGAAAAAAACCTTATTGCAGAAAATTTTATGATCTTTTTAGTACATATTATATTTGGAATCTGCTGCTATTTCGTAAAAATCTTTATAAATAAATATTTATAATATTGGTTGAGCTTCTAGTAATCCCGATTTCGAATTGGGTTCATTTCTGACTGTGATTTTTCTCTGCGCAGGTCCCATATATGGCAACTTGCTGTCCAGCGGTGGCAAGCCGCTGAGCTCGCCCAGCCTGCGCCAACAGCAGCAGATAGCTGCCATGCAACAGCACAGTCGGCGCGTGCCCCCCGAAGTTCCCAAGAGGACGAGCAGCATCACGTTGGGGTAGGTCTAACAACGAACATAGGTCTTGTTTTCGGGGACCCTGTCCCAGAAAGCAGTCAACATCAAATTGACGGCAAAAGTATTGCTGTTTCGGTGACTTTGTGGTCATTGGGTGGTGTAGGAAAGGGGGGGTGCAACTTGAGAAATTCAGATCATCGGTTCGCACCGCCCCCCTCTGCAAAAACTGATGTTTCCAAGTTGCAAACAATCTCCGCGTTTTATTTGCCCCACAAAATAAAATTGCAATATTTTAGTCACATCAATGTCTTTGGTAGAGAGTTTCCCATTTCAGATATCTACCATCTCTACCAATTGTCGAGTTGTTAGTAGTGAGTCGTATTTGTATTTTTATTTAGATGTATGCAAATTATTTTTTCAAACATCTAGTAAGAAAAAAAATAATACATTTCACAATAGTAGATATAAATTGTAATCTTAGCACGTATAAAAATCATAGGTTTTTCTTTACATATTCAGCACAAATCTTACGAAAAGTGCCAAGACTTGAGGTTTCTTTTAGGGCTTTTAGAAGGCTATTAAAAAGTTTTTGACCTTTGTAAAACACACTGTTTTGAGTACACGCAAGTTTTGTTTCGGGAAGCCTAAAATCGTGACAACTTCTCGTAGGATAATTGTGATAATTGTCGTGGGTTCTATTCCTCTGCTAGTCTTCCATCATTGCACAAGCAACATTTCCACTTATAATGACGGAAGTACGAGGAATTCAAATATTGTCAGGTTATTGTAACCCAGGAATGTTTGTCGTTAAAAAAGTAAAATGTTCCGTTTTAGGGCAAAAAAAATCAAGTCGCGTTAGGTATGTCAGTCTTATTGGCAGGTTGTAGCGTGCATGACCCAATGTAACAACTTCTCCTTTGGCTTTCACTTCCGAAGACAGGTGCAAAGTTGTGTGAAACTTTTTGGTAATGTTGCAAGAAGCTGGCGTAGAAGTGCCTATCTCATGTCTGACTCCACTAAGAGAAGTCCTTTGGTCTTACTACCCTGTTCATTCTGGTTTGCTCTTACAGCTGTTGCCCCCGCATGGTCCACAGCCGAGACCTAAAGGACTTTGCAATGTGTGAATGTTGTGCGGAACAGTAGTCATGTAGTCGTTGAATGCCCGCTTTACACATTCTCCAGTAGAATCAATTGGTCCACAAGGTTACGCCTGCGACTCTCTGACCAAAGTGTCTAGGATATTAATTGTCACTGATTTCTTTATTCTCTTTTGCAGAGGTCCCCCGGGTCTCGGAGGCAACCAGCACGGCTCAATGAGCTCGGTACAGTCCTCGGGCTCGGATTCCAGCTCTGTGGAGCACCACCGAGCCGCCGCACACCAGAACTACGAACTGAACCCCGACAGGTAATTACTGCAAATTTCTTGGTGTTGACCCGTTGGAGACGCCATTAGTAACAGTTAATTTTACACATATACCAACAAAGTGAATATAAAGTTTACCCACAAGTAATTCAGTTAATGACTGTTGGGTTCTTTTCTTTGCATATATTCATAAAATATATTTAAATTGAGAGTTGAATTTTAAATAATTTTTTATTGTTCACCCAAGAAAATGTCTTTAGTAACAGTTAATATTTCACTTTAAGCTGCTTCTTCATTTTACAGACAGTGAAAACAATGATTACAGCTAATTCAACAAAAAAATAGTTACACCCTTTCTCCCAAGTTAAGTATAACTTGTAACAATAATTTTTTGATATTTCAGATACTGCAGTGCAGCAGTATGGAAACGCCAACAGCCTGGGGTGGTGGCGAGAGAATACTATATACCACAAGGAGAACCTCAAGAACACATGCAGGCCCAGGCTCTTAAGGTAAGCTTCAGTCTAGTTACTGAGGGACTTATGATTCCAACAACCTACAAAAATCCCAAGGACAATGAGAAACTACTGGCTTACCACAAGGCTCCTATTTGGAACCAGTTCTGTTTTTATTTTTATCAATTTAATTAAAGAAAGTTTTTTTAGTAGATACACTTGTAAAATAATTATAAGCTGGATGAACTCGAAAACAGCAATAAAGAAAGGCACAGAAAGAAATATTGAATTGTCAGCTTTTTGTGTGAGTGTTGACGACCTCCATGGTCGAGCAGTTAAGATCTTCGACTGTGAATCTAGAGGTTGTGGGTTCAAATGCCGGCATGCGCAAATAAATTTTATTTAATATAGTATATTTGCGGCAACTTCCAGAGTAGTAAACACTCTCAGTGTTGCCCTGGTGAAAGACCATCATTCAGAATCGAAATGTTGCTTGAAATGGATTTAACCGTGTCTGGTGACGATAATCATGATTCGTTCTTCTTACAGGTTTCAGAGACAGTCCGCAAGCGCCAATACCGCGTGGGCCTGAACCTGTTCAACAAGAAGCCGGAGCGCGGGATTGGCTACCTCATCCGCAGGGGCTTCCTGGAGAACAGTCCGCTGGGCGTTGCGCGATTCCTCATTACGCGCAAAGGGCTGTCCAAGCAGATGATTGGGGAATACCTTGGTAATCTGCAGGGCGCTTTCAACATGGCAGTTCTTGAGTGAGTCCAATTAAATTAACAGTCTTGTTGTTTCTTCACAAGGGTCGGCAGAACATGATAGGACTCATATTGGTCTTGGCACAACATTCCTGGCTTCATTAACAATCTTTTTTTCCAGGTGCTTCGTCAGCGAGCTAGATTTGTCTGGCATGCAAGTGGACGTGGCGCTTCGAAAGTTCCAGGCCTACTTCCGCCTACCCGGCGAGGCTCAGAAGATAGAGCGCCTGGTGGAGGTGTTTAGCCGGCGTTACTGCCTGTGCAATCCCGACCTGGTGCAGCGGCTTAGGACGCATGACACGGTGAGAAATTCATAGACAAATAGCCTAATATATATAGCCATAAAAATTCATGTGAATGGATTTTTCTACCAAAAATATAGAAATGCAAGAAAAAAATTAAGATACTTAAACAAATTCATGATAGTTTTTTACGAATAAAATTTTAAAACTGACCAAAATGAAATTGTAAAGTAATGTTTAATTGTTTTTTGTGTTTCTTCCATCATGAGTTCTATGATACTTATTATAATATTTGGATAATTTGTATGTTTTTGTGAAAAATCACCTCAAAGGGCGCTGTAGGTTGAATTCACATTTTTTTAAATAATTCGTTTTCATTTATGTTATTTGACATAGCTGACAGCTGGCTCTATTCTTAAAATTCATATGGTTGATCATTTTGACAGTCTCCGTGGTCGAGTGGTTAAGGCGGTCGACTATGAATCTAGAGGTCACAGGCTCAAATCCCGGCGTGCGCAAATAATTTTTATTTCATTCATGTGTGTTATTTCACAGACAATTAATGAATAGTATATTTGTGGCACATTCCAGAGTGGTAGATACTCAAAATAACGCCCTACTGAAAGACCATCATTCAGAATCGAAACGCTGCTTGAAATGTGTTTTAGGTGACCAGATCTGAACAGACAGGTACTTCCAAACCTTCCTCTTCCCCATAATCTTCCCCTCCTCACTATCTTCAGCCTCACAACATGCCCCACTGGCTCCAGAAGGTTGGGAGCAGTTGGGACTCTTGTGTTGTATTCACTACAAAAAAATAAACAAAAAAAGTCCTCCATAAACAAATGATGGCAGTAGGAGTTTTTCAAATATTGTCAGGTTATTCGTAACCCGGGAATGTTTGTCTTACTTTAAAAAAAAAATAAAATGTAAAAAATGCTTTGATTTTGTTGGTGAAAAATGTAATATTTTCTTTAAAAAATAGTGAATGGCTGTCGCCCACTGTAATTACGTGATGCATAACGGTTTATAGATATTTTCTTAAATATAAACGAGAGTTCTTCCTAAATTGAAAAAAAAAAGTGGTTGCAGCATCGTTGAATTTTTGTGTATCGATCGTTGCAGATATTCGTGCTCGCGTTCGCCATCATCATGCTCAACACGGACCTGCACACGCCGAGCCTGAAGCCCGAGTCGCGCATGTCCCTGGAGGACTTCATCAAGAACCTGCGCGGCATCGACGACTGCGGGGACATTGAGCGCGACCTCCTGGTGGGCATCTACGAGCGCGTCAAGGCCAGCGAGTTCAAGCCGGCCAGCGACCACGTCACGCAGGTAATTATTTGTCTAACCTATAAACTTCAAAATCTAAAATGCAGCTCTATCAGCCTCAACACAAAAACATTTTTATACCGATTTCTATGTCTAATTTATATTTGCTAAAAACCTTGTACTAAATATATAAACCTTTTCCTTGCTACTTTGGAAAGCTGACTGAATTATTTCAATACTACTGATGCGTTATTGACGTGAGTTACCTGGTTATAACACAAATTGTTTTATCTCGCAGGTTCTGAAAGTTCAAGCCACCATAGTAGGCAAGAAGCCACAGCTGGCCTTGCCGCACCGCAGGCTGGTCTGCTATTGCCGCCTCTATGAAATCCCGGACATCAACAAGAAGGAGAGGCCTGGCGTCCACCAGAGAGAGGTATGATCGATTTTGCGACAGCAACACTTTATCAAAGTCTCCAGTCGAGAAGGAGTGGGGCCCTTGCAGTAACAGCGTACAAAATATTACATAATTTGATTGACAATCCATACCTCCTGGAATGTTATAAGCTATTTGTGCCAAACAACTACTGCCAGGGGCGACATCACGATCTGCTGTGCATTCCACATGGCAGAACAGGCGTGTTGGCTCAGCACAGCATGACACGGGGTATGGTACTACTAAATAACATGTCTCTTGATATCTTCAATGTAAACCTTGAAGATTTCAAGAGACATGTTAAAAATTTCTCTTAATTTACTTTTGTTACTTTCTTGTGTTTTGTAAATGGACATATACAGTCTGTAATACACAAAAAAAAAATCTTATCTAACATATTGTTTGCTAGAAAGGCAAAAGGGCTGAAGCGTCATTTTGGGAAGTTTACACCAGAGCACTTTCAATTTTTTTGTTGTTTTACTTTTGTTTAATAAAATTCATTAGTCTTCAGTACCTGACGGCCTCCATGGTCGAGTGGTAAAACGCTCGACTACGAATCCAAAGGTCGCGGGCTCAAACTCGGCGTGCGCAAATAACTTTTATTTAATTAAAATGTGTCATAACACATTTAATTCATATAAAAATAATATAAATTGCGGCACGTTCCATAGTGGTAGATGCTCTAAGTATCGCCCTGGTGAAAGACCACCATTCAGAATCGAAATGTTGCTTGATTGAAATGGCTTTAGCTTTTTGTGACCAGATCTGAATAGCCAGGTACTTCCCAACCTTCCTCTTCCACAGATCCTTCCCCTCCCCACTATCTTCAGTCTCACAATATACCCCAATTAGGGATGCCTTAGTCCCACTGGCTCTAGACGGTTGGGAGCAGTTGGGACTCTTGTACGGCATTCACTATAAAAAAAAAACTAAAAAAACACACCATTGGATTTTGAAAAAAAAGTCAAATCAGATAACGGCTCTCATGCTCAATGCTCTCACTGAGTTACCTGAAGTGACAAAAATCTAAAAAAAGTCCCAAAACTGTGTCGCTTGAGTCAAGCCTTCTCCCAAATGGTAAATATATTTTAGACGGCTGAAGGGCCACAAAAGCCTTCAGAATCAAACGAGAGTCAGAGCATTCGTTGCAGAAAAGTCAACTGATTAAAACTGCATATTAAACTCATTTTTGACCAAAGTGTCGCTTAAGCCCTTTTGCCTTTCCAGCAACGATATGGTGTTGGTAAGGTGATAGTTTTTAAACGTCAAATTCAAAGAGTTGTTACGTATTTGCTGATTATTTTTTTGACCAATAGTTGTTAGCCATTACCGAAATTTTTGTTAATGATATTTATTGACTTGGAAACAAATTTATCCATGAAGCAAACTGGCTCGAGAAACTAACCACACTTTAGTTGATGTCAACTGTTAAATGTCATTGGTGGTTTGAGGTTGTGCTAGCGAGTGATCGACTAATCAATGATAGTATTGATGAAAACCCTTATGAACAATTTTAAAGCATTTGTACTAGACCTCTTCTGTTGATTCTAGGTGCTGAATTTGAAGAATGTGATTTATTTATTTGGTTTAATTGTACTGTAGGTGTTCCTCTTCAATGACCTGCTGGTGGTGACCAAGATTTTCAGCAAAAAGAAGTCCTCGGTGACCTACACCTTCCGGCAGAGCTTCCCTCTCTGTGGAATGAATGTGTCATTATTCTCCGTACCTCGTAAGTATATAATATTCTTCATATATCTTCAATCAATATTAATTTAATGTAATCAATTCTTACTTTTCATTTGAGAAAATAATAATGTCAAATGTACCTTTAAATGTAAAAGTCCACTTGGAAGTATGTATACAATGAAATAAATACACAAACGGAATTTTTATTTATTTATTTATTCTTGCTAAAATATAAAAAAAAATACATGGGTTTGGTCCATGTCTGTCTCACTAGGATATTCCTGTGTCGAGACAGACGTAGTGTACATAAATTATATAATATTAAATGTAAATATTAATAAAGATAAAATGAAAATAAATAAAAAGGAGAAAGAAGAAAAGAAATGAAAGATGAAATTAAATGAAAATTAGAACAAAGTTATTACATGGAGGTTGCATTTTATAGATATTGTTTAGGTTGTGCACAAAAGTAAAAAGTAATAGAAAGGAAAAAGAAATAAAAGGGAAAAGAAGAGAAAGATGAAATTTAATAAATATTAGAATAAAGTTGTTACGTGGAGGTAACATCCAGAGTTGTAGACACACAGTATCGCCCTAGTGAAACACCACCACTCAGAATTGAAATGTTGCTTGAAATTGGCTTTAGCCTTATTTAGTAACCAGATTTGAACAGCCAGATATTTCTTAACCTTCCTCCTCCTATCCTTCCCTTCCCTACCCCCTCTAGTCTTTCAACATACCTCAAATGGATTCCATACTCCCACTGGCTCTGAGCAGCACTCTTACTAACTTGACTTTCTTCTCGCGGTACTTGCATAAAAAAACCAAGTTTTACTAAAAAGATACATTTTGTCAAACTGCGTGCTGGAATAGATTACCTTGAAAAGCCAACCTTTTAAATCTTAGTGAATAATAAGCAGATACTATGAGTAATGAGCTGCGTTAATAAATTTGCTTGTTTCTCTTTCTCAGACTATCCGTTTGGCATTCGGCTGACGCACCGCGTTGACGGCCGCTCGCTGGTCGCCTTCAACGCTCGAAACGAACACGACCGCGCCAAGTTCGCCGAGGACCTCCGCGAATCCGCCGCCGAGATGGACGAGATGGAGGCCATCAGGATCGAGACGGAGATGGCGGGCCGGAGCGGCAACAAGGCGCGCAACGCCGGGCCGTCGCAACGCGCGTTACCCGAGAACAGGGATAGCGGAGTGGACGTTGAACTGGAGCAGCCGCACGACCACGCTTTGGGGTGAGTGGATCGCATGTGATACGGACCTTTAGAGTTGCAGAAAAAGATAACTTATCTATAGTGTGATCTTCCCTGAGTTAAAAGAAAACTGATGTGGCCAATTCTTAAGACCTTTCCACTCCTTAGGCCCCAGAATATTATATTTTGTCTGTAAATTGGTTATTAAAAATATAACAGCCTATTCTCTGGACGTGTTGCAACTATGTGACTATATGACTTTATCTGTTTAAAAAAAAAAAAGAAAGAAAAAAACATTACCGGATTACGAATAATCTAACAATATTTGAAAAACTCCTGCTGCCATCATAATAAGCGGAAGATGTTGCTTGTGCAATGCTGGAGGACTTAACCAGCAGAGGAATTAAACCCACGTCGCCCGGATAGGAATTCAACGCGTTTATCCACTCAGCTACCGACCGGTCAAGATAGGTTTTCGATATTTGAAAACTTTTGATCAATGTCATCTGAAAATTAAATTGACCTTACTTTAGGAAAACAATACACTTCTATCGGCTTCTCTCTTCAGTGACTTGACACAATCCAAGTCTGCATTTATCCTAATATAACTCCAACCAATTCTGCACTTAGTTCATGAAGGAGTTAATACTAGAAGAGGTTATGTCAAATATGCGATTAGGAAAGGTGACGGTTTTGTCGATTTCTCGTAATAAAAAATAGTGTAACTTTATTTTGACAATCAGATTGATAAAAACGATTGTATGGAAATTGTGTTCGGTGGCACAATTGTTAACGCGCCTGCCTGGCAACCGAGAGATTCCGAGTTCGAGTCTCGGTCGCAACCTAATCTATTTTCCTTTCTGTATGGTTATTTAATTAATTTTGTTTGTTGCAGCGAGGTGACAGTGGGCATGCAGTACCCCCAGACCTACCCCCCCCACCCCTCTCACAGCTCTGCGCACCCACACGCCCCTGGCATGGTCATCAAGAGGAACGTACTGAGCAACTCCTTAGTAGACATTAATGATCCAGGTACATTGTTTTTATACCGCACAAGAACCCCACTACCCGAAGCCAGTAGAACTATGGCATACCCATTTCGAGAATGATGTGAGACTAGAAATTGGGGAAGGAAAAGAGGAAGATAGCTAAAGCCATTTCAAGCAACGTTTCGTTCTCAATAGCAGTATCTCCTCAGAGCGATATGTTGTGAAATATGCAATTTATTTTAGCAATCATTAATTTGATCACAGACTTCTAAAATTGCTGCTTGTCTTTCTTGGTTAAGTGATTGTACATGTTATATTAATGATTTTAATAATACTAAATTTTTGTCCGTCTCTACTACCCGAATGTGTTTTTGAATGTTATTGTAAAGCCGCCTCTGTCAGCCATAAAACAAAACCCAAAGTCACAGATGTTCACTATGAGATTCAATTCGACGAATTAACAGTTTCAAAATTAGAAATAATACTAATTCTTTTTTAATTTTTCACAGTGGCCCTAGCGCAAGAACGGCTTCAGCGTCGCGGTTCTGTCGGTTCTCTCGACAGCGGCATGTCCGTGTCCTTCCACCACTCCCCGTCGGCGCGCGCCCTGCACCCCAACCCGCGCCACCCCCACCCCGGGCACCCCCAGGCCTCCACGCCCCAACACGGCAACCCCACCGGCAACATGCTCGTCGGCGGCGCCGTCTTGGCCGGCAAGGCCAACGGCGTGCTGAGGAACGCGGCTCCGCCCAACGCCGCGTACTTGGGGGCTCAGAGGGGCCGCAGAGAACGCCGCGGCAGCGTCGGCGGACAAAACGATAAGAACGGCGGCAAAATGACGGAAGTTTGAAGTGTCGTTTAGTATAATTGGTTCAACGCGTTATTCAGAAGTGTTTTGTTATATAATTGGTTCAACATCGTTAATATTAGAGTGAAATGACGGAAGTTTGAAATGTAGTTTAATATAACTGATTCAACAAGTTATGCAGGGTTGGACAACGGAATGGTAAGGAGGCAAAGTAACGGAAGTTTGAAGTGTCGTTTGATATAATAGGTTCAACATCCTTATTCAGCGCGGAAGGACAGAATGAAATGACGGAAGTTTGAAGTGTCGTTTAGTTTAGCTGGTTTAGCACATTATTATTCAGTGTAGAAGGAGATAATGAAGAGACTAAAGGGAAATTACTTAAATTTTAAATGTGCGCAATCACCCTTAATTGGCACATTTTGGTAAAGTTTTCTACCTACATTTGTCACATTTTGGTAAGATGTCATTCGATTAAACCGCATTATATTATCTTGCTCCATTTTCGATAATAATACGATAGAAGTTTAAGCGTGCCGAGATTTATTGTAAGATGACAAAGCTTGCGTCATTCGTGTAATGATAAAACCAGCAGCAAAATAATTTTGAATGTATCGGCAGATATTTAATTTATTTCTTTTAGTGAAAATTCAGTTTTAGAAAAAAAGAATGTGCAGCATTAGAGGGGATTATTATAAAAGTCTGTAGACGGGTTGAACGCATTCCGTAAAAAGGTCTCTTTTAATTTCACTGACCGGTTGACTGATTAAAAAGGTGGCTATTATTGGAAAGGTTATAAACATTGTCTGGATTTTTAAGAAAATTTTATAGATCCGTAGAGGTACATATTTATAAAAAAAAATGTTTGAACACCACACAAAAGTGCTGCAGCCCGGTGCCAGTGGGTCTTGCGCATCCTAAAGTAGGATTATTTTAAAGATCGAAAGAATAAGGCTATTGGAAAGAACTTCCCTTTTTAGATTTAGTTTCACTCACCAGGGCGACACTGAGAGTACCTTTGATTCTGGAATGATGTACAAATATTGAAAAATATTAAAGTTTAAAATTTTCTACTTATGAACCCTTTTTCAGATTTGATTTTATTGTAAAATGTGGCAAATTAAGTTAGACTCCAAAACAGGCTGCGAATTTTAACCTTATCGCCATCAGTGTAAAGAGTGCGTGATTTTGTGCGTTTGAAATGGTTCGATTGAATCGCCTTGACCGTGAACTGTCGATATCTGAAAATACATTTAAAAAAAGGTGTGAACGTCATCTTGTAGAATTGCAGTTTAAGGCAATGAAATGAGTTAAGTCAGTGAAGTCAGTGAGGTCAGTTAAGCCAATGACGTTATCTCTTGTTTAAAGCAACATCTTTTAATTTGCCATTGAAATTTGGATCACAACACCTCTATGGATATAATGTTTTATCCGGTTAACAGTACTGGAGAGGCTATTTTATATTTTTATTGTTGCCATGTAAAGGGGACATCATTTTTTTCTTTCAATATGCATTATCTTTTGGCAGCCAACTAACTACTAAATTGATTTTAAAATTATCGAATTTATGTTTAAAAATTACGAAAACGTTTGCCTTAAAATTTATTAATAATTGATGTTCATTTTATTGTTGGAAAACAGAATCTTTCTAAGGAATCTCGTATATATTAAAATTAACCAAGAAAATTACATTAAAACACCATAACAAAATATATTGTTATTGTCTGCCAAGTAAAAAATAATAACAAATATTATTAGATAATCTATGTCTTGTACAGTTTTGTCTTGAGTACTGCAGAAAAACTCGATTTTGGTAAAAAAACATTGTATTAAGGGTTGAAAACATTGATTTAAAATATACTAGGCGAGACCTTTACTAGCAAGCAACCCATTAGAATTATGCTCACTGATGTATTTTTTTTCGTTCTTCTTCATAAGCCCTCATTAGGTTTTCAGCCCGTCTATCTGTGGGCGACCTCTGCTTCACTTTCCCAACCAAGGGCCCTACCCGATGATTTTGTAATTCTAACGGCCTTCTAACATATTTTAAAATATATTTTTTTTAAAGAAAATATTTCTTTGATAGGCGAAAATCTCATGAAATATAATTTTTCTCGGTGTTCTCTCCCCATTCTCCTTCCCTTTCCCCATTGATTAGGGGTGAAATAGAACCACGAGCCACCTGCCACATTGAATCTTGCATAGAATACCATAAAAAAAAATTATAGTCTCAACTGCTCCCGACTTTCTGGAGCCAGTGGGACTATGGCATCCCTATTTGTGGCATGTTTTGAGGCTGAAGGTAGTGGGGAAGGAAATGAGTTGGGGAAGAGGAATGTTGGGAAGTACCCAGCTATTCAGATCTGGTCACCCAACACGGCTAAGCCAGTTCAGTCAAGGTTTATATAGTGGTGGTTTTTCACCAGGGCGATACTACCTATTATACTACTAGGGTATCTACCACTACAGATTGATGTCAGCAGTATAGTCCTTCTGATGCCTTATCCTATCGGAGGTTGTCTATCATCGGGACAATATTCACCCTGTTGGCTGCACTATACAGCTAATTGCAAATTTTCAGAGGTTCATAATGTTGAACCATCCCGTAATCACCATCATTATCAGTCATTGTCTCTCGACTACTAAACAAAGGTCTCCCCTCGTGTATTTTGTGTCGATGGCAAAAGCATACTTACGTCTTCTGTATAGATAGGTAGAGGCCGCCTTGGTGCGGAATTCATTGAAAAATATTGTTCTAATGAAAAAAATATAAATATATAGTTTTGAATTAATATAATATTGGTTGTATATAATAACCGTAGACTATTTAAATATTATTATTCTAATAGAAACAGACATATAACAATACTTGAGTCATGTACATATGGAGTTATGGTTAAACTAAATATGTATTAACAATAAGTAATTTATTACGTAGGTTTATTAACATTGTTGATATTTTTCCAATAAGTAATTGTATAACATTTTCATTACAGCTGTTGAAAGTCACTTTTATTTTACATGTATGAAATTTCATGTAATCTGTATTATTGTTTTTTTTTGTCACTATGGCTAAATTAAAGTCATATACAAAATGTTGACATTTTGTTAACATTCCGTATTTGGCTTAAATTTTTTGCCTATTTAAATTTTTTATGGTTTTTAATCTTCTATTGTTGCATATTTCTTCAGCATTTTGTTTATTTAACCTCATTTTTTGCCTATTTGTCAATTTTATGGTTTTTATCTTCTATTGTTGCATATTTCTTCAGCATTTTGTTTATTTAACCTCATTTTTTGCCTATTTGTCAACATTTTGTCTATTTGACCTCATTTGTTGCCTATTTGTCAAAATTTTGTCTAGTTGACCTCATTTGTTGCCTATTTGTCGACATTTTGTCTATTTGACCTCATCTGTTGCCTATTTGTCAACACTTTGTGTATTTGGCATAATTTTTGGTTTTTATTTAGCCTTGTTTTTTCATTATTTTGTAACTTTTATATTTTGGTAACATTCGCAAGTCAGAAGTTTTTGATCATATTGATAACTATTTTTTTCAGAATCATTTCTAGCAGAATATTTTTAATCATTAAACAAAATGTTTCTTTTGTCTGACAGACAAGGTTATATGTTTTTGACACACATGTAAATAATTAGTAAATACGTAAATAAATAGTGATTTTCAATGAGAAATACGGAGATAAATAATTAATTGGTCAACGACAATATGAGATAGAGACCGTATTGCTTAAGTTAGCCATTATCAAAGCCATCTTGGTTAAAAATAATTAGTTAGAATTTTTCACACTATGACATCCATAGCATGTACCATCACATTTTAAAATTTTATGATTTTTTTTAAGGTTTTTATTCGTTAGAAATTAGTTAAGAACATTTTTTTTCACAATTTGGGTCCTGAAATTCAAAATATAAAATACTTAACCCATTGTTTACCTACACTGTTGTCTCTCTGCCAATATTTGTGACAGCTAGTGGGAAAATTTGTGCTTCAATAACTCTTATGACAAATTTATCTTTTACTGTTTGAAATCGACAAGGTAAAATTCTACTTACAGTTTTTTTTATATTAAACCCACATCTTTCTTTAGGTCTCTTATTAAGGAAATAATGGAATATACCTGGGTCTTGAAGATATGCGTGTTATACAATGTAGAAAACACTAAATCTGTCAAATCATTCTACAGCCCATTATCACATGTCTCCTGGCCGTGTACCGGTGGCTAACGCCTCAATGACGCCAGTTTTTCGGAGCACCTTCCATTGTAATACAGGTAGAACAAACACAGCATTCCCATCTGACGTCACACACTTGCATTTCTTTTCAAGACAGAATAGCAACTTTCCATATAAGTTTAAATGATTAGACATTCAAAGCCCAAATTATTACTTAACAATTCCGTACTCAATGGGTTAAATCCACTGATGCAATAAACCGATAGAGGTGTTATCTACGCCGATTCGAAAGAAAACGGTTGTCGCTAATTTAAATAAAACCTTTCGACTCCTAGTCCCCAGACAGGCTGAAGAAATTGATGTCTATTCAAGAAATAATTTCAACATTTGAAAATGTTTGAAGAATTGCACCCGGAATAAGATAAAATTAACCCACTTTGGGCACACAAACACCCCTACAAAACACTAACTGTCGGTTCATCTGTTCGGTGGTTAAAAAAGTTTTTAAATTTTTTAATTCGTTTTTAAAAATTCACAGTTGAATAATTTTTAAAAAGTACCATTTTTAATAATATATTTTTAATTACTGTATTTTTTTCTCAGCCAATATTGTGAATGTGACACTTATTTTTAGTTCTCGTACAATTTCTAGGATCTGAGTATGATGAGAGATGCTGTATTGAATTTCAGCATCATATTTTAATATGGTTTAATATGCATGTACCAATATTCATGTTTAGTTTTTAATATGTTTATATGTAAATATGGTAAAAAATGTATCGTCTTGATGAGGTTGACATTCATCGATAATTTTTATCTTTCACGTTGATGGTCATACTTTAAACACAACTCAAAATATAGAAATTTATATCTTTTTAAGATTACTTTCGTTAACTATAATATGCAAGTCGCGCAATTATATATAAATACACACTTCCAACAGTGATGTCCTTGCCAAACGTCACTGAGAAACAGCCATTCGTCTTGTCTACGCCTGCTTATTGTTTTTAACGAGAACGGGACAGCAAGTGTATACGTTGGTCGAATTAGAATATTTAAAAAAATTTCAGTCGGCTGGAACTTTTTTAATTTCACCGCGATTTACTTTTACAAAGTCGAATGACTAGTTTGAAACATGCTGTATGCAAGCAATGCATCTGTGCGAGTACCGCGTTCCGACGAACTCTGGTTGCGATACCTATGAGTTTAGCGATCTTTTTTTCTATCACTTTTGATTAATGTTTATTTTAATGTTGAATTATTGCACACCCTTAACTATTCAGTGGTAGATACTCTTAGTATCGCCCTGGTAATAAACCACCATTCAGAATCGAAAAATTTCGTGAAATGGTTTTAGCAGTGTTTGGTGACTAGATCTGAACAGCCAGATACTTCTCAACCTTCATCTTGCTCTTCTCCTTCCTATCTCTACTTCAGCCTCACAGCAATCACCGAATGCGGATGCCATAGATCTATTGCCTCCGGTACTAACACATAATTTATTTAAAAAAAGGCTTTTGATAGACCTCTTCGAAAGGCTTAACAGCTGTCGTAACGGATATCATTGAAAGTCTTATGTGTGCTGTTTCAAGTATTACCATCGACGTGCTTGAACAAAAGATTTTGTCCAATTTCTAACAGATATACATTTCAAGTCATTAATTTTAGCCGTAGATTAACTTTGAATAAATTAATGAAGAATATTATTATATTTAATTTAATTTAATATCGTAACCCAAAACCTTATTAAAAATATATATAATTGTGTGATTAACTTCTTTTTTTTTTACTTGCACAAATGAATACAGCTTTTGAAAATAATGTATTATTCAAAATGATTAAAAATAAATAAAAATATATATATTGAAAAATAATTTAAAAAACTTTTAGGTCCATTCTTCAAAAGCTGTTTCATTAGCGCAATTGTCATTAAAAAATAATATTTATTGTAAACTTCACAATGTTAAATACCTATGGCAAATGTTTACAGCTCAAAATTCGAGTTATGTGTACATTATTTTTATTGTTTGCTATTTTTGAAATGTGCATTCTGTTTGTTTGTTTTCTCTAGAAAGTCCATAAATAATGTAAATATTGAGTATTGATTATAAAGTTTTTTAAAAATGTTTCTGAAACATTACCACACTAACCAAAGATATGGGAAAAGTTGATGACTTCTTTCTTTTTTAATGGGCATGTCGAGAACTTTCTCTTTTTTTATGGGAATGTCGAGAACTTTTTTTTATGGGAATGTCGAGAACTTCTCTCTTTTTTAAATGGAAATATCGAGAACTTCTATCTTTTTTAATGGGAATGTCGAGAACTTTCTAATTTTTTTATGGGAATGTCGAGAACTTCTCTCTTTTTTAAATGGAAATATCGAGAACTTCTATCTTTTTTAATGGGAATGTCGAGAACTTTCTCTTTTTTTATGGGAATGTCGAGAACTTCTCTCTTTTTTTAATGGAAATATCGAGAACTTTTTTCTTTTTTAGTGGGAATATCGAGAACTTCTCTCTTTTTTAATGGGAATGTCGAAAACTTCGATATTAACATTCTATTGAGTTCTTCTGTCTTTTTTAAGGGGAAAGTTGAGAAATTCTCAATTTTTTTATGGCAACATTTAGATCTTCTCTCTTTTTTAATGGAACGAAAAATAGTTTCTTTGTTTTATAATGGGAAGTTGAGAACTTCTCTTGTGATGGGAACATTGAGAACTTCTCTATTTTTTAATAAGAATATTGGGATTATCTCGCTTTTCAATGGGATATTTTCATATTTTATTGTTGATTCCTTTATAATAATTATTTTTTTATTTCTATGTCTAAAAGATATTTTTCAAAAAGATTTAAAACCATCACAAAAACGTTTCTTAATTTGAAAAAAAGTGTTTTTATGTAAAAAAAAAGGTTCACTACTTTGTCCACTGTAGTAGCTGAAACTAGTCAAATGATAATTCCCTTTTATAAAAAAAGTGTATTTTTACCAATTTGTTCTATAAAAGAAATCCGAATTTGAAACATGAATGAATTTATGTTTTAAAAAAGTTCTATGCATGTTTAAAAAAAACTTTTTTTCTCTTTTTAACTGTATATTTTATAATAAATAATTGAATTACCTTTAAATATTACCATGAATAGGAAGCACTACTAAAATAGACTTAATAATTATTATTAATATAACAACATTGTATTATAAACCGTACATTCATATTATATTTACTAGAATACAGAGAGTGAATTAAAAAAAAAACACCATGTATAAAAAAGTAACACTGAAATGATTAATAAAGCAAATTCAGCTGATTATAAATAATATTATGTATTTTTTGTATCCTTTCAAGACCACGTTGCTGACAGGAACCAGGGATCCATGTCAACCCCCATACGAAACAATAAAGAAAAATAATCTTAGTGTTGGATGGACGAGGTATCTCGTTTGGCAATGAATTGGCCACTTCAGAAGCACCCTGATTGGATATTTATATATATCGCCACCCGGTTGGGCAACTTTGTGAGGCGGGTATAGGAAGGGGCTGTGGGAAGGGATTTATCAACGCAGCCTTGAAGATGTCCGGATGAAATGAAGGAGGAAAAACAGATGCTGGTAGCTCGTTCTAGATACAAACCAAGATACAAGAAAATAGGCCTGCCGACATTAACTGCGAACAGGTGTTGTTATTTTTATATTAACTCCACGCAGGAGGCCTCGAGGGAAATAATTTCCCTCAGCGCCTATGTCATATTTGGGGATGCTGTGGGGAGGGTCTTGAAGAAGAAAGTAAGGAGTAAATCTGGGTCTTGAAGAGGCCCACGTTAAAGGAGAGAGGAAACACAGAGGCCGGCAAATCGTTCCACAGCCGAGCTGTTGAACATAAGAACGAGTCGTAAAAGCGACCCGTTCTCGTGTATTGAATGTCAACCGTGTAAAAATTTTGGGCGCGCGTTTGGTGAATTTCCCGACTGCACTGGTGCCGAAGGAATCGATGACGCGAGTTCCTCGGAGCATCTTCCATTGAAATACCGGTAGAAAAAGGACAGCATTCCCACCTGACGGCTGTTGTTCAAAGATTGCAATCCGTCTGTTAAGATAGGAGAATCTATCAAACGGACCGCCCGTTTCTGCACAGAGTCGAGGAGTTTTTTCAGGTATTTAGGGGCTCCAGACTAGAGGCGGCTGCCAAATTCAACAGTGGGGCGCACTTGCGATTTGTACAAGGTCAGCAGCTGTGTACTATTGAAGTATCTGCGGGCCCTGTACAACACGCCCAACTTCTGAGAGGGCTAACTTTACTCTGGCTTCGATGGAGCCCCGGTGCCTTAACTGGTCACTTAAGGTTACACCAAGCACTTCAATGTAAGGCTTGTTGGGAAGATTACTTCCATTGAAGGAGGCTAAATTGTCATTTGGATCCCTTTTAGTCGTAATCAGACATGATTGGGTCTTTGAAACATTAAATTCGACGAGATTATTCTTACCCCAAGGGGAGATCCTCTCGAGGTAATCGTCCATTCTCTGCTTCAAAGGCCTCCCCGAGCCGTTGTTGTTTCTGTGCCCTTTGGGGGCTTGTCAAACGAAAAGCCACCATGGACTGTACTGTCACACCATATGCACTGCAAGGATGGGGATAAATGCTGCTATCTCCTCCGAGCAGACTCCTTTGAAATACCTGCAGAACAGACTGTACATTAGAGATGGCAATCGGTCCGTTAACAACAGATCGAATCAAATGAATCGCCCTCCTTTGCACAGAATCAAGCGGAGAATGAATTGAAACAATGATAGTAAATTTATAAAATTATGTTTGATAAGTACGACAGTATATAAACTGAGTTCGGTGGCACAATTGGTAACGCACCCGCCCGCCAAGCGGGTGATTCAGAGTTCGAGTCTTGGTCGCACTAAAATTAATTTTCTTTTTTATTTGTTTTTTTTTTAATTCATATTTTTTTTATTAAAGTTCCAACTGTTCCTAACCGTCTGGAGCCAGTGGGCTATGACATCCCTAACAGGAGTATAATGTGAGGCTGAAGGTAGTAGGGAGGAGAAGGAGATGGCCAAGATGAAGGTTGAAAAGTACTTGTCTATTCAGATCTGGTCATCAAACACGGCTAAAGCCATTTCAAGCAACGTTTCGATTCTGAATGGTGGTATTTGACCAGGGCGATACTAGGAGTATCTACCACTCTGGAACGTGCCGCAAATATTCTATATATTATTTTTAATTAATTAATTGTGAAATAACGAAGATATTTTTTTTTTTACGCACGCTGGTATTTGAATCCGATACCTTTGGATTTGCAGTCGAGGATTTTAACCGCTCGACCACGGAGGCCTTAATATAGTTTGATTATTATCAATTCTGTTTCTCGATAATTATTATAAAACTAAATTGTAATCAAACCAGAGCCAAGGAGCCTACCGCCCCACCACGCAGTTCATCGATATGCACAATCCTTATTTAGAAATAGATAAAAGATTAACCACCCCTGTCCTAGGCTAGCTGATGTTAGCGGGCTTCCCTGTAGGCACATTGCATTTTCCACACTCTGACAGGGCAGTTCAACCTCCTTCCCGCCGCACACCACTGCGCTGCACTACACCCAAACACTACTCTGTACGTCACGGTGTTTATTCAGTGACCCAGCGACATATTTACGGGACCCCGGGCCTTTTGGCCCGGAATAATCTTGGAGAAACAATGTATGGAGAGAGAGCTAATTATTTTTACCCAACCATTAGGTACATGTTAACATTTTTTTTTAAACAATAACCTCATAAGTGCAAAAAATTATGTAAAATAAAATTTAAAAAAAGAGTATTGAATAGCAGATACAAAAATAATTAATAATATTCAATAAATAAAAGGTTCAAAATATTGTAAAAGAAAAGAAAAAAAATACTAAGTAACAGGTTTAACTATTAGTTTAGCTCTTCCAGATGATAACAACTGTACTAAACTAAACTTATAGTTTGATATTGACGTGTTAAATATATCAGCGACATCGGAGTATGTGTTTCCCAGCTGTTGCATTCGTCGCATAGGAGTGTTGAATTGTGAGGTTGAAGCAGAATTGCTACAATAGTACGGTAGGTACTGCCTTGTAACCGTCCTGCTTGGAACATGAAATGAAATCAAGTTTAATAATTCGGGGCTGTCAATCATTGAATTTATAACTTTGTATTAGCAAATCAAGTCGGTAATTATTCTCCGTTCAGACAATCTCAATAAATTAAGGTGACAAAGAAGATAATCGTAATTGATACATTTAAGAGTTACTTAAGTAGTTAGTAAGTAAAGTGTAAGTATGTTATTGCAGCTTAATGTAGTTACAATTAGTTATATGATTATAGAAGATTTGAAAAAATAATATAGTACATGACATAATAACAACAACAAAAATGAATGATAATAACAATAGTATAACCATTAAATTAGTAAATAGGTAATGTGTAAATAATATTTTTTTACTTTATATGAATTAAACGTAATTAACAGATATTATTATTTTTTTTGCGCACGCCCGAATTCGAACCCGCCACCGCTGATTCGCAGTCGAGGATCTTAGCCGCTCGACCGCGGCGGCCGTTTTGGTCGGCAGCCCAAGTTGTCCGGGCCACTGTTGCCCCACTGACAATGTGATGCCGTGCTAAGCATACGACTGTAGGCACCAATACACGTGTGATAAGACTACGCCACGTGAGTTTGTAATACGAGATATGTCCACACGCCTTGTGACATATTTTCTCTAATGCTAGAGACACTAAACAAAAATGTAAAGACTGAAAAAAAATGACGTATCAGTTTTAATTGTCCACAACCAGAGATCTAAGGCAACTTATTATTTGATTCGATTCCCCAATCAACCAAGCTATATGTTAAAATAATCTCAAAAGAAAAATAGTCGACTAGTTTTTTTTTTTTAAATTCTCGTAACTTCTTCTAGATATTCTCACTAGCATTTCGTCTAGTAGTTAAGACGCTCGACTACGAATCCAAATGTCGCGGGTTCGAATTCCGGCATGCGCAAATAAGCCGTATTAAATTAAAATGTGTTTTATCACATTTAATTCATGATAATATATAGTACATTTGCGGCACGTTCCAGAGTGGTAGATACTCTAAGTATGGCCCTGGTGAAAGACAACCATTTAGAATTGAAAAATTTTTACCCATGTTTGGTGATCATATCTGAATAGCCAGTTACTTCCAAACCTTCCTCTTTCCCATCTCCTTCCCTTCCCCACTCCTTTCAGACTCATAACATACATGTCGGGGATGCCACAGTCCTACTGGCTCCAGACAGTTGACGGTGTGCAGTTTTCACATAAAAAATATAATTTGTCGCATAATGTTGTCTGTACCATGGAAAATAATAAAAAAACTATCGGGGTTTTCTGTCAAATTCTATATTCTCCTTTATATTTTTTATGATCTCAGTTGTATGTATATTCACTATGGTGGGTGTGGTATTGCACTAGCCTTGCAGAATTAAGAATTTATATATTTTTTACTTTAATGTTGTTTCATGTTTATCGTCAAGGCAATCCTCACCCTGCAGATATGCATTCCTACCATCCGCGTAGGTTTCGAACCCGCGAGGTACGTCGTCTTCCTCTGGTACGTCTTCCGCCAAACTTCCTATGAATGAAAAGATGATGCGGTTATCGAATTGCAATATTGTCTTCTTCTTCTTAGATGATGTGTATTTTGCCTATGTGCAAGGAGCTTTGCTCAACTTGATTTTTTTTTCAAAGAAAGACAAACATTCCCGTGTTACGAATAACCTGACAATATTTGAAAAACTCCTACTGCCATCAATAATAAGCGGAAGATGTGCAATGATGGAGGACTTAGCCAGCAGATGAATTGAACGCACGACGCCCGGGTGGGAATCCGACGCGTTTGTCCACTCAACTACCGACCGGTCGAATTCATAATCTTAAAATTAAACAGAAACTGTTTATGTATCCCACTAACAATTCTTGAATAGAAAGCTTCGGCGTCATAAAATTTGCAGTGCTTTTTTATGTCTCGTATCAATTTATCGGGCGAAACCGGGTTTTTGACCAACTTCTACTGGAAGCTGGAAATCATGTAATGTTTTTTCAGAATTGAAACATTGCTTGAAATAGCGTTAGTCTTCTAAAGTGACCAGATCTGAATGTCTAGGTACTTCTTCACCGTCCTCTACTCCATCTTCTTTCCATTTAACTCCCTTCAGCTTCACAACATATCATGCCAAAGTCCCCCAGGCTCTGGGCAGTTGAGACTCTTGCGCGGTATTCGCATAAACAAAAAAGATCAGTTAAAATACATGAAAACATGACCGTTATGCGTTTTAGCTGATCAATATTTGTTCAAAAGCTGAAACGGGCCTAGAATCGAAGTTTAACGAAGACCATTAAAATGTCAATAAACTAAATGGCGCCACTCATTGAAATATGACGATGTCAAAAGTGACGACGTAAAATGTGACGATGTCAAATGTGACGATGTCAAATTTGACGATGTAAATGTGACGATGTTAAATGTGATGATGTCAAATGTGACGATGTCGAATGTGACGATGTGAAATGTGACGATGTCCCATGCGACGATGTCAAATGCGACGATGTCATGTGTTACGATGTCCCATATGACGATGTCAAATGTGACGATGTCCCATACGACGATGTCAAATGCGATGTCATGTGTTACGATGTCCTACATGACGATGTCCTACATGACGATGTAAAATGTGACGATGTTAAATGTGACGATGTCTCATGCGACGATGTCAAATGCGACGATGTCATGTGTTACGATGTCCCATATGACGATGTCAAATGTGACCATGTCCCATGCGACGATGTCAAATGCGATGATGTCACGTGTTACGATGTCCCATATGACGATGTCAAATGTGACGATGTCAAATGTGACGATGTCAAATGTGACGATGTCAAATGTGACGATGTCAAATGTGACGATGTCAAATGTGTCGATGTCAAATATGACGACATCAAGAATCGAAATAACCAAAGATTTATGGTAAAATTATCGGAAAAACTTGAACGCTAAATTAAACATTTAAATATGAATAAAGCTAAATGAAAATATTGAAACGAGCAATGAATATTGTAAACGATTTTCTATCCCTGCTAACTCAACACATAGATAGACAACCACCCCCCCCCCTCCAACCCTCCACAAACCAACCGTCATCCAAACCAAACTTCCCCAAGGCATATGTCCAACGCGCTGTACTTTGATTTCTATTCAAACAAACTATATCTTCAACTAATAATAACTCAACAGTCGAAATCAACACAAAATTAAATTACGTTTTTTTCTAATTAAATTGACACAAGTGAAAAGTTTAACAAAATCCATCATAAAGGTGTCTAAATTTTTTTTAAACCTGTCAAAACCGTGAGAAACAGAATTAAATTTCAGCTGTGTTTTAAAAATAGTTTTAATGAAATGTGTATTTATAAAAATATTAAAAAAACACTGTTTAATAATGTGATAAATAGGACGAAATGGGCAGAAAGGTATGACACAAAACACACATTCTTCAACAGGTTATTATAATATTTAGTTTATTTAAATCAGTTAATATGCTGCTATTTTTTTAAAGAAGCCTTTTTTCGTAAAGACAAAAGTATGTAGTCTTACAAATAGGTTTATTTTTATTGAGGATGGTTCGGTACCTCGATGAAAATGTAACAAAAACTTTAATTTTCTTCGATAGATGTCACTGCTTACACTAAATACGAAACAAGAAACCTTATTTTATAAAAAAATGTATATTGTTAATTTACATGACACTTTGACGGCCTCCGTGGTCGAGTGGTAAGACGCTTAACTTCGAATTCAAAGGTTGCGGGCTCAAACCCGGTGTGCGCAAATAAATTTAATTTAATTAATATGAGTCATAATACATTTAATCCGTATAAAATAATATAAAATACATTTGCGGCACGTTCCAGAGTGGTAGATACTCTAAGTATCGCCTTGGTAAAAGACCACTATTCAGAATAGAAACGTTGCTCAAAATAGCTTTAACCGTGTTTGGTGACCAGATATAAATAGCCAGGTACTTCCCAACCTTTCCCTTCCTCATGTCCTTCTCCTCCCCTCTACCTTCAACCTCGCATCACACCCCTATTAGAGTTGCCATAGTTTCACTGGCTCTAGATAGTTGGGAGCAGCTTGAACTCTTGTGCGGTATTCAAATTTAAAAAAAAAATTAAAAAAAACTCTACTTGCCACAGAGTCCTTGATTCATTCATATCATTATCCCTATAAACACGGTTATTCTGACTCTTCACATGGCTCGATTCAAGTGTTTGATTTCTTGTTGATTCTTTCGTGTTGGACTTCTTCTTCTATTCACTTTCGCTATATATATATATTTGAGACGCTCGACTCCGAATCCAAAGGTCGCGGGTTCAAACCCGGCGTGCGCCAATAACTTTTATTTAATTAATATGTGTCATAACACATTTAATTCGTGTAAAAATAATAAAAAGTATAATTGCGGCACGTTCCAGAGTGGTAGATACTCTAAGTATCGCCCTGGTGAAAGACCACCATTCAGAATTGAAACGTTGCTTGAAATGGCTTTAGCCGTGTTTGGTGACCAGATCTGAATAGCCAGGTACCCCAACCTTCCTCTTCCCGATCTCCGTCCCCTCCCCACTACCTTCAGCCTCACAACATACCCCGATTGAGGACGCCATAGTCTCACTGTCTCTAGACGGTTGGGAGCAGTTGAGACTCTTGTGCGGTATTCACGTAAAAAAAAATCAAATATATTTATTAAGAATGTCCAAATTCCATGTGGGCGGTAACTTAAAGGCTATCCAACATCCTTTAATATATCTTTGTCTCTCTCTATCGAGTCAGCATAAAGTCAACAATACTGACCACACTATTTTGCAAAGGTACCTTTCCACGTATATTCTTACTGCAAGGTACCAGCCCTCCCGTTTAACACCCTTAATATGAGAAGCGAAATTAAGAGAATGACGCTGACATAAAACAGTATCTAACGGGGATCTGAATACAGCCATTTAAACCCCATAAATCAGGTGTGTCCGCGAAGGAGTTCTGTGCGAAATTAAAGAAAAGTGTCCGAAGTATTTCAGGTCTATTAGCAAACAAGGTGCAAGGGAGGAAACTACCCCCGAAGAGATAAATAAGGCCGCAGAACGTAAAAATGTCACAGTTACTTATCGCGCCAAGCGGCCGGCAGGTGGAGGGGGTGGGGAAGGTATTTTTCTCGACGTTTTCATGAATTTCCCGAAATTCGGAATATCACGAAACGTATTTTTCACAGTCTTTTTATAATAAGAGAGATGATAATGTATTTTAAAATGTTCCTCTCGGGACCCGGGCTCCTGATTCAGCTAAACTGCCTTGAAGACCCTGTGGCCGAGCTGTTAAGATCTTTGGCTCCGGGACAAAAGATTGCTGGTTCGAAACCTAGCTAGCACAAGAAAAAAGTAAATATTTTTCCAAATTTAATACCGCACAAGAGTCCCAACTGCTCCCAACCGTCTGAAGCCAGTGAGACTATGGCTTTCCCAAATAGGGTATGTTGTGAGACTGAAGGTAGCGGGGAGGGGGAGAAGGTAAGAGGAAGTTTCGGAAGTACCAAGCTATTTAGATCAGGTCACCAAACACTGCCGAAACCATTTTCATCAACGTTTATATTCTTATTGGCATCTACCACTCTGAAACGTGTCGCAAATATACTATTTTATATTAATCAAATGCAATATAGCACATATTATTTATTTATAAACTTTTTGTTTCTTGCATTATTTTTTTACATTACCTACCTCACTAGGTCATTATTAATTGAATACAATTTATTTCCGTACGCCGGGATGTGAACTCGCGACCTCAGACCACGGAGGCCGTTATAATATGATATAATAAAGTAAATTTGCGGAACGTTACAGAGCGGTAGACACTCTCAGTGTTACCCTTTGAAAAACTACCATTCGTAATAGAAACGTTGCTTGAAATGGCTTGTGTCGTGCTTAGTGACCAGATCTGAATAGGCAGGTAATTCCCAAATTTCTTCAACCACCTTCAGCCGCACGGCATGCCCCAATGAGATGCCTTAGTCCCACTGGCTCCAGACAGTTTGGACTCTTGTGCGGAAGTCACATAAAATAACGTGTTGGTTGGTTAGTTAACTGCCAGATTGAATAAAATGCATGTATTTTAACTAAAACTAACTAACTAACCATCACGCCGTTTCTCTGCAGGGGTAGGCAGAGAGGACGGACCGCCATATAACTCTGTCTTGGCACACACTCCTTGCTTCATTTACATTCATACATCGTCTCATACCATACTCTTCTGTTATTCTGACTCTTCACATGACCCGATTCAAGTATTTGATTTACTTGATCGTGCCATGTCTTTCTCGGGCGTCCTCGACTTATTCACTTTCGCATCATATATTCTTTTCACACTCCTTTCTTCGTTCATTCGATCTACATGCCCAAACTATCTAAACGTCTCTTTCTTGATCCTATTCATTACTCTCACATCAGCCTTGCATTCTTTCCGGATATCCACATTTTCAATACGATCACACATGGGTTTACCGCACATACGTCTCAAAGATCTCATTTCCACAGCATTCAGTTTACTTTCATCCTTCCTCTGCCAGTTCCATGCCTCACTACCATACATCAGGGTTGGTATAAGTACTCCATTGTGGACTGCTAGCTTCGCTTCTTTGGACGATTTCTTATTTGCGCCAACAGCGTTCAGTCCTCCATCAATGGAGTTTCCTGCATTCACCCTTCTTTCAATATCCTTGTCAGCCTTTCCGTCTCTCGTAAACATACTTCCCAAATACACAAACTCATCCACTTGCTCCAAGTATTCATCATTCACAACTATATTGCACGCTGTTCTCGTACTCTCTCTTTCAAACACCATGACTTTGGACTTACTTTCATTCATCATCAACTCATTCTGCATACATACTTGGTTCATCCTAGACACGAGAAACTGTAGATCTTCCATACTGTCAGCAATCAGCACCGCATCATCCGCATACAATAGGCAACATACTTTCAGATTGTTCATTTTCGCGCCCAAGCCCACACCTTTCAATTCTTGCATACAATTATCCATGTACAAATTGAACAACCACGGTGACATTACACAGCCTTGCTTTACACCTTTTGTGATGTTAAACCACTTCGTAAAATCACCGTTCACTCTAACACATGCAACGCTTCCCTCGTACAAGGACGCTATTGCTTGTATAAGCTTCGTGTTAACTCTATACATGGATAATACCTTCCACAATTTGCTTTATTTATACATTATTTCATTTAACCAATTTGAGTCTACAACCTTCGGTTCAAACGTAAGGTGTGCTAACCACCACACCGCGGAGTCCTTAGTTTCACCTGAATCGGGCCCTTTGCCCAAATTCGTTGTAAATGATTTACTTTGCGAAATGTTTCATGGCATAAATTAGAATAATATTTTTCGAAAAAAAGTAAGGTTATTTTTATGACCGCCTTGGGTTATCTTGAGCCCTAATTCGAAATTAGCTCAGTATTTACTAACCGCCACGCCGAGTCCCGCAGGGGTAAGCCGTGAAGAAAGAGCCCACCCTTTGAGGTGGGCTTACTTAATTTAAAAGTAGATAATAATAAAAATAACATTGCATTTACGAAACGTAGTTTTATGATATTTCACCTCTGCTAGAATAAACTTAAAAATAAAGATGTTATAAAGCCGTGCTCTTTAGAGCCAGTGAGACTATGGTATCCCCTATCAGGGAATGTTGTGAGGTTGACGATAGTGAGGAGGGGAACGAGATGGGGAAGAGGAAGGTTGGGAAGTAGCTGGCTATTCAGATCTGATCGCCAAACACGACTAAAGCCATTTCAAGCAACGTTTCGATTCTAAATGGTGGTATTTTACCAGGGCGATACTAGGAGTATCTGCTACTCTGGTAACCACTATCTTCAGCCTCACAACATACCCCGACTGGGAATGCCATAATCTCACTGGCTGTACTTTCGTGCGGTATTCACTGTAAAAAATAAAATAAAACAAAACGTCATCTATGCTTGTTTATAGATTACTAGTTTGAAAATTCGGACGAAGTTATATATGCCATAGCCCGTGCCGCTATGGCGTCACTGATATGGGTATTTCACTAACAGGAGAATATATTGACAGGAGCGTTGAAAGAAGGATATGGGGAAGAGAAAGGTTGGGAGGTACCTGGATATTCAAATCTGGTCACAAAACACGGTTATAGTTGTTTAAGTGACCAGTTAAGGCACCGGGGCTCCATCGAAGCCAGAGTAAAGTTAGCCTCTCAGAAGTTGGGCGTGTTGTACAGGGCCCGCAGATACTTCAATAGTACACAACTGCTGACCTTGTACAAATCGCAAGTACGCCCCACTGTTGAATTTGGCAGCCACCTCTGGTCTGGAGCCCCTAAATACCTGAAAAAACTCCTCGACTCTGTGCAGAAACGGGCGGTCCGTTTGATAGATTCTCCTATCTTAACAGACGGATTGCAATCTTTGAAGAACAGCCGTCAGGTGGGAAAGCTGTCCTTTTTCTACCGGTATTTCAATGGAAGATGCTCCGAGGAACTTGCGTCATTGATCCCTTCGGCACCGGTGCATAGTCGGGAAACTCGCCAAACGCACGCCCAACATTTGTACACGGTTGACATTCAATACATGAGAACGGGTCGCTTTTACGACTCGTTCTTATGTTCAACAACTCGGCTATGGAACGATTTGCCGGCCTCTGTGTTTCCTCCCTCCTTCAACATGGGCCTCTTCAAGACCCAAGTTCACTCCTTCCTTTCCTCAAAAAAACCCTCCACACAGCATCCCCAAAGATGACATAAGCCCTGAGGGAAATTGTTTTCCTCAAGGCCTCCTGTGTGGAGTTTTTGTAAAAAAAAAAAAAAGCAACGTTTCATGGTGGTATCTACCACTATGGAACGTGCCGCAAATATACTGCGTATTATTTTACTAACGCCCTAGTGGGCTTTTACAACAAATTTGTACAATATATTGATGTTGAAAGGTAAAGCTTTATATGATAGTACATGATACATCAAAAAATAAAACAAAAAAGTACATGCTTCTTGAAAAAATCAAAATAAATATATAACAAGTGGTAAATACAAAATGCAATATAAAAATTACTATAATACATAAAAAAGCATAAAAGAGAAAAATATATTTATAAATAGAACATATATACTTTGTTTTTTTAACCACTTTTTATTTAATATTTTGTCTACCGGTTTCGGAAGTACCCTTCCATCATCAGGACATAATATTAAATAATCTTTAGATAATGGAAGAAACATCATCTCTTCTGGAAGAGAATGTATATTGGAGAATGTAATTCTATATTAATATACATTCTCAGATACTTCAAAACATGTATTTTTTGATCGTGTACAGAATTTATCTCCACATATGTTTCTTCCAGAAGAGATTCTCCATATTATCTAAAGATTAATTTAATATTGTCCTGATGATGGAAGGGTACTTCCGAAACCGGTAGACAAAATATTAAATAAAAAAGTGGTTAAAAACAAAGTATATATGTTCTATTTATAAATATGGCAAGCCACAAAGTTAATGCTTTTTACGAATATATAGAAAAATATATATTCACTATTGTCTGGTAGACTCGCATATTTCAGTAAAGTATTTGTGAAGAGTTCGTTTAAACACTAATACAGAATGACCAAATATTTATTTATTTATTTTGATAAACGCCCATTGGATTTTACAGTAAGAGTAAACAAATTCAATTAATAACTTATAATTATACCAAAAATATATTAGAAGGTCAGATCAGCAATGAAAAAACATATTTTACTTTTTTAAGCGAAAGACTATGAAAAAAATTCAACAGCTAGCTAGTACATAGTGCAACAACAAAGTAACACGGCAATAATTGTATATTAAGTTAATAATTATATGAATTAAATGTGTTATGACACATATTAATTAAATACAAATTATTTGCGAACCGGTTAAAAAACCACCACTTTTACGTTTATATTTAAACATTCTATAAATACCTACGTAAGGTCAAAGAAGGTCACTGAGTATAATGCTATTTAAGGGAAATTTTCACCCTTTAGTGTCGTTACGACGTCTTGTCGCTTCCACCCCCTGGAAATATCTCGTTACTTAAATATATTACGGCAGTTTTATTATTAGACCTTGTTTATGTTGCCCATCTAATATTGATATAAGTATAACGAAATGACTAAAAAACATCAAAAGTTTTGTTTTAACGTCGGCCTGTCGCAATTTCCGCGTCAATAAACCTAAAATTATGTTTTAAATAGTAAAAATGATGTCTTGAAACATTTGATGATTTGAGACGCGAATATTCAAAATTTTGTTAAGACTGTCTATTTTAAATACATTTTGTGGCTTTACTAAATAGAGGATATTGGAATCGCTTTATCCGCGGATATCCGGAAAGAATGCAAGGCTGATGTGAGCGTAATGAATAGAATCAAGAAAGGGACGCTTGGATCGTTTGGGCATGTAGAGCGAATGAACGAAGAAAGGAGTGTGAAAAGAATATATGCTGCGAAAGTGAATGGAAGAAGAAGTCGAGGACGCCCGAGAAGGACATGGCACGATCAAGTAAATCAAATACTTGAATCGGGTCATGTGAAGAGTCAGAATAACAGAAGAGTATGTATGAGACGATGTATGAATGTGAATGAAGCAAGGAGTGTGGGCCAAGACAGAGTTGTATGGCGGTCCGTCCTCTTTGCCTACCCCTGCGGGGAAACGGCGTGATGGTTAGTTAGTTAGTTAGTCAGAATCGTTTTCAAACTGTTTGTATTTATTTATTTAAGATTTTTTTTAATAGTGAATACCGCACTGGAGTCCCAACTGCTTCCAACCGTCTAGAGCCAGCGAGGCTATGGCGTCCCCAATTGAGGTATGTTGTGAGGCTGAATGTAGTGAAGAGGGACAGGAGATGGAAAAAGGAATGTTGGGAAGTACCTGACTATTCAGATTATTCACTAATCGTACGGTATTCAATTTTCTCTCACCCATATTCTTTCCCTCCCGATGCCCTTCAGCCTCTAAATAAACCCCAATTGGTGATGCCATAGTGCCACTGGCTCTGGGCAGTCGGGACTCTGGTGTGAGGTTAAAAAAAAAAATAACTGTAATTTTTTTAGCACTCTTATTTTATGAAACACTATTTTACACATATTAACCTGTGAAACGTTTTAATAAATCATGGTTATAATGTATTTTCTCACGTTTTAGTACGAAACACAAATAATTTATTAATTAATTATTTTGCAGTCACTTTTTTCCGCAGGTTTAATTGATTAACTAATGAACCAATTTTCAAAACAAACATCACAGACTAATGGAGTATTGACTAATTTTAACCAAATTCCACTTTTCTAACTTATTTAACTAAAAACCGATGCAAAACTAGTAACCCATTAAAAGCACAGATGGCGTTGCTTTAATTTAAAACGTGCTGCTATTTAATGCAATTGTTTCATTTGTGCTGTCACTTTTTGGGATTTTACCTAAAACGATAACCTATAAAAAGTTCTGATGACGCTTTCTTTATTTAATACCTTTAATTACGAAGAACACTGCTTATTAAACCAATTGTTACTATTTCTTTTCGCTTTCCTGCATTAATTAAAAATAACGATTCCACTTATAAAATCACGAAATAACGAACTTTTCTGTTCTTTCAAATAATTGTTATTATTTTACCACTTATTTAACTGAAAACTTATTCATAATTAATAACCTTTAAAAAGCACAGATGACCTTTTTCTTAATTTAAAACCACAGATTAAAGAAGTGCACAACTATTTTAACCATTTTTTGTTATTTTAGACGAGAAATTATTGTCAATTCGTCGCACATTTTACCATTTTTCCGACGTTGAACTGACAAAAAACCAAGAAATTATTTTAACGGCGTCTTATTAATTTTAAACTAATAACTTTGTCCGACTTTTTAAAATAGTAATCTATAAAAAAAAATGTAAATTACGTTTTATTTGTTTCGTTTAATTTTATTTTTTACCGTCCCAACTGCTCTCAATCGTCTAGAGCCAGTGAGACTATGGCATTCGGGCCAATCGGGGTATGTTGTGTGGCTGAAGGTAGTGGTTACCAGAGCGGTAGATACTCCAAGTATCGCCCTGGTGAAGGACTACCGTTCAGAATCGAAACGTTGCTTAAAATGGCTTTATTCGTGTTTGGCGACTAGGTCGGAATAGCCAGGTACTTCCCAACCTTCCTCTTTTCTTTATCTACTTCTCTTTCCCACTACCTTTAGCATCACAACATACCCGATTAGGGATGTCATAGTCTCACTGGCTCAAGACGGTTAGGAGTTAAGACTCTTGTGCGAAATTAACTATTAAAAAGGAGATGGGGAAGAGAAAAGTTGGAAAGTACTTGGTTATTCATATCTGGTCACCAAGCACGGCTAAATCCATTAAAAGCGTAGTTTCAATTCTCAATGTTGGTCTTTCACCAGGGCGATATTTAAGTATCTTCCACTCTAGAACGTGCCAAAATATACTACACATTATTTTACATTAATTGCCTGTGAAATAACACATATTAATGAAATAAAATTTATTTTCGCACGCCGGTATTCGAACCCGCAGCAACTTCTGGATTCATAGTGGAGCGTCTTAACTACTCGTCGAACGAGTAGACCATCAAAATGATGTGAATTTAAAGAATAGAGCCTTGAAGTAACAATATATGGAGGGAGAGCTAATTATTTCTACCCAACCTATACAAACTTGCGATAAATCACTTTCTCCGGGTTTTTACGTCGTACACCATGAGAGAGAAAGAGGCAACAAATATAATACACCGCTTCTAAGTACTGTAACGATGATCTTGGTCTCCTGGGTCACCGCGGGACTCCGTCCACATTTTTTATTATGCCACCAAACTTGACACAAGTAAACGGTTTTTTAGGTTATATGCTATATTTTTGTTGATAACAATACTGTGAAAAACTGGTTGTACGAATAAACAAAAACATTATGTCGATATGTGGTATGAATGAATGTATAAATACCCTGGCCTTAGTCGTAGCCACGCCCAGGTCCGCCGAGTCCGGTAATAATAATCAAAAACTGACTACACTGCCTTGGATAGGTACCACTCTATGTATTCTAAGAATAGTACCAACCATCTGTCAAATAACGGTTATGAAACGAACTATTTTTAAAAAGTACCTACCACTCTAAAGTTTAAAACAAAAACACTGCCGTTTTAAGCAATTGCTATTATATATTTACGCTGTCACTTTTCTCACTTGTTTAACTAAAAACTGACACAAAACTAGTAACCCGTAAAAAGCGCGGACGAAATTGCCGGTTCGTTGAACTTCGCGGCTGTTTTTCAGCCGTTGTTTTGTTGGCGCTGTCACTTTTCTCACTGGTTTAACTGAAAACTGACACAAAACTAGTAACCCGTGAAAAACGCGGACGAAATTGCCGGTTCGCTGAACTTCGCGGCTGTTTTTCAGCTGTTGTTTTGTTGGCGCTGTCACTTTTCTCACTTGTTTAATTGAAAACTGACACAAAACTAGTAACCCGTAAAAAGCGCGGACGAAATTGCCGGTTCGTTGAACTTCGCGGCTGTTTTTCAGCCGTTGTTTTGTTGGCGCTGTCACTTTTCTCACTTGTTTAATTGAAAACTGACACAAAACTAGTAACCCGTGAAAACGCGGACGAAATTGCCGGTTCGCTGAACTTCGCGGCTGTTTTTCAGCCGTTGTTTTGTTGGCGCTGTCACTTTTGCCGCCTTTTCACGAAACAAGATGTCCCCCGGCCCGGGCGGCTGCCGTGTGTTGCCTTATTGGCCCGTCCGCCTTATCCACCCGCGGGTGTAATTTCCCGTAGCCGGCATCACGGCCGGTAATTCAATTGTCCAATTACTTGGCGGGGGTCGTTGCTCGAAATTCAATTATTGAATTAACAGTTTTATCAGCGGCCAACTCATCGTAATTAAATTTGCCGCCGCGGGAAACAAAGACGGCGCGCAAACAAGACGGCGGCCATTTTTTTCTTCCGCTATTGGCTTCGCAGCTTGTCTTACATTTAACAACATAAATATAATACCATAAATGTTTTTTTTGTTTTTTTTTTAATTTGGAGGACCTGGAGAGGTACCTTTGCGAAACAGTGTAGTCAGGACGGTAAACTTAATACTGACTCGCTAGAAAGAGACGAAGATATATTAAAAGATGTCGGATAACCACATGGAAATGGAAATGTGAAATTAACTAACTAACTAACTAACCATCACGCCGTTTCTCCGCAGGGGTAGGCAGAGAGGATGGACCGCCATATAACTCTGTCTTGGCACACACTCCTTGCTTCATTTACATTCATAGATCATCTCATACATACTCTACTGTTATTCTAACTCTTCACATGACCCGATTCAAGTATTTGCTTTACTTGATCGCGCCATGTCTTTCTCGGGCATCCTCGACTTCTTTTTCCATTCACTTTCGCATCATATATTATTTTTACACTCCTTTCTTCGTTCATTCGCTCTACATGCCCAAACCATCTAAGCGTCCCTTTCTTGATCCTATTCATTACGCTCACATCAGCCTTGCATTCTTTCCGGATATTTGAACACATTAAGCAAAACAATATAAAAACACCATTAAAATGATTTATAAAGTCAAAATATCACACAGACACTAATAACAGAAGGTTTGCCTGAAAAATGATAGAAGCTTTTTATTGATTTTATGTCTTTATATCGTTGAAAATGTGAAAATTCAAAGTTCGGTCAAAATATTTAAAACTGTTAAAATACCTCTGAAGAGTGAAGTTTTATAATCTTTGTTTGGTCTTATTTGAACATTCACGCATAGCACATATCACCATCATGTTTGATTTATTTGTATAACAACTGCAAGTATTTTAACCAACACAAATGTAGGAAATAACCTCAAAACCCGTTGACGTAATTTATACGACTCGATGATGTGAAGTTAGCGCGGACGGAGAACATTGTTACATATTTAGAAGTGCTGCAATATTATGTAAAGACTTTTCCGTGTCTTTCTCTTTCGTGGTGTACGACGTAAAAACCAGGAGAAAGTGATTTATCGCCAATTTATATTGGTAATATTTTTTTATTCTGTGTCTTCTGCTATTTCATATTTCGTTTAAAATTATTGATATGGTGTTTGAAAGAGAGAGTACGAGAACAGCGTGCAATGTAGTTTTGAATGATGAATATTTGGAGCAAGTGGATGAGTTTGTGTATTTAGGAAGTATGTTCTAGAGATACGGAAAGGCTGATAAGGTTATTGAAAGAAGGGTGAATGCAGGAAACTCCATTAATGGAGGACTGAACGCTGTTGGCGCTAATAAGAAATTGTCCAAAGAGGCGAAGCTAGCAGTCCACAATGGAGTTCTTATACCAACCCTGATGTATGGCAGTGAGGCATGGAACTGGCAGAGAAAGGATGAAAGTAGACTGAATTCTTTGGAAATGAGATCCCTGAGACGTTTGTGCTGTAAAACCATGTATGACCGTGTTAAAAATGTGGATATCCGGAAAAAATGCAGGGCTGATATAGGCGTAATGAATAGGATCAAGAAAGGGACGCTTATATGGTATGGGCATGTAGGGCTAATGAACGAAGAAAGGTATGAAAAAATTTATGTTGTGAAAGTGAATGGAAGAAGAAGTCGGGGACGCCCCGAAGGAAGATATGGTACGATCAAGTGAATCAAATGCTTGAATCGGGTAACGTGAAAAGTCAGAATAATACAAGAGTATGTATGAGGCGATGTATGAATGTGAACGAAGCAAGGAGTGTGTGTCAAGACAGAGTTGTATGGCGGTCCATCCTCTCTGCCTACCCCTGCGGGGAAACGGCGTGATGGTTAGTTAGATATTGCTTAAAAACTTGAAAAAAAACCAAATCAAAAATGACTTGTTTACATTTTTGTCGCAGTTTTTGAAAATAATTTTAGAATACGTGCATTCTAAATACAGGGAAAAACTAAAAAAAAATAACTATTACGTTGTCTAATTTTTTGTTTTGTTTTGCAGAATTAAAAAAAAAAAAAAATTATGAATTTTAGGAAATGATGATGTAAACAGGATGACCATCATGGAATTCATTTTGCGGTCATTAGAAGAAGAGGTTCGAGGTCATGAACTCTGAAGGCTCTTTCCATCTCGGGGGGTCCTATCTAGACGACGGTGACTCTTCGCCTAAAGCAAGTGAGTTACAAAAGAGGATAGAATATCTCACTATTTATGTTTTATATTTTGATTGTATGTTCAAAAAGTTTCAGCGGAACCCTTGTTTGAAGACAAGGACGAGTCGTAAAAACGACCTGTTCTCACGTGTAAAATTTCATTATTAATAGGTCTCTCATTTTTATCTATTCCATTTCAACGGTATGGGTTTGTACGCAGAAGGAATCTGAAGGAATGTTGGTGTGGGGAGAAATAAACATATCTATTACTCCCACTTGCTCCACAGATTTCTACATCCTCCCCTTTACCTTTCCCTTCGTCTCTCTCTCTCGATTCTTCCTCCCAAGCCGGCAATTTGTTAGGCGTTATCGCGAGTGATATGTTCAGGGCTGTTCAAATCGTTGTTATTATTATTATGTGCGAGGTTGACTAGTTGAACGCACCTGTTTCATTGCAAAGGATAGTCCGCGGTTTAGTTGTTAAGAGAAGTGACGTTGGGTTGGATGTTGTAGAATCATTTTTAACCAATACATAAATATTATATGTTCATATATATATGTTCATATATATATATATATATATATATATATATATATATATATATATATATATATATATATATATATATATATATATATATTTAGATGATCTCCTAAAAAGGAAACTTCATGTCACAAATCTAATAACAAAACTGAGGAGACTCATTTATTTATTTTTAAATGTAAGACACATATTAAATAAAAAAACAACTAAGGCAAGTTTACTGTGCACTTGTGCAATCTTCTTTAGAATATGGCATTATCAGTTGGGGTAGTGCCGCCAACAATTGCCTGGAGCCTCTAATAAACATCCAAAAATTATTTCTGAAAGTTATCCTTAAAGTTCCTTTAAGGACGAGCACTGAATTTGTTTTTAAGGAGCTAGACGTCCTAAACTTGAAACAACTATACTCTAAAAATATCCTATTGCGCCAATTTAATAATGTCCATATGTTTGAAGAAAGGAAAATTTCTAGAACCTTAAGGCAGTCACAAATAAAACTCTTTAATATCCCAGCCTATAAAACCGCTTACGGACAAAAAAGTTTTAAGTACAACGCCACTAAGCAATTCAATTCTCTGCCCAGCACCATCAGAAACATACAAACCAAAAGCTCATTTAAAAGCAATATCATTACTCACCTTAAAAACCAAGTTTAATTTAGTTCTTTCTATGTAGATTCTATATCTTCAAATTTGTCATTTAATCATTTGGATTTTATTTTTATTATATATGTACTATATTTTCGATATTAACATGTTACTATGTAGCTAAAAAAAAAAAACTTTTTGAAATTGCCATCCCAACACAGGCTTATGCCTAGTGGGATGAGCAATTTACCAACTAATAAAAAAATGTATGTTCAAGTAAAATAATTAAAAATAAATACGTATAGCAGAACATAGATGCTTTGTCGAAGCGATAGGTTCCCAAGCTGAAAAGGAAATACATTTACTATGATGATACACATTATAGAGAATTGTGATGTGTGGAAGAGAGACGGGCGAAAGACCGGCGCATGAGCGAACGGGGAATTTAAGATGGCGGTCGGCCACGTGTGAGTACCTTTGAAGAGATTCTATATTTTATTAAAATCAATTTACCAAAGTATTGAGGAGGAACGGCTGCGAGCCCGTTTCACGAAAAAAAATGTTTTGAATTCAAGACTAATAAAATACCTCAGAAAAACTGAATAATCTTTTCTTTGATTGATATATATGTCACATACTATCAAGTAGAGTGTGACAAACGAAAGAATGCGGCTGATGGCTGATAAAACTTAAAAAAAACATTTTTAATGCTTCTAATAGTTAATCAGATGTTCCTCTCAAACACACACTAGCATCATCTGTGAGTCGTTGCGGAAACTTTCTTCACGGGGACAAGTTGCAAAGTCTTATAAATTACTTCCCTTTCCATTGTAGGAGATTGCAGGCAGAATCTAGGATTATATAAATGTAGGCAATAGGATGCAGCTTCAAAGTTGAATTCAGATCTTCTATAAACAAAAATGGATAGTTTATCCAAGACGCCATCTAGGTATATAATATGTGCTAGGGTAGAGCTTTGTATTTCATACAAAGATGGCAGCCAGACCGGAAGAAAAAATTAAAAAATGAAACGATAATTTTAAATCTTAATCTTTCATACATTTTAATCCTTCTCTCTCACGGTTTACGACGTCGAAACCCGGAAAAAGTGATTTATCGTAAATTTGTATAGGTTGGGTAAAGAAGTTTCGCTCTCTCTCCATACATATTCTTGCTCTAAGGCTCCAATACTCTTTCACATAATCTATCTATTAGAGAACACTAATTCACAAATTAGGAATGTTTGTTTTGGTGAAAACATACGCTATATTTTTGATCCTTTTGAAAGATGAAGAGGGCTGAGATGTTAGGCAGAACACCTCCCTGGCGATGGTCATGCCGTAGAGCAGCTTGTAGGGCTCTTTGTCGTTGCGGATGGCATACTGCGTATGGCGGAGAATGATCCTGGTCGTCTTTTTGTCCCTGGCTGTATTTCCGGGCAGTTCGAGCACCTTGGCGCATTTGTCTTTCCTTCGTTAGAGAACACACTTCAGAGTTCCTCCAGGAAATTTCGAGGTTCTGATCTACTAAATCGAACCCGTTAATATCGTTACTCCCTCCTTGTTCACCTCCGTGAAATCCTCGGCAAAGCCGTCGGTTGTTTTTTTTTCCAGCGGGCTACGCATCTGTACTTGACGTAATTTATTTTGTAAGTAGACTGCAAATTTTGTTTCATAGTTTTGGCTTACACGCAATGTCTCACAATTGTTAGTAATAACTGATATTTTTTTGGTTTAATATAATATATTTATTTAATGAAAATTAAATAAAAACTTTTTATAAGACTACAGATTTTGTCTGAATTTTTATGACCAATATTAGGTATATTTCCCGTAAACTCACACAATTTCTCATTATTATTTTATTCCTTCTCAGTTGACGTTTTGTCTCTTTCATTTCATATTATCTGTATTTTTATGTCTGTTCCTTTGTGTAAATTTAAATGTTATTCTTTTGTGTTTTTAATATTCTCTTATTTTTTGTATTGTGTTCTCCCTCTGTATGTGCGAGAATATACAACCACACACTGTGTATTTTTTCTTTAGTTAGGCTAAGCGAAACCGGACGGTCATAAAAATTAGAATAAAATCTCTTGTCTCATACAGAGTTATTATTTCAAAACTAAACAACCATCACGCTGTTTCCCCGCAAGGGTAGGCAGAGAGGATGGACCGCCATATAACTCTGTCTTGGCACACACTCCTTGCTTCATTCACATTCTTACATCGTCTCATATATAATCTTCTGTTATTCTGACTCTTCAAATGACCAGTTTAAGTATTTGATTTACTTGTTCTTGCCATGTCTTTTTCGGGCGTCCTCGACTTCTTCTTCCATTCACTTTTGCATCATATATTCTTTTCACACTCCGTTATTATTTCATTTTTATTAAATATGTCAAACCACAAAGTGATTGCTTACTACGAAATTTTGACTTATACTGTTGGATACGAAGCTGCGATGAAACACCGAATTGTGTTTTTAGCTTCAGATGAATTTTGAAAATAGTGGACTGTAAAACGATAAAACTATACTACTTGATGGAAGTGTCTAATTATGGATGTGGAGAGATTATGGAGTGAAGGAAGTAAGGAAACCAATTCACTCACCGATGAAGTTAATGTTTAAGCTCTTGAATCTTCTTACACAATGAATCACAACACATAACTCAATTATACTTGAAGAACAAACAACTAAACGACGACCAAACGAGACACGAACGAACGAACCAAAACACGTTTTTTCACAAAACTCTTTTTGTTTTTTTACGTGAATACCGCACGAGAGTCTAAACTGCTCCCAACCGTCTAGAGCCAGTGAGACTATGGCATCCCCAACAAGGGTATGTTGTGAGCCTGAAGGTAGTATAGAGGGGAAGGAGATGAAGAAGGGGAAGGTTGAGAAGTGCCTGGCTATTCAGATCTGGCCATCAAACACGGCTAAAGAAGCTATCTCAAGCAACGTTTCAATTCTGGATGGTGGTCTTTCACCAGGGCGATACTTAGAGTATCTGCAACGTGCCGCAAATATACTTTTTAATAATACACATGAATTAAATGTGTAATGACACATTTATTAAATAAAAGTTACTGGCGCACGCCGGGCTTGAACCCGCGACCTTTGGATTCGTAGTCGAGCGTCTTACCACTCGACCACAGTTTCTTGATTGTCAATTGTTTTTCGAACACAGTGTTGTTGAGTTAGGAAATCGAATAGCTAAATGGCGGTATATGTAGAAACTGGATGAAAAACAAGAAGGTAATAATCTATTAAACTATCATTTGGAAATCCAACATATACGCTGTTTATTATTTTGAGCTTATTGAGAATCTCTAATGGTTTTTACATCACCGAAGAGTGTACCAGCTCCCCGTTAGTATGAAATATCTCCTCTCACAGCCCCTTGCATATTTTACTAAAACACACTGACATTATTTTCCCCTTTTTCATATTTTTTTGCAAATAGAATGCTCTGATTTTTGACGCGGCCAAAACTCTTGGGAGTTTAACGTGCCACGGTAAAATAATGATAATAAAATGAATAACTTTTATAGCGCTGTTTTCGTGGGAAAATCACCTCAAGGGCGTCACAAATAAAAATATTAATCTTTTCCATTAAATATGTATTCAGCCACAAATTTAACAGTTTAAAAAATATAATGATTTTGACTTGTATTATGTACAATCTGACACGGATAACTTTGCAGGCGGCTAGAAGGGAAACTAAAAACTACACGTTTATGTTTATCGGCTGCTAAAATATTGTCGAATAGGTTTTTTCCACTTTTTTGTAATGGATTTATTTTTTATAGCGAATACCGCACAATAGTCTCAACTGCTCCCAACCGTCTAGAGCCAGTGAGACTGCGGCATCCCCAATTGGGACTGGGGTATGTTGTGAGGCTGAATGTAGTAGAGAAGGAACGGAGATAAGGAAGATGAAGGTTGGGAAGTACCTGGCTATTCAGATCTGGTAAAAAAAACACGACTAAAGCCATTTCAAGCAATGTTTCAATTCTGAATGGTGGTTTTTCTCCAGGGCGATACTTAAAGTATCACCACTCTGGAACGTGCCGCAAATATGCTTTATATTATTTATATGAATCAAATGTGTTATTGCGTATATTGATGAAATATAATTTATTTGCGCACGCCGGGTTTGAACCCGCCCCTTTTGAGATTCGTAGTCGAGCGTCTTACCACTCGACCATGGAGGCCGTGGAGGAATGCTGAGCACGCGTTTGGCGTGTTTCCCGGCTTCGCAACTTGCCGAAGCGATCAATGATGCTAGTTTTTCTGAGCACATTCCATTTTAATACCAGTCTAACACAGTCTATGTTCTAACGATGGTGGAAAATATATGTTTTCACCTAAGTCCCAGACCAGAGGTATACTAAACATAACATTAGTTGAAAATACTATTAAGCATCGCTCTAGTAAAATGTGAAATTTTTAATTTTCTTTACGGTGAAAAGTAGGCTTTAAACGCGATTAAAAAAAAATAATAAAAAACAAACATTCCCAGATTATATAAATAACCTGAATTTATTTATATTTATTCTACTACCATCATAATAAGCGGAAATTGTTGCTTGTGCAATGCTGGAGGACTTAGCTAACAGAAGATTAGCACGACACTTGCGTTGGAATCCAAAGGTATGGACCACTGGACCATCTAATTGATCTATATTTGAAGTATTGACTTTGGCATTCACCTCTGGTCTAAAGTAAATACCTGAAAAATCCCTTGACTCTAAACAGAAATGGGCAGTCGATTGATTGCAACCTTTGGAGCACAGACGTCAGATGAGAATGCTGTCCTTGTTCTACCAGTATTTCAATGGAAGATGCTCCGAGGGTTATACGTCATTGATCCATTCGGCACCGGTGCACAGTCAGAAAACTCGCCAAACGCGCGCCTTACATTTGTACACGGTTGACATTTGATACATGAGAACGACCGCTTCTACGACTCGTTCTTGTGTTTAACAGCTCGACTGTGGAAGGATTTTCCAGCCTCTGTGTTTCCTCCCTCCTACAACATGAGTCCCTTCAAGACCCAGGTTCACTCCTTACGACTCTCCACACAGCATCCCCAAAGACGACATAAGCTATGTAAAAAAATATTTCCCTCCGGGCCTCCTGTGTGGAGTTTGTGGCATTTAATATAATATTATAGTTAATTTAAAACCAAACTTTCAAATCTTAATATTAATCAACTAAACATTATTATTTATTGTATTTTTCAGATTCCAGAAGCTGTGGAGACATCCCAAAAAGAAAGCAAAGAAGATATAGGTAAATAATAATATTTAAAAAAATAGATCTTGGCGAATAAAATATTTCTTTGTACTATCGACTCTTTAGGGCAGTAGAGCAACAAAATAATACTGCTCATTTAAAAAAATATTAATTAATGAAAACAGTATTTTTCCATTATTTGAGCGAAGATTCGAACCCAAACTAAATTGCAAACTAAGATGGTTTCGTAGAAACCAGACTTCTAACTGCTCCCAACCGTCTGGAGCCAGTGGGACTAATGCATCCCCAATTGGGGTATTTATTTATTTGATTATATACGCCCTCATGGGCTTTTACATAACATATGATATAAAACATAAAACAATAGTGACATAAAATATAACACTGATTAGGATGAGGCTGGAGTTAGTGGCGAGGGGAAGGAGATGGAGAAGAGGAAGGTTGAATATTACCTGGCCATTCAAATCTGGTCACCAAACACGTCTTAAGCCTTAGAGCAATAATATACAAGAGGTATAGTTATAGATCGATTTGTAGTCAGTTTTTACTAGCTTTTACCTTGAAATAACTGACTCGGTTGGAAAAGGGCGTGGCTAAGACTGGGGCTACAGTATTTGTATATCCATTCACAGCACATGTCGACATAATGTTTTTGTTTATTCGTATAGCCACTTTTTCACAATATTTTTATAAATAAAAATATAGCATATAAGCAAATAAACCGTTTAGTTGTGTCAAGTTTAGTGCCATAAAAAAAATGTGGGCGGAGTCCCGCGGTGGCCCAGTAGCTTAAGATCATTGCGTCACTACGTAAAAGCGGGGAATTAAATTTGCTGTCTCTTTCTCTCTTATGGTGTACGATATAAAAACCCGGAGAAAGTGTTTTTTTGCAAGTTTGTGTAGGTTGGGTAAAAATAATTAGCTCTCCCTCCATATATTGTTACTTCAAGTCTTAAGCTATATCAAGCAACGTTTTCGATTCTGAATGGCAGTGTTTCACCAGGGTGGTACTAAGAGTATCTACCACTCTGGAACTTGTCGCAAATTAATATTCTGTATATTATTTTATATGAATCAAATGTGAAATTATTTGAGCACGCTGGGATTTGTACCCGCGACCTCTTGATTCGTTGTCGAGCGTCTTACCACTCGACCCCACCTAAATCTTTTTTTTATATTCCGTGTGTTTCTTATGCATGAGTTTTATATTCTTTTTATAGTGAATACCGCACAAGAGTCTCAACTGCTCCCAACCGTCTGGAGCCAGTGAGACTGTGGCATCCCCAATCGGGGTATGTTGTGAGGCTGAAGATAGTGTGGTAAGAAAGAATATGGGGAAGAGGAGGGTTGGAAAGTACCTGGCTATTCAGATCTGGTCACCAAACACGACTAAAGCCATTTTAAGCAACGTTTCGGTTTTGAATGGAGTGTCTACCACTCTGCTGTTTAAATTTTGTTTTTATTATTTCGATATTTTTATTAAGCCCGTGTAATAGATGCCCTTATTTCCCCATCCAAATCATTACATCGCGTCACAAAAATAAGTTAACCGCACTAAAGAGATCACTGACAGAAATATGGTAAGGTAAAATTTCCCCTAACTAAGTAACTAACTAACCATCACGCCGTTTCCCCGCAGGACGGACCGCCATACAACTCTGTCTTGGCACACACTCCTTGCTTCATTCACATTCATACATCGTCTCATACATACTCTTCTGTTATTCTGACTCTTCACATGACCCGATTTAAGTATTTGATTTACTTGATCGTGCCATGTCTTTCTCGGGCGTCCCAGACTTCTTCTTCCATCACTTCCGCATCATATATTCTTTTCACACTCCTTTCTTCGTTCATTTGCTCTACATGCCCAAACCATCTAAGCGTCCCTTTCTTGATCCTATTCATTACGCTTACATCGGCCTTGCATTATTTCCGGATATTCACATTTTTAACATGGTCATACATGGTTTTACCGCACATACGTCTCAGGGATCTCATTTCCGCAGCATTCAGTCTACCTTCATCCTTCCTCTGCCAGTTCCATGCCTCACTACCATACATCAGGGTGAAATGAGATTGAAATCTGTTTGTTAATATTGGGCGTTTTACCGCAGGGGTAGGCAGAGAGGATGGACTGCCATACAAATCTGTCTTGGCACACACTCCTTGCTTCATTCACATTCATACATCGTCTCATACATACGCTCACATCAGCGTAATAAAATTTCCCTTACTAAGGGTAATTTGATCAACTTTTTCAAATACCCAAATTCTTCTTCGAACAAATATTCATTTTCATTGGCCTTTCTGGTGGATACATCAGTTTTCTATCCTTTCAGCATGGTTCACCCTTCTTGAGATTATTTGTTCAGCGGTTATCCCATAAAAAAAAACACATTTGTTTACCTTTCTCTTGCCGAGAAGCAACACAATTGATGGTACGAAAACAGCCTAAGTATCAATTTAATTTAAACTGCGCTATAAATGTCCGCTGTGACAGAGTGCGGCCCGATTAAGACAACGCTCGGGCCAATTAACAAATGCCCCTCCGCTATTTACGTAGACATTTGGCTAAGTGGAAATTCATAAAGATTAGATCTACGAAGAGATATGGTAAAAAAATTGCCACTAGCGACAAAATTCACAAAGAACTATTGCGCAATATAACATTCAATCGTAGCTTTAGGTTATAAGCTGCCATTAAACGAAAATGCACATATACAACCTCGGAGTAAAAATATATATGGAGAGAGAGCTAAATATTTTTACCCAACCTATACAAATTTACGATAAATCACTTTCCCCGGGTTTTGAAGTCGTAAACCATGAGAGTGAAAGAGACAAGACAAGTTGTGACATAATATCGCACCACTTTTGGGTATGTAACCATTTTTTTGGTCTCTCGCGTCTCCGCCGACTCCGCCCGCTACGTTTTGTTATGCGACATAACAGGACATAACTCAATGGTTTTTTAGGTTATATCCTATATTTGTGTTGATAACAATCTCAGAGCAAGAATACATATTTATTTATTTATTATTATGAACGCCCTGATGGGCTTTTACATAGTAATATAACATAAGTAAGTGCATGAGTACAGTTTAAAAAGGATATACATGAAATAATACAGTAAAACGTTTTGAGAAATGAATAGCAAAAAAAATAAAAATACAAAAAATAACAATTATTAATAGTTCCAATACATTAATGATAGGTGAATATTTCGTTTAAAAGCCTTTTAAATTTTGGCAAATTCATATAAAAGATATCAATATTTGAGGTGTATTCATTCCCGAGTGTATGTAGGCGAGAAATGGGTGCATGTATGTGGTAGTTGGTAGTGACATTATTGTTGCAGAAAAGTATATTTTGCCGAGTTGCTCGCTGAGGTACTCTGAAGTTGATAAGGTGCAGGAGTTCACAACAGTCGAATTCGGAGTGAATTATTTTGAACAGAAAAGTTAAGTCGGCTATTTTCCTTTTGTTTTCTAGGGTGTGGATTTTAAGTGTGTTTAAAAGGAATGTGTAATTTATGTGTTGAATTGGAATGTGTAGTTTGAAGTTTATGAAACGTAAAAATTTGCGCTGTACACGTTCAATATTGTTCATGTGGATTAGATAGTATGGGGACCACACTATAGAATTGTATTCTAATAAACTACGTACTAACTACAGGTAGACTATTTTTATGACTTTTAACGAGTCGAAGTCTTTGATAGTTCTAAGAATAAATCCCAACTTCTTCATACCTTTACTAGCGATTTGTTGATAGTGATTAATAAAATTTAATTTTGTGTCAAACATGACTCCGGGATCTCTAATTTCAGTGACTTTTTCCAAGATATTGTTGTTGATAGAGTAGTTAAATGATAACGGGGTCTTGATTCGACAAAATGTTAATGTTTTACATTTATCTACGTTAAGGAATAAGTTGTTGACTATGCACCAATTGTGTAGTTTATGGATGTTTGACTGTAGAATTAGGATATAGAGAGATAGCTGAATATTTTTGACCCAACCCATACAAATTTACGATAAATCACTTTGTCCGGTTTTTACGTCGTAAACAGTGAGAGAGAAGGAGACAAGACAAGTTCTCACATAATAAAGCACCACCATTCGGTGTGTAAGCATGTTTTCCATCTCCCGCGTCTCCGGCGACTCCGCCCACTACGTTTTGATATGCGACATAACTGGATACAGCTCATCGGTTTTTTAGGTTATATCCTATAGTTTTGTTTATAACAATACTCAGAAAAAATCGGTTATACAAATAAACAAAAACATTAGGTTGACATGGGCTATGAACGGATGTACCCTAGCCCTAGTCCTAGCCACGCCCAGTTCTAGCCGAGTCAGGCAAAAATCATCAATACTGACTACAGAAGTACTCCCTCCTGTATATTATTGCTCTGATATAAAAATACCGTGAAAATGTGGTTATATAAATAAACGCCACATTATGTCGACATGTGCTTTGAATGGATGTAAAAATACTCTAGCCCTAGCCACGGCCGAGTCAAGAAAAATCAACAATCCTGACTACACAAGCTCTCCCTCCTGGTATATTATTGCTTTGAATGTCGACATGTGCTATGAATGGATGTAAAAAGGTGTGTTCATGAAAACCCTAGCCACGCCCGAGTCAGGAAAAAATCAACAATCCTGACTACACTGTTTCGCAAAGCTATCCCTCCTGTATATTATTGCTCTGAGTATACTACCCTAGCATCAATACATTTTTCTATCAATTTCCACATATTAATTTTGAATTTATATTTGCCAAATACCTTAAAACGTTACACGTTGCTTGAGTTAAGCCGTGTTTGACAGTGACTAGATCTGAATATCCAGGTGTTTCCTGGCCTTCCTCTTACGCATCTCCTAAATCTTTCCAATCCCCTCAGCCTCACAACATACCCTAAAGAGGAACTTCGCTCAATTTTTTCTCTTTTCCAATGTTTATCGTCTAAATAATTGCACAGAACGATTTCAAAGGTGAATTTTTTTTGTTGATATCCTGAAAACAGACTCGTTTTGATTGTGGTAAGAACTCAATACGAGTCGTAATCCGATGACGTTACAAAAGCTGTCAATCTCTGCACATAACTCCGCAATGGCGCTGCGATCGGGGGGTGGAATGTCATCAGGAACGATTGGATTTTAAATGATTTAAAAACAACAATTTAAGCTTGTACAAATAAGAACATCCAATAAAACGTTTGAATTAAAGTTAAGAATGGAAGTTTGTTGTATTTAAAAATCAAATTTTATTGCAGTTCTTTATTTGGGATGCCATGTCCCCCTGGCTCCGGCAGTCGGGATTCTGAACAGGTGTGTATTTATAAAAGTTGTTTGTGTTGTTTGCAGGACCACCTTCTCCAACCTTCAGCTCGAGGAGTTGGAGTCAGCCTTCCACAAGACGCACTACCCGGACGTCTTTTTCCGCGAGGAATTAGCCCTGAGGATCGACCTGACGGAGGCCAGAGTTCAGGTCAGTGTTGGTACCAGAACTTCACAAATCATCGCGTCATTTCACATTCTTCGATCATCACATAGTTCTCTTCTTCTGCATCGACTTACAGTGAATACCGCACAGGACTCCCAACTGCTCCCAACCGTATAGAGCCAGTGGGACTATGGCATCCCCAATCGGGGATGTTGTGAGGCTGAAGGTAGTGGGGAGGGAAATATATGGGGAAGAGGAAGGTCAGGAAGTTTGATAACTTAAAAATTTGCTCTCCGATACGCTTTATCAAAGTCTCCAGTCGAGAAGGAGTGGGCCCCTTGCAGTAACAGCGTACAAAATATTAAATAATTTGATTGACAATCCATACCTCCTGGAATGTTATAAGTTGTTTGTGCCAAACAACTACTGCCAGGGGCGACACCGCGATCTGCTGTGCATTCCACGTGGCAGAACAGACGTGTTGGCTCAGCACAGCATGACACGGGGTATGGTACTATTAAATAACATGTCTCTTGATATCTTCAACGTAAACCTTGAAGATTTCAAGAGACATGTTAAAAATATCTCTTAATTTACTTTTGTTACTTTGTTGTGTTTTGTAAGTCTGTAATACACAAAAAAAAACTCTTGAAATGATCCAATGAAATTTTTTTCTTCGGGCGTCCCCGACTTTTTCCATTCACTTTCACGTCATCTCGCATTTCTACAACTAACTACAGTGCCGTTAGTAAAATTTACGATACAAGCGCGCTATGTTATCAGCATCTAAAATTACTGTATCAAGTGTTGATACAGATGCGGATTTTTTATCATCATCTGTTGATACGACAGTGTGAAAAAAGTCAATTTAATTCAAAATAATAAAACATTCATTTTGATAATTTAAAGTTCATTGTCTAATCCACTGAAGAGATAAACCGATAGAAGGATTTGTGTGACCGAAGTAGAATTTTTCCTCACTTCAATCAATATGAATCACACTTCTGAGGATTATCTGTTTACCAGTGTATTACTTTTAACTTACTAGTATTTTGCAAATTCCAGGTGTGGTTCCAAAACCGTCGCGCAAAATGGCGCAAGCAGCAGAAGGCTAGCGGAGGCGGGTTGGGGATGGTAAGCCAGTGCCCCCCTGGCGCCCCGTGCGGGCCGCACCCCCAAGGAGCCTTGAGGCAGCACGGCCTTCACCTGGACCTCGTCACCATCCCAGTCTCCCCCCCGCAAACCGTCAGCCTGTGCGACTTGGCAGACATCACCCCCGGAGTGGAGATGTCGCCTGGTTCCTGTTCAGCTTCGCCTGTCTTCGCACACTCCCCGAAAGCTGGATCGTCTTTGGAGCTTTCTTCTTACATAACCCCACCGCTTCAGTACACCTTGGGAAGCATCAAACGCAATCTCGATGGTGACGGCTTCCAGCTCGACGTGGTGGCAACTCCAGCCAATGCAGAGCGGAGAAACTCGCGAGAGATTTCAACCAACTGGGAGAGAACTCTCAACAGCTTTCCCCTTGAATCAAACTTCAGTCTAAAATCTGAAAATCTCTTCTTCCTCGACTCTTCGTCTTCGAACATCTTGGCAGAACCGAGCACCAGCTTTTGCAACATGGAGAGGATGTCCAACAACAGTATAAATCTGGAGCATTTCGTTTCTTCCGATTTTGGAGGGGAGCATCATTTATCAAAGTGCGAATTTGACTCCAACGATCACCAACTGCATTCCTCTGACTTCGATTCTGAAATACAAAGGTTTTCGGCGGATTTCGAGACAGACGCGAGGCTGGCCGACGATCTCGACGATACGGCGACCTTGAGAGAAACCAGCTTCGAGAATAGCATTTCGGTGAGAGGTGCGGCTTTCGAAACCGACTCTGATTTGAGAGAGCACTTTGAAGGAGGTCCCCACGGGATAACCGTGGACTTTGACAGTGGGGAGCACGGTTTAATGAGGGTGGAATTTGATGCGGAGAATCATTTGGTAGTAAACTCAGCTTTTGACGCTGACAACTGTCTGAGTACTGGACCAGATTTCGACGATGATAATGGCTTCAGAGCGGAGGATTTTGAGACAGATCATCATCTTTCTCATTCGCCCTTTGGCGAAGGACTCTGATACATGGCTTTTATGAACTAGTAGAATTATTGTCTTAAACGGTTTGTGATAACAGTGTAATGCAGAGCTTACCAAACTATTTCCCTCTTGGCATCCTATGAGATTTTTTTCATAAAAATATTCCTTTACATCCTCTTTCCCTTTTAACGTTTTAAAAAAATGATCCTTTGCTTTTGATGAATTTTTATTCCCACAGCTAGACTAGCTTATAGTATGATTTTTTATCAATTAAGTTTATATTATTAAGATGTGATATAAAGTGCCAAAAAGTAATAAAAACTGGGTTCATGTTAAGATGACCCAATAGTTTTTTCATCTTTTTATTCATATGGTAGAGAAGAGCTGGTGGAGATCAAAACGGTTTTGTGGTTATGAGGTTTTTGAAACGTTCAACGGCATCGGAGTCAATTGGTCCAGCACAGATGTGCCTCCGGGAAACTGTTGAAGGGGTCATTCTTTTACGACGTGTGCTTTTTTATTTTTTATATGAATACTGCACAAGAGTCTCAACTGCTCCCAGCCGTCTAGAGCCAGTGGTAGTGGGGAGGGGAAGGAGATTGGGAACAGGAAGGTTGGGAAGTACCTGACTATTTAGATCTGGTCACCAAACACGGCTAAAGCCATTTCAAGCAACGTTTCGATTCTGAATGGTGGTATTTCACCAGGGCGATACTGTATATATATATATATATATATATATACTCGTATATATACATTTACGTATACATAATATTTATGCATGTGAAGCCGCGAGATCCGCCTATTAGACGTACGGGTAGATCTCGCGTTGGCCTGTGGCCAGGAACGCTCAGAGGCTTTGCCAGAAGGTTCTGCTGCCAAAACTGTCCCAAATAGAACGCCGTAGTTACATTACTTTTACTCTTGAGCCAAAACTAACCCGATTAACCGCGGAGATATGGACCGTCGCTCATCCGGCTGTCTTAGATTAGAAGCTATTAATGTTTTGCCATTATTATCACCCCATTTTAACTATTGTTCCCTAGAGTATATAGAGACGTACCTATCCAAGGCAGTGTAGTCAGTTTTTATGAATTTTGCCTGACTAGTCTGAACAGGCGTGGCTAGGGATTTCATAGATACACCTTTTTTAACAAACAAATATAGGACATTACCACAAAAAAGCGTCCGCATAACAAAACGATATCAAAAACACTATTAAATGATTCATAGATTCAGAATATCTTACAAAATGAATAGCATAACGTTTGCTAAAATAATAATGAAAGTTTATAGTTAATATAATGTATTAATATACTTGATAATTCGATAATCCTAACGTGCTATCTAACATATTTTGAACTATAAATAAAACACATAAACTTTGTTTATAACCACTTTATTGTTTAATATTACGTCTACCGGTTTCGAAAGTAGCCTTCCATCATCAGGATAATATTAAAATATTTTTAACTGTTTAAATACCTGCGAAAAGTGATCATTTCAACACCCTTTTCGGATGTGCATATCCTATATACTATAAATAAAACACATAAACTGTGTTTATAACCACTTTATTATTTAATATTACGTTTACCGGTTTCGAAAGTAGCCTTCCATCATCAGGACAATATTAAAATATTTTTAACTGTTTAAATACCTGTGAAAAGTGATCATTTTAACACCCTCTTTGAATTTATTTTTACATGCATTCATAGCACATATCGAAATGATGTTTTGTTTATTTGTAAAACCACTTTTTCACAGTATTGTAATCAACAATAATACAGAACATAACCTCAAAAACTGGTGAGTTACATAGGCGTAACGTGGGCGTAGTCAATGGAGACGCGGGGCACGAAGAACACTCTTACAATACTTTAAAGCGGTGTGATGATTTGCGGAATTTTTGTTGTCTCTTTCTCTTTCATGGTGTACAATGTAAAAACCGGGAAAAAGTGGTTTGTTCTTAGAGCAATAATATACAAGATAGAAGTTTTTACGTCCTACACCATGAGAAAGAAAGAGACAACAAAATATCTCAAATTATCACACCGCTTTAAAGTATTGTAAGGGTGTTCTTCGTGTCCCGCGTCTCCTTTGACTCCGCCTATACGTTTTGATATTCGACATAAATTGACATAACACAACAGTTTTTTCGGATATACATGGCCTGTTCAAAAGAAAAGGTGCATTTTGAATTTTCGCGGGCTGTGTGCATTCGATAATCGATTGTTTTTGTTTTGTTATGTTGGTACACATATGTTTATCATATGTTAGCATTATCAGCCATTTTGGATTAGTGGTTTGTTTTTGACAGCTGGAAAGGTTAGTCACGTTTTTGCGTGTTCTTCGATTTTTTACTTTTGAAGAAAATGGATCAAAGAATAAAATCCATGATTTCTTTTTCCACAACTCCAGGACGCTCATCGTCATCAACATCTTCTCGGCCTTCTGTAAAGCGCTTGTACCACTTATAAACACTTTTTTGTGACAAAGTAGACTCGCCGAATGCCACAGTCAACATTTTAAGTGCGTTAGAGCACTTTATTCCATTTTTAACGCAAAATTTAATACACATTCTTTGATCCATTTTTTTTAAAGTAAAAAATCGAAGAACACACAAAAACGTGACTAACTTTTCCAGTTGTCAAAAACAAACCAATAATCCAAAATGGCTGATGATGCTAAAATATGATAAACATATGTGTTCCAACATAAAAAAAATAAATTCGATAATCGAATGTACGCAGCCCGCGAAAATTCAAAATTCACCTTTTCATTTGAACAGGCCTCGTATGCTATATTTTTGTTTATAAGAATACTGTGAAAAAGTGGTTATACGAATAAACAAAAACATTGTGTCGACAAGTGCTATGAATGGATGTATAAATACGTAGCCCTAGCCCTAGCCACGCCTAGGTCTAGCCGAGTCCGGAAAACCTCATAAAAAACAGACAACATCAGCGCTCTCTCTTTTATATTATTGCTCAGAGCAAAACAACAATACGAAAAAATTCGAAAGTGAAAACCCTCACAGCAGACACCGCCAAAAGGCAGAGGGTAAAAATCTAATAACGGACAGAGAGATATGATCGTTTTCGCTTCCGTTTCCTTTCGAGTTAAATATTCCCTGGCTGTGTTTGCTCAACTTACGAGCGGCGGACCGGAAGCGGCCGCGAGCGGATACCGGAAGTGCCAACAACTATCGGACGTCCGGTCCGCGGCGAGACAGTAACCACTAGTGTGGCACTGATATTTCACGGTGAGGAACAATAAGGCGAGAGGTTATGTTACATAGCTAACTTACTAACCATTGCGGCGTTTCCCCACAGGGGCAGGCAGAGAGGACTCTGTCTCGGCCCACACTCCTTGCTTCATTCACATTCTTACATCCTGTATGGGCCCCATACCAAAATAAATATATACAATTATTGGAACAGATCCAAACAAAGTTTCTCAGATATTTGTATATGAGAATCCACGGCGAGTACACAAAATGTATGCATCATAAAGATTTGCTCTCCGATACGCTTTATCAAAGTCTCCAGTCGAGGAGGAGTGGGGTCCTTGCAGTAACAGCGTACAAAATATTAAATAATTTGATTGACAATCCCTACCTCCTAAAATGCTATAAGTTTGTGCCAAACAACTACTGCCAGGGGCGACATCACGATCTGCTGTGCATTCCACATGGCAGAACAGACGTGTTGGCTCAGCACAGCATGACACGGGGTGTGGTACTACTAAATAACATGTCTCTTGATATTTTCAACGTAAACCTTGAAGATTTCAAGAGACATGTTAAAAACATCTCTTAATTTACTTTTGTTACTTTCTTGTGTTTTGTAAATGGACATACACAGTCTGTAATACACAAAAAAAAATCCTCTCATACTTACTCTTCTGTTATTCTGCCTCTTCAAATGGCCCGGCTCAATTATTTGATTTAATTAATCGTGCCATTGTGTTTTTTATTTTTTTTATAGTGAGTACCTTACAAGAGTCCCAACTGCTCCCAACAGTCTAGAGCCAGTGATACTACGACATCCTCGATTGGGGTATGTTGTGAAGCTGAAAGTAGTGGGGAAGTGAAGGAGATGGGGAAGAGGAAGGTCAAAAAGTACCTGACTATTTAGATCTGTTTACCAAACACGGCTAAAGACATTTCAAACAACGTTTCGATTCTGAATGGTGGTCTTTCACCATGGCGATTCGTAGATTATCTACCACTCTGGAACGTGCCGCAAATATACTTTATATTATTTTATGTTAATCAAATGTGTTACGTCGCATATTAATCAAATAAAAATTATTTGATTAATATGTGCTTGAACCTGTGACCTCTGGATTCGTAGTCGAGCGTCTTACCACTCCACCACGGAGGCCGTCAAAACATAATATTCTGTTATTCTGACTCTTGACATGGCCCGACCCAAATATTTAATTTACTAGATCGTGCCACAGTGTCGTTCTCAAGCGTCCCCGACTTCTTCTTCCATTCACTTTCGCGTCATATATTCTTCTCACACTCCTTTTTTCGTTTATTTCCTTTACATGCCCCAACCATTCAAGTGTGCCTTTCTTGATCTTATTCATTACGCTTACATCAGCCTTGCATTCTTTCCGGATATCCACATTTTTAATACGGTCATACATGGTTTTATCGCACATACGCCTCAGGGATCTCACGTTTACAGCATTCAGTTGACTTTCATCCTTCCTCTGCCAGTAACATGCCCCACTGCCATACATCAGGGTTGGTATAACATTATTATTTAATTATTAACGGCCATCCACAACAGCGATATAGTATATTAGCGGCACGTACCAGAGTGGTAGATACTCTCAGTATCACCCTGGCGGAAGACCACCATTCAGAATCGAAACATTGCTTAAAATGGTTTTAGCCGCGTTTGGTGACTAGATCTGAATACCCACTTACCAACCTTCCTCCTACCCACCTCCTTCCTCTTCCCCCTACATTCAGACTTACAACATACCCCATTTGGGTATGCCATAGTGCTACTGTCTACGGACAATTGGAACTATTGTGACGTATAAAAAAAGTACCAGTAAATTAAGGCTTCGCTTTGATTCCTCAAACCTTCCTCTTATTAAGGTTCTTCCGCCAAGTCTGATCTCTCCTAAAATAATTGAATTGTGTATTTTTTGTTTTTATCTGTATTTTGTAAAAGAAAAACAAACATTCTCGGGTTACAAATAACCTGAAAATATTTGAAAAACTTCTACTGCCATCGTAATAAGCGGAAGATGTTGCTTGTGCAATGGTGGAGGACTTAGCAAGCAGAGAAATTGAACCCACGACGCCCGGGTGGGAATCAGACGCGTTTGTCCACTCAGGTACTACCCAGTCAAAAAAATTAATAAAATAAATAAATTTACAAATAAAATGCATGAAAAAAAATGCTGCATCCTATACATTGTCACAATATTTATAATGGCCAGCTACAAACATGGGCGTAAGGGATGATAAATACACCCCAATAACACAGCCCCGTAGCCCGTAAGCAAAGGGAGGACCAGAGATGATGGAGTAGAGGAATAAACTTGGAATAGGAAAGCATAAATCCCAGGAAAAACACTGCCTCTGTTGTAAAGGGGATGCTAACAGGCCACTTGATTTAAATTTCCTATTAATACAAAGTGGTAGATACTCCAAGTATCGCCCTGGTGAAAGACCACCATTCAGAATCGAAACGTTGCTTGAAATGGCTTCAGCCGTGTTTGGTGACCGGATCTGAATAGCCAGGTACTTACCAACCTTCCTCTACCCCATCTCCTTCTCCTCCCTACTACCTCTAGGGCTCTAGACGGTTGGGAACAGTTGGGACTCTTGTGCGGTATTCAATGTAAAAATAAAAATTAAGTTACCTTTTACTTTCGTTTCAACATTATTTTAGTATGAGTTTTTTTGTATGCACTAGAAATAAAGAAAGCCATTAAATTAATGGAAATATTCTTAATAATCATGTAAATTTGGCCAGTAGTCCAATATTAGGTATATTTCCTGTAAACTCAAAACAATAAACATTATCTTCTTATCACCTTCTCAGTTGACGTTTTGTCTCTTTCATTCCATATTATCTGTCTTTTTATCTCTGTTCCTTTGTTATAATTTTAAATATTCTTCTATATTTTTCTCATTGTTTTGTTATTTTATTTTATATTTTGTTCTCCCTCTGTATATATAAGCGCACACTTTGTATTTTTTGTTTAGTTTGATTTTGTACCCTGATGATGCTTAGGCTAAGCAAAACTGGTCGGTCATAAAAGTTAAAATAATATCCGTGGTCTTTTACAAAGTTACGTTTTCATTTGTTTAAAAAAATATTAGGAAATGGAAAAAATAATACCATAAAATGTTCGTTAAGTATTTTGACAATCAACTGCCCTCTATGTCGGTGATCAAATTCTTTCGAAAGCATTACTAATTAAGATTCAAACGTAGATCTAAGCTACAAATTGCAAAAAACTGATATTGGATATTACAGCTTCCACTAAGCGACGGTTTCCACGGTCGAGTGGTAAGACGCTCGACTACGAATCCAAAGGTCGCGGGTTGAAACCCGGCGTGCGCAAATAACTTTTATTAAATTAATATGTGTCATAACACATTTAATTCATTCAAAATAAAATAAAGCATATTTGCGACAGAATCGAAACGTTGCTTGATATGGCTTAAGCCGTGTTTGGTGACCAGATCTGAATGGCCAGGTACTTTTTGAGCATCTTCTTCCTCTTCACCATCTCCTTCCCCTCAGCACTAACATCACGGCCTGGTAAAGTGGTAACTCGCTTGACTACGAATCCAGAGCTCGCGGGTTCAAACCCGACGTGCGCGAATACATTTTGTTTAATCAATATGTGTCATAACACATTTAATTCACAAAAAATAATATAAATTATATCTGCGACACGCTCCAGAGTGGTAGATATTTTGAGAATCGCCCTGGTGAAAGACCACCATTCAGAATAGAAACTTTGCTTGAAATGAATTGAGCCGTGTTTAGGGACCAGATCTGAATAGCCAGGTACTTATTAACCTTCCTCTTAACCATCTACTTCCTCTCCACACTACCTTCAGCCTCACAACATACCCCAATAGGAGATGCCATAGTCTCGCTGGCTCCAGACGGTTAAGAGCAGTTGGGACTCTTGTGCAGTATTCATTGTAAGTAATATACCGATAAAATTTTATCCAATTAAAATATTTTATTTCACATTTAATTTATATTAAATAATTTGTAAGTAATAATAATAATAATATTTGGACGATTTGTATAGCGCCGTTTTTTGTGAAAAATTACCTCAAGGGCGCTGTACAGATCTTACTTTCTATCATTACATATTAATTCCTAGTTTAGATAAGAAAATATACAGGAACATACTTACCTGGCAGGTCCCATCAGATAGACACAATTATTAACTTAAAATTTTATTATTATTTTTATTTTTTGATTTAGGGCATGGGAGCGAAATTAAAATAATGGACTTTCTGAATTTGTCATACGGTACAGGAATTTTAAAGTGATTTGTGAAATATCCTACTTATTTGGCGAAAAATAACAAGAAAGACTAAAATACGTCAGGCAGCTGCGAAAGCGCCACGACATATCTAACAGGTTATATGCGCAGGCAAAAAGAAAAACTAACGAACAAATAAAAAATATTGTAATGGTGATTGTATTGAATTGACAAAAAAAGCCGCCTCTCTCAGTAAAAAAAAACATTTGTTGAAAACATCGCTCGGGTTCGGGAACAGTCAGTCGAGATCGGCACTCCCCCGCTCCCCTGCCGGTTACCGGGCCGGCGGTCAAAGGAACGAAACATGTGGCCAATGGTCATCAACCATTCTCGGGCTGTGGCACTGCATTTAAAAAACTGATATTTAAAGATTAAAATATTTTCTTAAAAATCGAAATTACGTCGAAAACTAGTCACTTTAAAATTATTTAGAGTTTATTCACTTAACCTATACAACAACGGTAATTTTAGTGTAATTTTATCCTACTTATTTGGCGAAAAATAACGAGAAAGACTAAAACACGCCAGCGGTCATATTTGCGGCACGTTCCAGATTGGTAGATACTCGTATCGCCCTGGTGACCATTCAGAATCGAAACGTTGCTTGAAATGGCTTTAGCCGTATTTGGGGACCAGATCTGAATTGCAAGGTACTTACAAGCCCTCTTCTTCCCCACTACCTTCAGCCTCACAGCGTTGGGGATTCGATAGTCTCACTGGCTCCAGACGGTTGGGCGCAGTTGGAAGTCGCTTTGCAATATTCGCTTTAAAAAAATAAAAACAAAAACATTACACTATCGATTCTTGTATTTTAGTTTTATAATTTACGTTCGATAACTACTATTGAATATCACAAAATTTTCCGGTTACTTTGGAGAGCCGATTGAGGAAGGATGTTGCGTTATAATACATTTAAGAATATAAATTAGAAATTAAAACATAGAAACAGACAGAAAAACATATAATAACGTTAGGGTAGCAGGGCTTCATATTAAAAAAATATATTTTACGATTTCGATTAAACCTTAAAATTAACTAACTAACCATCACGCCGTTTCCCCGAAGAGGTAGGCAGAGAGGACAAACCGCCATACAACTCTGTCTTAGCACACACTCCTTGCTTCGTTCACATTCATACATCGTCTCTTACATACTCTTCTGTTATTCTGACTCTTCAACATGGTCTGACTCAAGTATTTGATTCACTAGATCGTGCCACAGTGTCTTTCTCAAGCGTCCCCGACTTCTTCTTCCATTCACTTTCGCGTCATATATTCTTCTCACACTCATTTCTTCGTTTATTTCCATTCCCAAACCATTTAAGTGTGCTTTTCTTGATCCTATTCATTACGCTTACATCAGCCTTGCATTCTTTCCGGATATCCACATTTTTAATACGGTCATACATGGTTTTATCGCACATACGTCTCAGGGATCTCATTTCCACAGCATTTGGTCTACTATAATCCTTCCCGTCTCACTGCCATACGTCAGGGTTGGTTTAAGCACTCCATTGTGGACTGATAGCTTCGCTTCTTTGGACAATTATTATTATAAGCGATTGAATCTTAAATATCGCAATTCGGCAGCGAGTGTGGGGGGCCGTTATCTTGAACAAAAAACATCTCACGCGCACTTAACAGAAATCTAACCCAAAACCAAAGATAAGACGCTCAGACTACAGGACCACAAAGCCTGCCGCCACACCCTGTATAATAGATAATATAATAGTGGAGTGGCATTCGTAGTACAGGGTGGTGTAATATTTCATTGTGCCGATACGCCGACCCTCTGCGGGCCACGTCACAAATCACAGGAGATATATCACCCTCCGCCACCCCGCAGGTTACAGAGGGGGAGGAGAGGGTTGTTACTTCTTCATTCCAGAGAGAGTTTTATAAATAACCCTGCGTACAGTCTTTCTATTCGGTCTTCAATCTTTTCGAGTGACAGGAAGTTTACTTATTTAAAAAATATATATTTTAGACAAAATGAAATTACATTTTACGCACTCATATACGTAACTAGAAATGTAATTATTCAATACTAGCAATCATTATTGTTAAAAGTAAAAAAAATATATTTATAAAGAAGTGACCGGTCGGTAGCTGAGTGGACAAACGCGTCGTATTCCCACCCGGGCGTCGTAGGTTCAATTCCTTCGCTGGCTAACATTTAAATTATTACAAAAGAACAGAGAGAAAGAGACAGATAATAATATATATAAATATATTTATATATATAGTCCCAGCTGTCTGCAGCCAGTAGAACTATGAGATCCCCGATCGGGGTGTGTTTTGTATCTGAAGAGAGGGGAAGGAGATGAGGAAGATGAAGGTGGGGAAGTACCTGGCTATTAAGATCTAAATGGTGATCTTTCATCAGGGCGAAACTTAGAACGTCTACAACTTGGTCTCGCTGAATCTTTCTTCGAGAGAATTTCAGTATCAGTCCTCCATCATTGCACAAGCAACATCTTCCGCTTATCATGATGGCAGTAGGAGTTTTTCAAATATTTATCCCGGGAATGTTTGTCTTACTTTTTAAAAGAAAAAAAAATACAGCTGTCGAAAATACCACCTCGACTCCGGTGGTGGATTTCCTTTGGTGCAATCTTCCATCACAACTATTTACCCACAATTTAAGGTACAATGTGACAGAGTCTGTGGTCGAGTGGTAATACGCTCGAATACGAATCTAGAGGTGGCAGGTTCAAACCCGGCGTGCGCAAATACATTTTATTTGATTAATTATAATAAAGTTTTATTTCAGAAGGTATGCAGGAGTAGCGCAATGCAATACCTTCCATAATTGATAATAATAAATAGTCACAATAATAATAAAATACAAGTTGTGATACACAAAATAATAATAATAAAAAAAAATAAATAAAAAAAAACATAAATTCTATTAATAATAACACATTTATTTAATACAACCTCCCATCTGCCATCTGCTCCCGTATCTCTTCTTTTATACCATTCCCATGTTCCCTTCTACCATCCTCCCCCCCACCAATTTAGTTAAGTTAATAAATTAAAACTGTACATCGTCAAACTTTGTTTATAATATTTTTTATAATATCAGCAGAGGAAAATTTCTAATTGGCCCTGTATCCAAAGATCTCCCTGGTGAAAGACCACCATTCAGAATCGAAAAATTGCCAGAAATGGCTTTAGCCGTGTTTGGTGATCAGATCTGAATAGCCAGGTACTCATCAACCTTCCTCTTTCCCTCCCCACAACCTTCAGCCTCGCAAAATACTCCGATTGAGGGCGCCATAGTCTCACTGTCTCTAGACGGTTGGGAGCAGTTGGGACTCTTGTGCGGTATAAACCATACGACAAAAAAGGTACAAATGAATATAATCGGACCAGGTCCGAACAAATTATTAGTAAAAATATCTTTAAAAAACATTAACATATAATATAAAAAAACAAACAATAATAAAATTCAATTTTTGGTTACAATAAGCGAAAAAAGACAAAAATATATTTTAGCCAGAAATAACGACTGGGCAAATTTCTTAACGAAAGGGCTCACTGATCGAAAGCTTTTTCTGTTTCATATGTCTGCTTTAAGGCTTCATAATTCATACCGCATATACGTCTCAACTTGTTGGAGACAGCTCTATGCTCTTAGGGACTATGGCATCCCCAATGGGGTATTTCGTGAGGCCGGAGGAGAGGAGCAGAGGAAGGGTTGGAAGTGAAATTGGTATAATGATCTGTATGCAGAACGAGTGGCCGGCATTTGTCTTGCCTCCTTCGTTCAGTCCCTTTGTGTGTCCTCTCCAATAACTTACATCAAAATGTTTCCCAGTCTGTTGAAAAAATACACAAACATATTTTGGTAGTAAAAAAAATGTTTTCCAAAAAATAAAATTCTGTCTACCTAAAGAAAACACAAATTTGATGTTAGAATAGATAATTTTGCGTTTATCTTCTATTCCTACCCCTTATAAGGCTTTCAATGGAAGTGAGTAAACCTTTTGAAAGATTATTTGTTTACCTTTTTTGATATTCCACCCTTTACAATGAGCGTGTTAAAAATGTGGAAATCCAGAAAGAATGGAAGGCTGATGTAAGCGTAATGAATATGATCAATAAAGGGACGCTTACCATAGATGGTTGTGGTATGTAGAGCGGACGAACGATGAAAGGAGTGTGAAAAGAATATATGACACGAAAGCGAATGGAAGAAGAAGTCGGAGTAATATTATCTCAGGATATGTTGTAGGCAGACAGTTGATAGCCTATTAAGGTTTCCTAGTTTATCCAATAAATTTATTAATCATCACATCACAAAAGCATTATCATCTAGTATCGTGTTGATACATTAATCTCTTTATAACTATGTTAACTTTTTGACCCTTGCTGATTCCTTTCGAGAAAGTAATTGGCACATGTTTGATAGCCTGCAAATTGAAGGATGTTCCATTCCACAGTAAACTTTGGCTCCTTCATTTCCACAACACGATGATAATTCCACTAAATTAGTGTTTCTAACTTCTTTGGCATTCAGAATACTAGAGAAGCCCTCAACTGATTCTCAGAAGGTAATCAAAGTCTGCTAATGTAGTATTTAACTAGTGTCAAGGAAGTATTTAAAACTTTGAATCAATTAATGACGAAGTACTAAGTTATAATTAATATACATTGACTCATTCTTGTTTGCCCAAAACCATTCGATTATAGTCAGCTTGCCACTGCTTGGAATAATGGCCCGATGAGCACGCATTTGATAAAGTATAAATTCCACAATCTGAGGGGTTTAAATAGCGTTAGTTAAAAAGCGGAGTAACAACAAGAAATCTTTGATTGAATTGATTCTTGGAAAAAAATTTAAAAAAAACAAAGAAAAAAAAAAATAACAAAGAACCAAAAACGAAGAACGAAAAACAAAATAAAAAACAGAGACAAATAACAAATCACACATAAAGAAAACAAAGCGCAGATAAAGAAAAACAGAGAATGAATGATAAATAACAAATAACTCAGAACGAAAAATAGAAAACAAAGAACAATAAACAAAGAACAAAGAGCATAGAGCAAAGAGCAAATAGCAAAAGACCGAAGAGCGAAAAGCGAAGAGCGAAGAGCGAAGAGCAAAGAGCCAAGAACAAATAACAAAAGAACAAAAGAAAAGAGAACAAAAAGGATAAATACTAATGACCGAGAATTAATACACGAAAGGAACAAAGAACGATGGATGATGAATACAAAACGAAGAAGAAAAAACAAAAGAAAAATAACAATGAAAAAAGAACAACGAACAAAGAACAAAGAACAAAGAACAAAGAACAAAGAACAAGAACAAAGAACAAAGAACAAAGAACAAAGAACAAAGAACAAAGAACAAAAAGAACAAAGAACAAAGAACAAAAAGAACAAAGAACAAAGAACAAAGAACAAAGAACAAAGAACAAAGAACAAAAGAACAAAGAACAAAGAAAAAAGAACAAATAACAAAGAACAAAGAACAAAAAGAACAAAGAGAACAAAGAACGAAAAGAACAAAGAACAAATAACAAAGAACAAAGAAAAAAGAACAAAGAAAAAAGAACAAAAGAACAAAGAACAAAGAACAAAGAACAAAGAACAAAGAACAAAACAAAGAACAAATAACAAAGAACAAAGAACAAAGAACAAAAAACAAAGAACAAAGAACAAAGAACAAATAACAAAGAACAAATAACAAAGAACAAATAACAAAGAACAAATAACAAAGAAAAAAGATTTTTTTCTTTTGCCAAGAACAAGGAACTGAAATCGCAGAAAAAATAATACCAAGATAGATATACAAGTACACAAAGATCAAAAATAATTTTACGCCTTTGAGCCATATTGGAGAACCAAACATATATTATCATTTACGTTCTACCTACGTCAATTTGATAACCGCAACGGCCCACCGGCGTATCTAGTATCTGATATCTAGTATCTGATATCTAGTATCTGGTATCTGGTGTCACGCTCTCGCCCGGCCTCGCAAACTTCGCCAGAGAGTTGCCCAACTTTTACGAGGGAGGCGAGAGACCGCAGAGGGCCGGGACCGGGGCGCCGTGATCATTGGCAGAGTGTGTTTTGATAACGCACAGAACGATGCTAAGAACTGGCTGTACCGGGCGGGCCGAAATAACCGTTAATATTCAGAATGATTTGTTTTTAATTAAAATAATAGCGCGGTAGAAAAAGTCGCAGACGCTAGAGGAAGACACGCCATGACCAAGACGCTTGACTACGAATCCAAAGGTCGCGGGTTCGAACCCGGCGTGCGCCAGTCACTTTTAGTTAATCAATATGTGTCATAATTTTTTAAATATTTTTTTTATATGAATACCGCACAAGAGTCTCGATAGAGATTCCATGCAGAAAAAAAAACTGATCAAAACTGCATATTTAACTCATTTTTGAACAAAGTGTCGCTTCGGCCCTTTTGACTTTCCAGCGACGATTTATTTACGCTTCGTTCTGAAATTGATTACTGAGAAATTTTCCATGATTTTTATTTGTTTTTTTTTTCTATTTCGTATTCTTTGAAGATTTTTATTATTTTTGCAATAATCAATAAATATAAATTTAATAATTTTTTTTTTTGAAAATGGCGCAACCGGTATATAATATAACAAAATTATTGTGCTTAAGAGAGCGAGTTATGGAACGGAACATGACATTCAAAACTCACTCTTAACAGCCTGTTTATTTGCATTATAAACATAGTTTCACAAGTTTAGGATAGCTAACAGGATGAATAAAATTATCTATGGTACTTTATGGCAATTTAGACCAACTTTATGGTGTCTAGCAGTAACATAACTTCAGTCTGCTTTATGAGGCACCGATAGTTGTCCGGAATTCCGACAAGAAAATGCTTAGAGTACATAGAGTGGTGCCTATCCAAGGCAGTTTAGTCAGTTTTTGATGATTTTTGCCGGACTCGGCAGACCTGGGCTTGGCTAGGACTAGGGCTAGGGTATTTATACATCCAAATATATAATAAAATTCCATCAGAATTCACTACAATAGACAATATTATTATTTAACATTTAATAAAATGGTGGTTATATGCACGCACTGGGATTTGAGCCCGGGACCTCTGGGTTTCTTGTCGAGGGTCCCAACCACCCGGCCACGGAGGTTACCGAATGACTATAGTGTTAAAAATGTAGTTTTAACTATGTATAATTACAAGTATAATACAAGGGCATGCAAAGAAATTAGACTACCAGAAAAGAATAAAGCCAACACCCAAAACAGCTTACTATACGAGTATAAAGGAATGAAATCGTATAATGCACTGCAGGAAACCATCAAAATTATGCCTATCAATAAATTTAAAAAAGCCTGTATAAAATATTTAAAATGCATGTAAATCAAAATAATAAGTAGTGTTTAAGTTAAAATATTATTAGTCAAAAAGAAAATGAAATAATTAGATACTTGTAAACTTTTAAATAAAATAATAATAATAAAGTTTTATTCCGGAAGGTATGCAGGAGTAGTGCAATGCAATACCTTCCATAATTGATAATAATAATAATAGAAACAAAATAAAAAATGAACAGAAATTCATAAGAAATAAATAAATAAATAATAAAAATATATTTAAAAATAATAATAATGAAGATAAAAATAAATAAATTAAATAATATAAGTAAGAAAATATTAATGGAGTATATTAGGCCTCATTTCTGCAAAACGCCATCAAGAGGGAGTCCATCCTGGCAGCGTTAAGATTGATGGGGCCAATAATTTACTCCAATGCGCTTCTATGCTTGAGTTCGGGATCTGACGGGATTCCATGATGAGGTTATTTCTGGAGTTGTTAATCCTTTCCCGCATTCCTGCTACCCTGGTTCTCATAAGGGCTGCAAATCCTGGAACTCGCCCCTCAGTGAACATATCGGAAGCACTGCAGTGCCTGGGAATATTGAACATCATGCGTAAATATACAAAGTAACTAATATAAAAAATATAAAAATAAAATAAAAACAAGTTGATTTTCAAATAGAAAATTTGTTAAGTTCTCACCTTTTTGTTTTTCATCCAGTTTCTACCTCTCCCGCCAATTTGCCATTTGGTTTCTTACTTAACAACACTGTAATTTAAAAAAAGAAAAAAAAGAAGTTTTTGGTGAAAAACGTGTCCCTAGTTGGTGCTCCTGCTTCTTCGTCGTCGGTTTTATTGTTGCAACCAAAATAATAAGTTAATAAATAAATTTTGTTTTCGTAAAATAAGAATATAGTATATTAATACAAGTGTTTCAAGAAGATTTCAATGATTCTAACCGTAACTTCATCGGTGAGTGAATTGGCTTAGTGAATCCTTAATCTACCCACATATTTTCCATCAAGTAGTATTTTAGTTTATCGTTTTTATAGTCCACTATTATAAATTCATCCGAAGCTGAAAAGCGTCGGATGCAACAAAAGTGATAGTAATATTTTCACAAAGGTTAAATTTCAAAAAAGGCTTGAATAAAAAATGTACAATTATCTAAATTTGATATTTTTGTAGAAAGCAATTACTTTGTGGTTTGACACATTTAATGAAATGAAAAAATAACTTTGTATAAGACCACAGATTTTGTTTAAGTTTTTACTACCCACCGGTTTTGCCTAAGCATCATCAGGGTACAAAATTAAACTAAACAAAATAAACAAAGTGTGCGGTTATATACGAGGCCTGTTTAAAATAAAAGGTAAATTTTGAATTTTCGCGTGCTGTGTACATTCGACTATCGATTTTTTTTTGTTATGTTGTTACACATATGTTAGCATTATCAGCCATTTTGGATTAGTGGTTTGTTTTTGACAACCGGAAATGTTAGTCACGTTTATGTGTTCGTCGATTTTTTACTTTTGAAAAAAATGGATCAATGAATAAAATTCATGATTTGTTTTTCCACAACTCCAGAACGCTCATCGTCATTAACATCTTCTCGGTCTTCTGTGAAGCGCTTGTACCACTTATAAACACTTTTTTGAGACAAAGTAGACTCGCCGAATGCCACAGTCAACATTTTAAGTGCGTTGGAGCACTTTATTCCATTTTTAACGCAAAATTTAATACATATTCTTTGATCTATTAAATTATATGCACTTTTAATATACAATACAAACAACTCTAACCTACACAATCTAGTAGATCACAGCTACATGACACGATTAAGAATTCAACAAAGAATTATAGTACCAAAATTGAATACTTCCTTTGGACAACGATACCATATCTTCCTAACTGCAAAGGTATATAACGCATTCAATCAGCAATGCATAAAGCGAAATTCAGACAAAAAAAAAATCGAAGAACACACAAAAACGTGACTAACCTTTCCAGTTGTCAAAAACAAAGGTAAATCTGTGATCTTTTTCAAAGTTATTTTTTTCATTACATTAAACCTTAATTTCATTTAATACAAATGAAAGCTTCCCGGATAGTGTGTAATTCTACTCGACTTAGCGTTCGCTCAGTCGTGATTGATGAAAGCGGCCAGTGACGGTAATAGGTAAGCAAGAGTCCGAACGCACGCCCCATGTTTCACTCCCGTCAAATGATGAACACAAATCTGAGTTAGAAGAAAAGCCTTTCCCAATTACTGGCCAAGTTTGCCTATCGCTCTGTTTCCCCACCCCCGCCACGAGGCTCTACAGTTATAGAACCTTCCTGGGGGGAAGAGCGGCGCAAGTCAGTTTTATTTTTGGCATGATTTTTTTTTTAATTGTCAGTGGTATTTAAGTCGAGAAACTCGCCAAACGCGCGCCCAATATTTATAAATGGGTGACATTCGATATATGAGAACGGGTCGCTTTTACTCCGCCCACATTTTTTATTATGCCTCTAAACTTGACACAACTAAAAGGTTTTTTAGGTTATATGCTATATTTTTGTTGACAAAAATACTGTGAAAAAGTGGCTTTACGAATAAACAAAAACATTATGTCAATTTGTGATATGAATGGATGTATAAATACCCTAGCCTTAGTCTTAGCCACGCTCGGGTGTGCCAAGTCAGGTTGAAATCATCAAAAACAAGTCAAAAACTGACTTCACTGTCTTGGATAGATACTACTCCATGTACTCTAAGGTTGGAAGTATTTGCCATATTTCGACTTTTTTTTATTTATTTATTTATACTGGGTTTTAACAGATGTTATCACTTACGTGAAAAAAACCAGTTAGTGTACAATCATTGTTAAATACAATACAAATAGACAAGATACATTAAATTTTTAAAAAATTGTTGTTTTTGTACTTATTACTACTAGATACATACAAAATATACTTAGGGAATTACTCTAACACCCTTTTAAGCAATAACATGACATTCCGTCTGAAACCGTACAGACCATCAACAAAAATGTCCACATCAGCACACTCTATTAGATTATATAGTCGGCACATTTGCGATAGAGGGCTAAAGTAGGCAATATTGTTTCTGAATGTATTCAGGTGGAATGTATTATGGCGTCTTAAACAATGAGCATTGGGTACATTAATTTCAATAGCGCTAAGACATATTGCAGTGTCGAGATGACCGTGAATTATTTTATGTAAACATATCAACTCAGTTAATTGCCTTCTAGTTTTCAGTGTATCCATGTTAAAGTATTCAAGGCGTGCATCATATGATCTAAGATGGTCATGTAGACCACATTTGAAAGATAACATTCTTAGCATTTTTTTTTAACAGATTCAACAGTGTTTACATACTTGTGGTAATGAGGATTCCAAATAGTGCTACCATATTCCAATTTACTTCTAACCAAGCTGTTGTAAAGGGTTAGAATTGATTGTGGGTCCTTGAATGGTTTACATATTCTGTGAATAAATCCCATCATTTTGAATGATTTACACTTAATGTCGTTAATGTGAACATCAAATATGAATTTAGAATCAAGAGTGATTCCTAGATCTTTTATCGAAGAAACTTTATTAAGGATAGTATTATTAATAACGTAGGAAAAGTTCTTTGTAATTCTATTTCGAGTGAAGTTTAAAGTGTAACATTTATCAACATTTAAGTGCATATCATTGTCAATACACCAGTTATTGAGTGTGTTGAGGTCATTCTGAAGCAATTGATGATCGGAGATCGACTTAATTTTACGAAAAATTTTAAGGTCATCAGCAAAAAAGGCATAATCACAGTGTAATTTTGAACCAAGGTCATTTATGAATATGAGAAAAAGCAGGGGGCCAAGATTCGATCCCTGTGGTACACCAGAAGTTACAACTATATGGGATGATTTGTATCCATTAATGAGTACTAGTTGTGTTCTGTTATACAAATATGATTTCACCCAGCGAAAAAGATCTCCATGTATTCCTATTTGATCAAGCTTATTTAGTAAGATGGAGTGGTTAACTTTATCAAAAGCTTTTTGGAAATCAGTATAAATTGCATCAACTTGTAATCTTTCATTAAATGAATTACAGACATAATTACAAAATTCTAAAAGATTTGAATTGATAGATCTGTGAGGAACAAACCCATGTTGTCTAGTGCAGAGAAAGGGCTTAAAGTGAGAAAAAATATTATTATATATTAGAGATTCAAAAACCTTAGCAAAACATGAAAGTATACTGATTGGTCTATAATTTTTTATTAAACATTGATCACCTGATTTGAAAACTGGTACTACATGTGCTTCTTTCCACAAGTCAGGAAATATTATTGACTTATTCCATTATCACTCCGAGTCGCACAACTAACCCCGAAGTTCTGCGAAAGAGTACACGTGAAACCACTTAGTGGCGGTGAGGCCCGCGAACCCGCGCCGTGCGGCCGTATACCGTTCGCCGTGCGCTGGGAGTGGATGAGCCAGGCTGCAGCTACTGCTAGAAGAGGCCCTTATACCGTGGCATTATTGCATCATCTCGGTCGCCCACACTTTAATCTGTATATATCAGTTTCCAGATACTTGCTGTCCTAGATCAAGTGAGGAATGGAGTCTCTATTTGGTATTGGCTGCATTAGTGTTACCAATCCCAACCTAGGTTATGTTAGGATTTCTCTAATCAAGGTTAGGTTAGGATCTTGGAGAAACAATGTATGAAGAGACAGCTAATTATTCTACCCAACCGATACAAACTTGCGATAAATCACTTTCTCCGGGTTTTTACGCCGTACACAATGAGAGAGAAAGAGACAGCAAATATAATAGTCCGCTTCTATGTACTGTCACAATGATCTTGGGCTCCTGGGTCACCGCGGGACTCCACCCACAATTTTTAATTATTCCACTAAACTTGACACAACTAAATGGTTTTTTAGGTTAGATGCTATATTTTTGTTGATATCAATACTGCAAAAAAGTGGTTAAGCGAATAAACAAAAGCATAATGTTGATATGTGATATGAATGGATGTATAAATACCCTAGCCTTAGTCTTAGCCACGCCCAGGTCCGCCGAGTCCGATAAAAATCATCAAAAACTGACTACACTGCCTTGGGTAGATACCACTTTATATACTCTAAGGTTAGGATTATATACAGTCGAAATTGGTTGTTACGATCACGGTAATAGCGAGGCCACGGCTATAATGAGCAATTACTTAATGATTTAGGTTCGGGCTTATTTCCACACAATCGTGTGGGGTTATAACGAAGTCGCTTCACTTATATAACGTCCAAATAATCACTTTATTCGGGTTATTATATCGTACACCACGAGAGAGAAAGAGATAAGAAAAGTCGTCACATAATAGTGCAACACTTCTAAGTATGTAAAAAAGTTCTCCGTCCGCGCTAACTTCACATCATCGAGTCGTATAACATACGTCAACGGATTTTGAGGTTATTTCCTATATTTGTGTTGGTTTAAAAACTTGCAGTGGTTATACAAATAAATCAAACATGATGGTGATATGTGCTATGCGTGAATGTTCAAATAAGACCAAACAAAGATTATAAAACATCGCTTTTCAGAGTTATTTCTTTAGATGAATTAAATAATGTAGATACGTTACTGAAACAACGCGCCTGGTTGCACTAAACCAAGTCAACGAGACATACATACAACTTCGAAACACGCTTCATACAGCTATCTCTTCCGCACACACATATTCTTTGAATGGCTATCCTTTTCATACTCGGGTGAAACATTTAGTGTTGCAACATTAGTGGTGCTGAATTTTTCGTAAGATTTGTATGAATATGACGTATCTTGTATTTTATGTCTATGGGTATTTCATCAGTTTTCAATAGTTTTGACTGAACTTTAGAATTTTCACATTTTTTATGATATAAAGACATAAATCAACAAAAAGCTTCCATCATTATTTAGGCAAACCTTCTGTTATTAGTGTTTGTGTGATATTTTGACTTTATAAATCATTTTAATGGTGTGTTAATATTGTTTTGTTTAATGTGTTCAAAAAATGTTTATTAAAAATGTCCGAATTCTATGTGGGCGGTAACTAATAGGCTATCCAATTTCCTTTAACATATTTCTGTGTCTTTCTATCCAGTAGAAGTAGTCCAGAATCAGTGTAAAGTCAACAATACTGACTACACTGTTTCGCAAAGGTACCCCTCCATGTATAATCTTACTCTAAGCCTACCCTATTTGGACCAACTTAACATTTTAGTTAATACTTGTTTATACCGTAAAATCAATGTTTAAAGAGACGTTCGCCGAAGGCCGAATTATTGTCCCAAATAGTGTCCGACGCAAAGCTGGTGGAGAAGGTGAACTCAGTGTTTACACGGAAGATCTAGATAAGGCGATTATAACACTTTCACAAATTAATTATTTACAAACTGCCCATCGCCAATACAGGTAAATACAGGCAGTCCATCGAAAAAACCATTTAAAAAAATATATATATCGTCCCTGGATTCATAATATAGCTTATGTGACGTTTAGTATATTCTGCGATAGTCAAAAAAAAAATGTTTTAAAAAATAATTACAAAGACTAGATTTTTTGAATATTTTTTACTATTACGAGGCAAACTTTAGAGTTTATCCAAACTTTTGTTTTTTGCAAATATTTATTATTTGTATTGAAAAATGTCGTTTTTTCGTGTTTTGTGCACACAGGCTTTATTCTGTGCATACTTTGTGTACATAGGCTTTTTTCTGTACTAACTAATGACGGTTATCAAAAGATACCGCTTTAACTTAGATGAATTAAATAATGTTTATAAATGTGTTAGTATTTAAAACTATTTTTCATAATTAGCCGGCACACTTTGCAGCTAAACAAAACTATGGTTTTAAGTGATCAATTTTTCGTATGAAATTTGACATCAAAATTTCCTCAAAATTTTTCACAAAAATTTTCAAAATTTCACCGCCGATTTTATGAGTTTATGTGCCGAAAAGAGCACAGACAAGGCATATTCAAAACAGCTTATGTGACGCTCGTCACATAAGCTGTTCTGAATAACTGCATAATGTTCATACTATATTCTGCTGACGATAGAGAAAAAAAATCGCGTCGAATGGTATCAACAACTCATTTTCGTCAAAATCGTCACTTTGGCTTTATTATAAATGCAGCGACGATATATATTTTGTGCACAAACAACAACTGCGGGTTGTTTCAAGCTTTGGTCACATTTGAAATTGTCATAATTAATCTATTTATTTATTTTTATACTAGCGGACCATTAACCAACGCAAAAAAAAAATTTTTACAAAGAATAGTGCAGAAGTGGTCAAAGAATTAAGTATTTTAGCACCCCACGCGGCGATTGATCGAACCATGTACGCCACATGCTTATCGTATTAATACTATCAGATACGTATTTTAAAACCAACTTGTTTTTAATAGTAAGCTCCACAGCTCATTAAGGCGATCAGTCGGAGTTAAAAAAAGTTGCACCGACCTAGAAATAGCTTTTCAAAATGCACGATCAAAGAACTAACAGTACAAAATTTTTTTCAGATTTATGCTTATTAGTGATTCGCATGAAGTAGGCATTTGTTCTTGGTGTTGTGATGTTTATTTATTTATAAACTAACAGACTATTGTCCAATTTGAAAAAAATACCTAAAACGAAACGGGAAAAAGTGCAACAGAAAAAGAACAGCGCATACATAATATTTTTATGAAGAATTGATAAAAAATATACATAAGAAAGAAAATTCAAGTCAAAGCCAAGGTCAACTCAAGGTTCTGGTAAAGATTGACAAAAATTATTTAGACTGGTGCCAAAAATTTCAAGATCATGACTTGAGTTAAGGATCAGCACTCAAAAATGCCAATAAACGTTACTTTCTAGCATTCTGATACAAGCAATCATACAAATGATGTATCTGAAAAATGTCTATGGGTAGTTAGAAAAATATCCGAGGTTTCCAGTGAATATAATTTTATAGCTGTAATCTTTTAAATTCTATAAAAAACATGTTAAAATGTCAGTAAAAGGTGCAGTTTTGAAACCAAAAAAGGCATTTTATAACGTTTTACGTAAAATTCTAGTATGCTTTTCATCAAGAATATAAAAGATTACTGTTTAATAATTGTATTCACTGGAAACCTCAGACATTTTTCCAACTACCCATATAAAATTAACAGATGAATTATTTGTAGTATTGCTTGTACTAGAAAGCCGAAAAGTGTCTATTTTTGGGTGCTGACCCTTAACAGTCTCGAAATTCTGGACAGTGGAGAATGATACCCATAATTAGTATTGTGATGATTGAGGAACAGCAATTCATTGTTTCTGAGCCTACGGCAAGGAATGTTGCACTGGATGAGATAGTGGGGTGAGGCTGCAGGTAGTAAGGAGGAAAGGAGATGGGGAAGAGGAAGGTTGGGAAGGACTCGACTATTCAGATCTTGTCACCAAACGCGACTACTGGGAGTATCTACCACTCTTGTGAAATAACACAAATTAATTAAACACAATTAATTTGCGCAAGCCGGGATTTGAGCCGGCGGCCTCTTCCAGCGACTCCTGGGTGCGAACCCGATCCTCTGGACCGCCCGGCCACTGATCGGATTTTACCATTTTAAGCTGAGGTACGGTTGCATCTAGCGCAAGACTGTTTTATAGTACCTATAAATGTCGTAATATATATTGTGGAAGGCTTTTAGCTATAAACCTGCACATATAAAACAGGCTTCTCTGAAAAGCCATTATTTTACATGCACAAACGATGGCACTGGTCAAAGAAAATAAATTACTCTCCAGACTTGATAAAAAGAAATAGAAAAATTGCCAGATTAGATTGAAGAGTGAACGAACGAAATGATGTTTAAAAGGTACCTACTTGTGGTCAGACGTTCTCAGTAGACACTGAATAGAAAATCCCTAGAAATTTGAAAGAAAATTCATGCCACCAACTTAAGCTTTGGTAATTTAAAATTTACATTTGACTGTTGGCGTAAATAAAAAAAAATGTCCAAGAAGCGAAGCTAGCAGTCCACAACGGGGCACTTTTAACAAACCTGATGAATGACAGTGTGGCATGGAACTGGCAGAGGAAGGATGAAAGTACACTGAATGCTGTAGAAATGAGATCAGAAGCAAGGAGTGTGTGCCAAGATAGAGTTGTATGGCGGTCCGTCCTATCTGCCTACCCCTGAAGTGAAACTGCGTGATGGTTGGTCAGTTAGGTTAGGTTAGTTAGGTACATTTGACAAACAACAACAAAAAATCTATATCAAAATCGTTTGAAAAAGACGAAAAAAAATTGTCAAAACTTCTCAAAGTCGGTTACATTACATTACGTCGGATAATTTTTTCATATTTATTTTTTTACCTTTTGTTTCATACATTTTTTTTGACATTACCTACCTCACTAAGTCATAAGAACCTGTTCTGAGATAAGTGACAGTGAGTACAAGTAGAATAATATAAAATATGTTGAAATTTGTTACACAATGCTAGATGATACAACAGACACTGACCGTAAAACTCTCTTGATACCATATAAGATACATTGACAGTAGGTAAAGTTGCAAGGCACTAAATCCTGTAATTAAAGACAGTGGATTCGATACAAATATACGTACCTTTTACATGACGCCCTCCATGGTCGAGTGGTAAGACGCTCGACTACGAATCCAGAGGTCACGGGTTCGAACCCGGCGTGCGCAAATAAATTTTATTCCATCAATATGTGTCATAACACATTTAATTGATATAAAATAAAATAAAGTATATTTGCGGCACGTTCCAGAGTGGTAGATACTCTAAGTATCAACCTGGTGAAAGACCACCATTCAGAATTGAAACGTTGCTTGAAATGGCTTTGGCCGTGTTTGGTGACCAGATCTGAATAGCCAGCTACTCCCCAACTTTCCCCTTCCTCATCTCCTTCCTCTCAACACTACCTTCAGCCTCACAACATACCCCTATTGGATATGCCATAGTTTCACTGGCTCTAGACGGTTGGGAGCAGTTGAGACTCTTGTGCGGTATTCATGCAAAAAAAAAACGCTCGACTACGACTCCAAAGGTCGCGGGTTCAAACCCAGCGTGTCAAATTAACTTTTATTTAATTCATATGTATCATAACACATTTAATTCATATTAAATATTAAAGGCTTTAATTTCGGCACGTTTCAGAGTGGTACTTTGTCATCCTCGAATAGGGTATGTTGTGAGGCTGAAGGTAGTGAGAAGGGGAAGTAGATGGGGAAGATGAAGGTTGGGAGCACCTGGCTATTCAGATCTGGTCACCAAACACGGCTAAAGCCATTTCAAGCAAGGTTTCGATTCTTAATGGTGGTCTTTCGCCAGGGCGATACTTAGAGTACCTATCACTCTGGTTTGTTATTTTACTCGGCAAGAAAAAATATTAGTTGGTTTAATCAGCGCATTTCAAATAAAGTATGGTGTCTGCTAAAATACAAAAACATTTTAGGTAGGTACTTTATTAAGTATTCACAAAGAAAATTATTTATGATGCTAGCAAATCCACTGCAAAGAAATACCCATTAAATATCATTCTACCCACTTTATTCTCATATATTTAAAAAAAAGTGAATGCCGCCCAAGAGTCTCAATTGCTCCCAGCCTTCTGGAGTCTATGGCATCCTCGATTGAGTCATGTTGTGAGGCTGAAGACAGTGGAGAGAAGAAGGAGATGGGAAAGAAGAAGGTTTGAAAGTACCTGGCTGTTCAGATCTGGTCACCAAACACGGCCAAAGCCATTTCAAGCAACGTTTCGATTCTGAATGGTGGTCTCAGCATACTTCAATTAGAGATGCCAAAATCCCACCGGCTCCAGCCGGTTAGGAGCGGCTTAGATAATATTGGCAGAAAAAAATATCAAACGGTGAGCTCTGGCATCATGAAATTTTCTTAACAATCTGTTTTATTTAGAATTACTAAGTAAACGTAGCAGTCAAGCATAATGGTCGTATTGATATTCTACTACCCGGTTACTAAATGCGTGTTTTGAAGCTCCGCCGCTCATGATGGAATTGACATTGCGAGCTGCGAACAGTTGCGTTTTCCTGGACATTTCAGAGAGAAAACTAAGAAGTGAGAGATGTTGCTTATGCAATGATGAAGGACTTAGCTAGCAGAGGAAGAGAATCCACGACACCCGGGTGGAATCCGACGCCTCGTCCCATTCAGTCACTAACCGGTCTAAATTTTTAATAATATACGATCTAATATTGTTTCAAAATATATTTTAGAACGTTGTATTTGCAAGGTCCGTTATATCCGCCTATCTGAAAATCTCGACCTGCCATGGAAAACTCAAGGTGAGAGGGAGCGAGACGGACTATCGTCGTATTACGGGGAAAAGAGAGATGGCGCTAATAGCGGGTGGGGTGACCAGGAGTTCAATGTAAATTTCTTAAATTACGTAACTATAATTATTTTTACGGCCATCAATCATTGCCGCATAGAATGGATATCAATTTGCATAATATTTGTCGAACCATACTTCACTTCAACAATATAATTTGTAAAAAACATTTCAGACAAAACCTTGGGGGGTTATAATGTCACCCTGGACAAGAAATTAAAAATATTATAAATATAAGTATTACAAAAAAAAATCCATGTTATTATGCCAAGAAAACGCTTTAATAAGAAATATCAATGGGGCAACTACGTCATCCCCCTTAACCAGTCGGTAGCTGAGTGGACAAACGCGTCGGATTCCCACCCCGGCGTCGTGCGTTCAATCCCTCTGCTGGCTAAGTCCTCCATCATTACACAAGCAACATCTTCCGCTTATTATGATAGCAGTAGGAGTTTTTCAAATATTGTCAGGTTATTTGTAACCCGGGAATGTTTGTCTTTCTTAAAAAAAAAAAACCAAACAAACGTAGACAGAATAAAAAATCGAAAAAAGTGTATGTTTCTGACACAATTTGTTCGTGAGTGCTGGCGTCATGAAATTTTTGTGCCTGGAATGTTTAGGTAAACGCAATTATATTCGCCGCACACAGTTATTTCTACGTTTAGTTTTAGTAATTTGAAATATCAATTTTATTCAATAAGATTTTTTTTTGTTAAATTTTGGCATAGTCGGTTAGCAAGGCAAATGATGTCGAACCACTGGTAAAAATCCCTAGAAGCGTGAATTATACCGATTTGGAAGAAAACTAATGTCGCTAATTCACATGATTTTTTTGACTCTTGGGTCCTAGACAGGTAAACGAAAATAGTTTTTTGTTCAAGAAGAAATTTCACTAAAACCAAAGAAAAAAAAAGTTTAATTTAGGCAAACAGACACGATTACTACATCCTTCTAGTGTTTTTTATTTTTATTTATTTAGTGTATAAAACAGATATATTTTGTTCATATTATATGCGTAAATGCATTAGATTATTTTTTGTTTTTACAAGTAATAATTAATGATTTTAAATTTATTCACTTGTTTGTTCTCTTTCTTTTGTAGTTCCGTTTAAAAATAATATGTCTTAATTTTTAATTTATCATGGTTTTTTTATAGTTGATAACGCAAAAGAGTTCCGACTTCTCCTAACCGTCTAGAGTCAGTGAGACTATGCCATCCCCAATTGGAGTAAGTTGTGAGGCTGAAGGTAGTTGGGAAAGAAAAGAGATGGAGAAGAGGAAGGTTGGAACGTATATGGCTATTCAGATCTGATCAACAAACACGGCTAAAGCCATTTCAAGCAACGTTTCAATTCTAAATGGTGGTCTTTCATCAGGGCGATACTTAGAATATCTACCACTCTGGAACGTGCCGCAAATATGCTATATATTGTTTTATATGAATTAAATGTGTTGTGACACATATTAAATGTATAAAAGTGATTTGTGCGCATCGGACTTGAACCCGCAATTCTCTGGATTCGTAGTCGAGCGCCTTATTACTCGACGTCGTTTATAATTTTGTCTTTCCCGGAATGAGCTTTTTTCAACTTCTTTGGGAATAATATATAATTTTTTTTTTTTGTATACTTGTGCCATTCCAATAAAATTATAAAATACGTTTCAAATTTTTAACATTTTAATTGTGAAATAAGTTATTATTAGTGAAATTAATGACATAATATATATGTAATGTTACGTCATGGTTAGGTTAGGTTAAGTATACTTGTGCTATTTCAATAAAAATTTAAAATACGTTTCAAATGTTTAACATTTTAACTGTGAAATAAGTTATGTCTAGTGAAATTAATGACATAATATATATGTAATGTTACGTCATGGTTACCCTTCTTAAGACGGCGCTCGGATTCCATTTTTCCCCCTGCAGGGCCTACATGTAACCCTTGCCCCCCCCCACCAACCTTCTCCTTTTCCATCATTTCTTTCCCACCCTTACCCCCCTCCACCCACCTACCTGTCCGTTCCTTTCCCATAGCATTACGCGATTACCGCTGAACTGACAACATCTTATTTAATATCTTATTGTAAACACTACACGAACATAATGCTCACAGAACCGTACTCTATTGCATTACAACTTTTTTGTTTAAGAATGAAGTTTAGCTGTTAGCATGTTTTAAAAATAGTAATATTAATTAATGAGTTTTGCTTAGAATGCATTTAGTCATGTTTTGGGACTAGATCTGAATAGCCAGGTACTCCAACCTTCCTCTTCCCCATCTTCTTCCCCTCCCCGCTACTTTCAGCCTCACAACATACCGCACTACACGAGGATAATTCTTACAGAACCGTGCTCTGTTGCATTACATTTTTTTGTACAAGAATGTAGGGAAGCTATTATAATGTTTTAAAATGAGATATAATTTATTAATAAGTTTTGCTTGAAATGGCTTTAGCCGTGTTTGGTTACCAGATCTAAATACCCAGATACTTTTCAACCTTCCTTTTTCCCATCTACCTCCCCTCTTCGTTACCTTCAGCCCCACAACATACCCCAATTGGGAGTGCCGTTTTAATTTTTTTTATAGTAAATACCACACAAGAGCTCCAACTGCTCCCAACCGTCTAGAGCTAGTGAGACTATGGCAGCCCCGATTGGGGTATGTTGTGAGAGTGAAATTAGTGGAGAGGGGAAGAAGATGGGAAAGACGAAGATTGGAAAGTACCTGACTGTTCAGATCTGGTCACCAAACACGACTAAAGCCATTTCAAGTTACTGAATTTATTAAATGATTGTTACGATGTAAAATGTACGTATTTTTGTATCGTATCCACTGTCTTTAATTATAGGATTTAGTGCCTTGCAACTTTACCTACTGTCAATGTACCTTATATGGTATCAAGAGAGTTTTAAGGTCAGTATCTGTTGTATATATAACATTGCGTAACAAATATCATCATTTTTTATATATTATTCCACTTGTACTCACTGTCACTAGCCTCAGAACAGGTTCTTATGACCTTGTGAGGTAGGTAATCTAAAAAAATAATGCAAGAAACAAAAAGTTGATAAAAAAATAAGTAACTTAAATTATCACAATAAGTAAACACTAGCGTTGTGACCGCTTTGAAAGAACTGCTTCAAAGAACTTCTTCTTTTGGCAACAGTTCGTACGTCATTCATTGTTCATTGAATAAATACTTCAATTGAAGTCGGTAGTTCATTATAGCGTTCATTCATTTTAATAACTTCATTTCATTGAACAAATATTTCAATTGAAATTGGTAGTTCATTTTAGCCTTAATTCATTTTAGCCTTTCAGTTTCAAAGCGCTACCGATTATTAGTACGTGATTTTGTTGGCGAGTAAGCAGTTCCAGGTTTTTCGTTTGCCAGTTAGCCAGTGATTTTTCGGCGAGGAACCGGTTCCAAAAAGAACTGAACAAATAAGTGGATAAATTCAAATCTCTTTTTTGCGAGTTCTTCAATTGAAGTGTTCATTTCGAAGGGTTCTTTTTAAAGAACTAACAATTCGTGAAGCATTCACAAAACATTGAAGTTTTTCCCAACGCTAGTAAACGCTTTGTGGATTGGCACGATTAATTAAATAAAAACACACGTTGTTTTAATCCACTTTTATTTTTGTATATGTCGACTAGTAGCGATTTGTGAATGCAGAAAAGAGTGTGTTGTATGGCGGTCCATCCTCTTTGCCTACCCCTGCGGAGAAACGTCGTGATGGTTAGTTGGTAAATTAGAAATAAATAAAAAAATCAAAATCGAAAGAATAGTAGTTTTATGTTCGACCGGTCGGTAGCTGAGTGGACAAACGCGTCGGATTCCCATCCGGGCGTCGTGAGTTCAATTCCTCTGCTGACTAAGTCCTCCATCATTGCACAAGCAACATCTTTCGCTTATTACGATGGTAGTCAGAGTTTTTCAAATATTGTCAGGTTGTTCGCAACCCTGGAATGTTTGTCTTTGTCATTTGTTTTGAGACAATTTTGTCGCCAGGGTGGGGGGATTTTCAATGTTTGCATTTTGACTTTTAGGGCCGGCCTAATAACACCGATGGCCCACCCTAATAACTAATACAAAATAAACACACTACACCACGCTCGTCATACACATAGTGTGGAACGTAAACCGCCGAAGGTGTAGACCGATGGAAGTGTGTTTGGGCGTGTGTGTGTGCCTGAAGTAAGGTATGTTTTTCTTGCTAAATACGTGCATTTTAACATGTGGAATATTTAAATAAATATATATATAAATGCCACACAAGAATCTCAACTGCCGGAGCCAGTGGTTCTATGGTGTCCCTGATTGTGTGGTGCTGTCAGGCTGAATGAAGTGGAAATGAGAAGGAGATGGAGAAGAGGAAGGTTGTGAAGTGCCTGGCTATTCAGATCTGGTCATGAAGGAGATGGAGAAGAGGAAGGTTGTGAAGTACCTGGCTATTCAGATCTGGTCACCACACAAGAATCTCAACTGGAGTTGGACATATAAAATCCCCGATTGCAGTATGTTTTTAGGCTGAATGAAGTAGGGAAGGGAAAGAGATGGAGAAGAGGAAGATTCCAAAGTACCTGGCTATTCAGATCCAGTCAATAAATACGGTTACTGCCATGTATCGATTTTGAATGGTGGTTTTTCGTCAGGGCGATACTGATCGTATCTGTCACTCTGAAACGCGCCGAGGGGAAGGAGATGAGGAAGAGGAAGGTCGAGAAGTATCTGGTTATTCAGATCTAGTCACTAAATACGGCTAGCGTAATTTTTAAGCCATGCGACGATTCCTAATGGTAGTCTTTCACCAGGGTGATACTGAGTGTATCTGCTACTCTGAAACGCGCTGTAAATATAGTTTATATAATTTAACATTATTAAATAAACGACTTCTCGGTTTCGAACCCGCGACTTTCGGATTCATAGTCGAGGATCTTAACCACTCGCCACAAAGAATCTCTGTCTTACTTTCTTTAACAAATAATAAATGCCACCAACCTGTCTGGGCCCTAGGGGTTGACAGGCTTTATGTAAATTGGCGTTTCTTGAAATGGCTTAAGCCGGGTTTGGTGACCAGATGTGAGTAGCCGGGTACTTCCCAACCTTCGAGTAACAATATATGGAGAGAGAGCTAATTATTTTTACCCAACCTATACAAACTTGGGATTAATCACTTCCTCCGGGTTTTTACGTCGTACACCATGAGAAAGAAAGAGACAACAAATTTTCCCAAATTATCACACCGCTTTAAAGTATATTGTAAGAGTGTTCTTTGTGTCCCGCGTCTCCGTTGACTCCGCCCACACGTTTTGATATTCGATATAAATTGACATAACTCAACGGTTTTTAGGTTACATGCTATATTTTTGTTTATAACAATACTGTGAAAAAGTGGTTATACGAACAAACAAAAACATTATGTCGACATATGCTATGAATGGATGTGTAAATACGCTAGCCCTAGTCCTAGCCACGCCCAGGTCTAGCCGAGTCCAGCAAAGCTCATCAAAACTGACTGCAGCAGCGCACTCTTTTGTATTTTATTGCTCTGAGATCCCAACCTTCCACTTCTTCATTTCCTTCCCCTCCTCACTACCTTCAGCCTTACAACACTGGCTCTAGACGAGTGTGCGGTATTAATTATTAAAAACACATTATTATTAATTATTTCTCAAATCAGCATTGATTACACTTCTAGGTGTTACCAGTTCAGCGGTGTGACGGAACGTATGTAGTACTTAACATTAGCGCCCATGTGTGTGAGGGTGGAACGGTCACTGCGCGGCCCTGTATTGGTGCTCCGCCCCCGCCGTAAAGGTAAAACAGGGTGGCTGCTGGCTAGGGCTGGCACCGACGCGCGATCGATATTTTATGCACAATCGACATTTAAAAAAAAAAATACACCAAAAATAATAGCAATCGCCCTTTTCACAGCCGCACAGATATAATCGATATTTTTTTGTGCGTTTTAATAATTCATATCGTATGGTTATTACAAAAATTGTGAGAAAAATTATATATTTGTCACTTTTGGTCTTGCTTAACATTAGAAAAATTAGCATTATAACATTGTGACAATATTTTATTTATACAAATATGCAGAGTGGTGTCAGCATTACCATACTCTTAATGCAGATATTGTTAGTTAAAAAAAATAAACATATATATATATATATATATATATGTATATATATATATATATATATATATATATATATATATATATATATATATATATATATATATATATATATAGTGAATACAGCACGAGAAAGTCAACTGCTCCCAACCGTCTGGAGCCAGTAGACTATGGCATCTCCTATCGGGGTATACTGTGAAGTTGAAGGTAGTAGGGAGGGGAAGGAGATGTGAAAGAGGAAGATTGTGCCTGGATATTTAGATCTAGTCACCAAACACGGATAACGCCATTTAAGGCAACGTTCCGATTCTGAAAGGAGGTATTTTACCAGGGTGATACTTGAAATATCTTCCACTATTTAAGATAAGGTGTTCCAGTCAAACCAACTCAAACAAACAACGCACTCCTTACACTGGTGGCGATGAGGTTAAAATTGCCACTCGACGCCGGCTGCCGGTTTTGATGTATGCGAAAAAAAAGAAGTTTTTTTTAATTTTACTATCCAGACAAAAATATTTAAATAAATTCAGTTAGTCTGAAACACTACATTAACCATATTATACAAAAAATGAAATCCGTAAAAAAGGTTCTTAATTAAAATATTTTACACTTCATTTTTTTCTTTCAGAGCTGAGACTTATTTTTTCTAGGCTTATAAAAAGACTTACTTAAAAGTTGACCAGTTAAAACGAAGACCAAGATGTGTTCCGCAGTATTAAATTAAAGCCTCTATAATATTTCTAGGGGATCAAATTTTGACTTTTAAGAATTTAAAACTTTTATTCTAGATTTCAGTAACTTCGTGATTCAATATTAGTTGGTAAAATACCGTAACTTTGTGAATACCACTTTTTTGACTATGCGTCCACCAGTTTCGGCAGATAAATAAACTCACCGAACATTAAAATCACACGAAACAAACCGTATTGGTGTTTTATCGGATATTTTAAAACTCCATAGCTCATGATGGAATGCTTATTGTGAGCTGAAAAGAATTGCGTCGATATATAAATCGTAGACCAAAAATATCTAATTTCATATCGTATCAGTATCTATTTTACAATTATTATGAAAAAATAACAATAACCTATGTTTTTTTTAGAATATGAGTATCTCACTTGACGGCTTCCGTGGTCGAGTGGTAAGACGTTTGACTATGAATCCAGAAGTCGCGGGTTCAAACCCAGCGTGCGCAAATAATTTTGATTTGATGAATGTGTCATAACACATTTAATTAATGTAAATTAATATTAAGTATATTTACGGCACGCTCCAGAGTGGTAGATACTCCAAGTATCGCCATAATGAAAGACCACCATTCATAATTGAAACGTTGCTTGAAATAATTTAAGCCGTGTCTGGTGACCAGATCTGAATAGACAGGTACTCACCAAACTTCCTCTTCCCCACATCATTCCCCTCCCCACTACCTTCAAACTCACAAAATTCCCCAACTGGGGATGCCATAGTCCCACTGGCTCCAGACGGTTCGAAGCAGTTGGGTATTCACCATAAAAAAAAAATTCAAAAAAGCACCCACTTACATACCTTATTCTTAATTTCCACGAATAATCATGGATGTTGTTACCATCGGGTTCTTTAACACATTAAAATTTTTTTTTTTACAAAAAATAAATAAACGAATGTATTTAATATTTATTACTTCAATTCAATTATGTATTTCACTTGTATTCAAGTATACCCATTTCAAGTTTAAAAGAATTTCTTTTATTCTATGTATTAACTTTTCGTAAAATCCGATAGGTTCCCGCGCGTTTTTCCCACCCCTGCCTCGCGTTCCATTCTCGTTTGAACCGTCAGTTTAGTTCCGTCACCGCTGGAGGGCGGTCGTTCCTTCCGGGCAAGTCCTCTGCCTACCTCTCCGCGACACCGCGCGTTGCAATTTCAACATAACGCGAAATGACAGTTCGAAACGTCAAAAGTGGCGCGAAAATTAACGCAGTGATGGTTTTATAGGATGTTTAAAATTAAAATATTATCGTAAGTAACATATTAAATTGATTTATTGTTGACGAAATTTTGACAAACGTGTTTGTGACAACATTTTGAATATATTGTTGTAATTCAATTATTCAAAATTAAGCATTGAAAATGTGCCCATTAACGTAGTGTGTGTAAAAGTTTTTGGTTAATTTCAGTTGCTTTTAAACAATTTTTTACATTTTAATATTCAAACGCTATTCTTAGAGCGAAATTAAGATTTTTGTAGTTTTCAGTTCACATATAATTTGCGTGTCATGTTTTATTTAAATGTTATGAAACATCTATTTTAACAAATCATAGTATTTTAGAAGGCAAGCTTCTCATAGTTTTCTATCTAGGAAAATACTACTCATAAAAAATATTTATTTCCATTTTAAATTGCACAAAAAAACATTGATTAAAATGCCAGAAGTGCGGCATTTGATTATTATGGGGTAAGTCTCAAAAAGTTTTATGTCTGTTTATTTTTTTATGTAAACTGTGATATTTCTATTTTGTACACATATAGTTAAACCGTCAAAGACACTAGTGAAACCAGGTATTTAAAAAAATATTTTTCATCAATTGAAACATTTAAAATATTTTTTAAACTTGTCATATTTTATCCGTATAATAATTGAAAAAGGTGTTTGAATAGTAATTAAAAAGGGTATTTAAAATTGAATATAATTGGTTAAATACATATTTTGATAACTCTACGTTAAATATTGAACTTATCATTTCAAATTCTAATCATATTTACAAGTGAAATAGCTAACTAAAGTCTTTTATTTATGAATTCACTTCATATTTAAATAAAGCCTATAGATTGTCAAGAAAACTACCGATGAATTCACCGGCAATAATTTGCAATTCCTATTTTAATGGAAAACAATAAATCAGCCCACAAAATGATATTTGTAAGTCGTAAAGTTATACTTTAGATTTAGTTTATTTACTATAACGGTAATCGAATCATAAAGTTTAAGAAATTAACAACCTATAAAGTAATGCTTTGCTATAAATTTATTTTCGTCTAACAACTCAATAATTGTTTATTGAGGAGCAATGCTTGTTTCGTAATATTTTTGAAACATGGCGTAAGAATAAATTTATTGACACACGAAATACCATATTTTTTATACGTAAATTTGCTGGTGAAAACTTTCTGAATATCACGAATATTTCTTTAATATTTTAGATATTTTTAAATGTTTGGCCTAAGGTCAATTTATGACAAGTACAAACATAATTATGTTGTAATAAAAACTGAATTTCGTTAGATTTTGATCCTTGCTGCATTTGATAACAATATGATAATTTAATCTAACAAGAACACAAATGGTCGACAAACCAAATTTTACAAAAAAAAGACTGTCAGTTTGGTATGAAAGGGTATTAAAAGTCGGGGACACCCGAGTAAGACATTGTAAGAGCGAGTGAATCGAGTAAAGTCAAAATAACAGAAGAGTTCGCACACATATTATATACCGGTTAGTAGCTGAGTGGAAAAATGCGTCGGATTCCCACTCGAGCGTCGTGGGTTCAATTCCTCTGCTAGCTTCCTTCACAAGCAACATCTTCCGCTTATTTTGATGGCAGTAGAAGTTTTTCAAATATTTTCAGGTTATTCTTAACCCAGGAATGATTGTCTTTTTTTAAAAATAAATATACATGAGACGATGTATAAATGTGAGTGAAACAAGGGGTGGGCGTCGAGACAGAGTTGTGTGACGTTTCATCATCTCTGCCTACTCCTCCCGTAAACGGCGTGATGGTTAATTAGTTGATGAATGAATTATTTTTGCACATATCATATTTGAACCTGAAATCACACAGTGAATACTGCACACATAACGGCCTCCGTGGTCTAGTGAATAAGACGCTCGACTACGAATCCAGAGGTCGCGAGCTCAAATCCTGGCGTGCAAAAATAATTTAACTAATTAACTGTGTTATTTCATCAATATAAAATATGTCACGTTTCAGAGTGGTAGATACCAGATCTGGACAGCTAGGTACTTTCCAATCTTCCTCTTCCTCATCTCCTTCTCTTTCCCATTACCTTCCGCCCTTGAAGTAACAATATATGGAGAGAGAGCTAATTATTTTTACCCAACCTACACAAACTTGGGATAAATCACTTTTTCCGGGTGTTTATGTCGTACACCATGATAGAGAAAGAGACAACAAATTTCCTAGACCGCTTCTATATACTGTTAGGATGATCTTAAGGTCCTGGTTCACGGCGGGACTCCGCCCACTTTTTTTATTATGCCACTAAACTTGACACAATTAAACGGCTTTTTAGGTTATATGCTATATTTTTGTTGATAAAAATACTGTGAAAAAGTGGCTATACGAATAAACAAAAACATTATGTCGATATGTGATATGAATGGATGTATAAATAACGTAGCCTTAATCTTAGCCACGCCCAGGTGCGCTGAGTCAGTTTAAAATCATCAAAAACAAGTCAAAAACTGACTTCACTGCCTTGGGTAGATACTACTCTACCAACTCTATGCTTCCGCTTCTATCCCAATTGGAGAAGCCGTAATCTCACTGGCTTCAGACGGTTGAGAGCAGTTGTTCTATACCAACCATACATTTATACTGTATTAGTATGCTATGAATTGTTTCTACCACACAAAATATAAAGCAAATATGTTTTTTAGTTTATCACGTGAGACTGGTTGTATCATATTAAAAAAAGAATCTTTTCACATCCCAGAAGGTTTCATGTCTACGATATTGTTGGAGGCTTAACGCGATACGTCTGTTTTCTAAGTCTCGGCTTCTAATAAAATATTTATCATTCTGTCTTTCTGTTTTCTACTCAACGTTAAAAACACTTTGAAACTACGTTTGTTCAAAAATAAGTTTTGGAAGAATAAAATTTCGTTCGATGAGTTCCTAGAAATGAGTAAAAATAATGGTTCAGCGAATTGATACTGTGGTATGATGGTTTGGGTGCGTAGAGCGGACGAACCAAGAAAGGAGTGTATGGAGAATATATGACGCGAAAGCGAATGGAAGAATAATTCGGGGACGCCCGAGGAAGACATGGCACGGTCAGTGAATCGAATATTTAAGTCGGGTTTTAAAATAAATAAATAATAATGATTTAATATAATAATAACAATTTTTTTATTTAAGACCAGCCTTTTTATCAAAGATTCCCGTCATAAGGTGACACCAGTCAGGTCTTAAATAAAAAAAATAGTGGAATAAAGTTTAAAAAAAATGGTATTATTGAATTCTAAAAATGGAGTTCCACCACAAATTAATAGTTTGATAATTAGCTATTGACATAGCTATATGGGCTCTGGGTAGTTAAGGCAGCTTGTGTATTTTTTTTGTATATTTAATGATATTGAATATATTTTACATTGCAGAATATATTCAAAATATAATAATTATTCATGAACGAACTGATATAAATAATAATATTTCACGCGAAAAAATGTGGAATATTTTCCTTGCCATCTTTTTAAACGTTTAATTAGTAATGCAAATAGAAACGTTGTTTGAACTGTTTAAACTTTGGAATGTTCTTCCGAAAATCCAAAGTTTCAGCCTCGAACCAACCTCTCCACTAAATGTTGGAATATTCCACTGAACTCTTTGCGAGCTATTATGAATATATTATACATAGGAATTACCACAAAAAAATTATAGTGAATACCGCACAATTGCTCCCAACCGTCTAGAGCCAGTGAGACTATGGCATCCCCAATTGATTCTAATTTTGAAACTGTTAATTCGTGGTGCAGCTCCACTTAAATGATTTTAATAATACCAAATTTCTTACTTCATTTCACTATTTTTATTTAAGACCTGACTGGTTTCGCCATATGACGAGTCTGAAGATGCACGTCATAAGGTGAAACCGGTCAGATCTTAAATAGTGGAATAAAAGTTTAAAATTGGTATTATTAAAATCATCCCCAATTGGGGTATGCTGTGAGGCTGAAGGTAGTGGGGAGGGAAAGGAGATGGGAAGAGGAAGGTTGGGAAGTACCTGGCTATTCAGATCTGGTGCGGTATTAACTTAAAAATATTTTAAAAATGTGCATTATGTTTGAAAAATTTTCCGCCTCACATTGGTATAATAGCCCTGGTGAATTTCAAATTTCCTTTTGCTTTCTGGCAGTGATATTATGTTCAGATGTAAATATAATTAAAAACGGTTAAATTATAAAAACTTTATGCTTTTTTTATGATATTGATTGTTGGAACAATATTAATAATTTTCAATGAAATATGAAATAGAAGAAGACATAAAAAAGGTTGCGACTGATATTCGAACTCGGAACCTTTGCTTTATCCGGTATCGGTCAGGTTTTCCGAAATTCATTTTCCCACTCTTCCCCTAGTTTCCCAGTTTATTCAACTTCACGAAATTTCCCATAATTGACATAGCTATATGGGCTCTGGGTAGTTAAGGCAGCTTGTGTATTTTTTTTTGTATATTTAATGATATTGAATATATTTTACATTGCAGAATATATTCAAAATATAATAATTATTCATGAACGAACTGATATAAATAATAATATTTCACGCGAAAAAATGTGGAATATTTTCCTTGCCATCTTTTTAAACGTTTAATTAGTAATGCAAATAGAAACGTTGTTTGGAACTGTTTAAACTTTGGAATGTTCTTCCGAAAATCCAAAGTTTCAGCCTCGAACCAACCTCTCCACTAAATGTTGGAATATTCCACTGAACTCTTTGCGAGCTATTATGAATATATTATACATAGGAATTACCACAACAAAATTTTCAATCGGGTTGTAATGTGGAAAATCTAAAGTGAAAACTTGGTTCATCTCTCGGCTACCGAAGTTAAATCAATTTAATTCAATTTTTACAGCGTAATAATATATTTTTTTACGTGATGCCGCATTAGAGTCCCAAATGCTTGGAACAAGTGAGACTATGGCGTCCCAATCAGGGCAGGGTAAATAAACAAGTATTTCAAATAGCAAACAACACATTTGATTTGTAACAAAACTTATTTGTTTCGTGTGAACACCGTATCAGAGTCCTAACTCCCCGATTCCAGTAGTACTATGACATCAAAATAAGGATATTTCACTAATCGGAGAATATATAGACAGGAGTGGTGAAGGGAAGGATATGGGGAAGAGAAAGGTTGAGAAGGACCTGGCTATTAAGATCTGGTCACAAAACACGGCTAAAGTTGTATCAAGCAACGTTTCATGGTGGTTTTTCACCAGGGCGATACTTAGAGTATCTACCACTGGAACGTGCCGCAAATATACTCGTACTGTACATTATTTTTTATAAATTAAATTTAAAATAACACATGTTAATTAAATAAGATGTATTTGCGCACGCCGCTATTTGAACCCGTAACCTCTGGATGCGTAGTCGACCGTCTCAACCACTAGACTACGGAGGACGTGTCACAACACCTTAAATTAATATAAAAATAATACATTAATATATTTGCGGCACGTTCCAGAGTTGTATCGCCCTGGTGAAAGACCACCATTCTAAATTGAAATGACGGTTGAAATGGCTTAAGACGTGTTTGGTGACCAGATCTGGATAGCCAGGTACTTCCCAACCTTCCTCTTCCCCATCTCCTTTCCCTCCCCATTACTTTCACCCTCACAACACACCCCAATCAGGGATGCTATAGTCTCACTGGCTCTAGACGGTCGGGACTCTAATTTTTAATTCATGTTCACTAAATATAAACTCCTTCGGCACTTTGAGGTAGCTGAGAAGTGTTTACACGTAGGAGGATTTAAAACTAGTTTGTAATAAGTTTATAAAATAGTTTAATAATTATTAATAATTTTAATAGTTTGTAATGAGTTCAGGTTAGCAGACCTGCATTTTCTAATATTTCGCATTTTAGAAATGTTGAAATTGTTTGATTTTAAATTCTTTCTCTAGAATTTGGTCGATAGTGTGGGGTACACCAGGTGGTATAGTGTTTACATAGCCTTCGCGACAGGTGAAACATCCTTGAGAAGGCTTTCATCGCCAATTGAAGGCACTGGGTTAAAATCGGTTCAACCGATAAACAAATTACCATCGCTATGAAATTAAAATCGGTCGCAAACTTTTGTTATTACAAAAGTTCAAATTTGTGGTAAAAATTTGAAAGTTGCCTCTAAGTACTATTTGAACAAAGTTTTGAGATGTCACGTTAAAGAATTAAACTGGAGGTGGTTTTTCACAAAAATGGTGATCTACAAATTTTCAAAATAACATTATTTATTACAATTTTCATGACTCACGTTTATTTTGATAAAAAATATAAACAAACTAACTAACTAACCATCACCATCACGCCGTTTCCCCGCAGAGGTCGGCTTGGAGGTTGGAGTGCCATACAACACACTTTATCTTGGCACACACTCCTTGCTTCATTCACATTCGTATATACTCTTCTGTTATTCTGACTCTTAACATGGCCCGACTCTGATATTTGATTCACTTTTTTATGCCACGTCTTTTTCGGGCATCCCTGACTTTCTTTACCATTCGCTCTCGCGTCACATATGCTTCTCACACTCCTTTCTTCGTTAATCCGCTGTACATGCCAAAAACCATCTAAGCGTTCCTTTCTTAATCCTATTCACTACGCTCTTACATCAGCCTTGCATTCTTTCCTGATACATTTTTAACATGGTCATACATGGTTTTACCGCACATAAGGATCTCATTTCTACAGCATTCAGTCTACTTTCATAAAATGATACATAGATTTAAAAGTGTACAAAGGTTATTCGCAATAATTAACGATTTTTATTTCGAAGTCAATAAAACAGTTGGATTTGGCAGCCACCTCTGGGCTGGAGCTCCCAAATACTTGATGAACGTAGTTGATTCTGTACAAATAAAGGTGATTAGTCTAATTAACAATCCAATAAAATAAAATAATAATCAATATACAAGCATCCCAACTACTCCCAACCGTCTAGAGCCAGTGAGACACTAGCATCCCCAATTGAGGTATGTTGTGAGACTAAAAGAAGAGGGAATGGGAAGGAGATAGGGAAGAGAAAGGTTGAGAAGTATCTGGTTATTCATATCTGGTCAACAAACACGAATGACGCCATTTCAAGCGACATTTCGATTTTTAATGGTGGTTTTCCAACAGGGCGATACTTAGTGTGGGTTCTATAGGTATTTCAATGGAAACTGCTCGTTTCTGCACAGTCAAGGGTTTTTTTCAGTTTTATTCTACCAGTTCCTCGTCTTATATCAGGGTTGGATATCACTGCATTGGGGGATGTTAGCCATGCCAAATGACTTATACCATGGCATTTGTCAATCCTTATTAATATCTACTAAATTTGCACATCATAAAAACAATACTACAATTAATAATTAATTTTATAAAAACTCACTTAAAATTCACCTGAAAACGAATTTTCCCCTTGAAATTCAATGTTAACTGATTTGGCCACCCTGTAGCAGATATGATCAGCGTGCGCCAGCGAGCGCTGAACCCCCCTGTAGCGGGTTATCGCTGCTTGACGAAGGTTCACTTCCACTAATGGATTTCTGATGACATTCGAGCGACTCGGCGTAGGCAAAATTCACCTGGACATTTTTTTTATAAATCCCAAACAAAGGACCGGAAAACTGATGTTTGAAAAAAAAGTGATTTGACTTTTTTTGTATATGCTTCAATGGTATTAATCACCAGAAGCTTTGGTTCTATTATATTATAACCCATGGAGTGTTTTCCCATGTGAGTGCTTTTTTTTGGTACCCCCTCATAAAAATGTTTACAAACTCAGCAGAACTGCTATCGCCGATCACCAATCTATCTTAATATTTTGGTGGTTTTGGAGTTTGGTTCATCATCGGGACTAGATTTGAATAGCCGGGTGCTTTCACACCTTCCTTTTCCACATCTCCTTCCCCTCCACACTTCCCTTAGCCTCAAAACACATCCCAATTAAGGATGCCGTATTCCTATTGGCTCCGCACAGTTGGGACACTTCTGAGGTATTCTCACAACAAAAAAGGTAACTAACTAACCTTCACGCCGTATCGCCGCAGGGGTAGGCAGAGAAGACGCACCGCCATATAACTCTGTCTTGGCACACACTCCTTGCTTCATTCACATTCGTACATCGTCTCATACATACTCTTCTGTTATCTGACTCTTCACATGACCCGATTCAAGTATTTGATTTCCTTGATCGTGCCATGTCTTTCTCGGGCGTCCTCGACTTCTTCTTCCATTCACTTTCCCATCATATATTCTTTTCACACTTCTTTCTTCGTTCATTCGCTCTAAATGCCCAAACCACCTAAGCGTCCCTTTCTTGATCCTATTCGTTACGCTCACATCAGCCTTGCATTCTTTCCGGATATTCACTTTTTAATACGGTCATACTTGGTTTTACCGCACATTCGTCTCAGGGATCTCATTTCCACAGCATTCAGTCTACTTTCATCCTTCCTCTGCCAGTTCCATGTCTCCCTGCCATAAATCAGGGTTGGTATAAGCACTCCATTATTAACTGCTAGCTTCGTTTCTTTGAACAATTTATATTTAAAAAAAGGACAATTTCTATAAAAACAAGTATGGTAAAATGCAAATAAATATATTTTATAGTTAATACCGCACAAGAGTCCAAATAACCAACCGTCTAAAGCCAGTGAGACTATGGCATCCCTGATTGGGGTATGTTGTGAGGCTGAACGTAGTGATAAAATGATATATATTTATATATATATATATATATATATATATATATATATATATATATATATATATATATATAAATATATATCATTTTATACGTATTAAATGTGTTATGACACATATTAATTATGTAAAAAAATATTTCGCACGCCGGGTTTGAACCCGCGACTCCTGGATTCGTAGTCGAGCCTCTTACCACTCGATTAAAAAAAGCGATTTAAAAATATATATACATATACAGTACATAATTTTAACCATTGCACACTTCTTGAGCTTTGTTGTCATGAAATTTGGCCAGCTTTTGTACTGGAAATGATTACGAAACTATTTACTGAACGCAACCTTATTTAAAAAAAAAATTTATAATCTAAATTGTAGCAAGAAAATAAAATTAGAAAAAAGGCAATACCCCATCCATAGCATTAATACGCTAAGCGGTCTTCTGTACACGATTAAAAAAATACAAATGCTAATTTTCGCTCATACGTAAAAAATCTTTTTTTTTCCGACTACGCTACTTTACGATTTTTCTCACTTTGTCCCTTTCGACGTGTGTGTAAAGACTACGCTGTCAACTAGTATTGCTTATCCCGTAATCCAACCTAACAATAACAATGTAAATTCATTTTTTTCCCTGCCTTCTTAGAGACACAATTCCCCAGAAAAAGTACAAGTGTTTGCTTGTTTGGGAGTCAACTCAATTGTACCCCCTTTCGGAAGGTTCAATAATAAATTCTGAATTATAGATTCGACGCCAACCCTTGAAACCTACTTATTATCACCTACCTGTAAATTTTAAATTAATTATTCACTTTACAGTTCTCCCCCTCAGTCTGCGGTTTTCCATTCGCGATTTCGTTTAGTCGCTGTCAAAATATTACTTACTTAAGATAATAATCTTATTTATTACACGAAGCTCGTGGGTAAAATAGTCTACTAATGTACCTCTAGAGGCGAATGCACTTTAATTAGTGTAATTCTACTTTAAAAGATAGTTTTTAAATTTATTGCAGCCCTATGAAAAAAATGCGACAAGGTCTTAAAAGAGAGAGTTTTTTTTTTTTACCAACCCAACCTAATCTAACTTAACCTAATCTATCCTAACCTATCCTAACTTTGCCTAACCTAACCTCACCTAACCCAACCCAACCCAACCTAACCTAACCCAATTCTTTTGTATGGTGGAGGGTCAGAGGGAAAATAAAGTCTATTTTGGACGGATTCTTACAAAATATACGTTCAAATGGAATGCTGTATTCGTTCTACCGGTATTTCATTGAAAGGTGCTCCGAACAAATGCGTCTTTGATCTCTTAGACATCGGTGTACAGCCGGGGTTCTAGCCAAACGCGTGCCTAATTTTATGAAGACTCATTGTTGTACGGGGTATGTTGTGAGGCTGAAGGTAGTGGGGAGGAGAAGGAGATGTGGAAGAAGAAGGTTAGAAAGTACCTAGCTATTCAGATCTGGTCACCAAACACGGCTAAAACCATTTCAAGCAACTTTTCGATTCTGAATGGTGGTAATTCATCAGGGTGATACTATGAGTATCCATATACGAGTATATATATATATATATATATATATATATATATATATATATATATATATATATATATATATATTGTATAAGACGACGGATATTATAACCGACCTGTTTCGCTTAGCGTAAGCATCATCAGCGTACAAAATTAAGCTGAACAAAAAATACAAAGTGTGTGGTTATATATACATACAGAGGGAGAACACAAAATAAAATAACAGAACAATGAGAAAACAATAGAATAAAATTTAAATTGCAACAAAGGAACAGAGAGAAAGAGACAGATAATATGAAATAAAAGAGACAAAACGTCAACTGAGAAGGTGATTAAAGATAAATAAGAAATTTTATGAGTTTATGGAAAATATACCTAATATTGGACTACTGGACAAATTTAACTGATTATTAAGAATATGAATTTAGAAAAGAGTGGACTGCAAAAAGATAAGACCATAACTACTTGATGGAAGTGTCTTTTTATAGATGTGGACAGATTAAGGAAATTTAGGAAAACCAATTGACTCACCGATGAAGTAGATGTTTAAGCTCTAGAATTGTTCTCGCACAACGTTTCCCAACACTAAACTCAAGTTCACTTGAAGATAACAACTAAACAATGCTCAAGCGAGACACCAATGAACGAAACACATTAATTTTATATCATCGAGAGAGTTTTATGGTCAGCAGTGTCTGTTGTATCATCTAGCATTGTGTAACAAATATCAAAATATTTTATATTATTCTACTTGCACTCACTGTCATCTACCTCAGAACAGGTTCCAATGACCTAGTGAGGTAGGTAATGTAAGAAACAAAAGAATAATAATGAAATTATTTGAAGATCAAAAACAACAACACATTTTTCATCAAAACTGTTCTGTTTTATGATTTTTTAACTTAGTGTTGTTGAGTAAGAAATCGAATGGCGATTTGGCGGGATAGGTAGGAACTGGATAAAAAACAAGAAGGTGAGAACCTATCAAATTATCGCTTTGAAATCCAACAATATGACTATTAATTTTAATGGAGAAGTATTATTTTATATTTACTTCCCGTCTTATTATCCGCGGTTTTCTCACTTACGCCACATTTTGAATTAGACCGTCTCTGTTTGAACGAGATCCCCCCTCTGCGATGATTACCCCGCGAACACCCCTCAGGAATTTAAAAGTCTTGCCTTATTCAACGCGGGTGGCTTATTTCGACATAGACAGAGGTCGGATAATGATCGGATATCGGCCCGACGCCGAAGAGCCTTCCGCCGTCATCGTGATTATGGCGGCCGTGAGATCATTATTTCGGCGGGTGTGACGCCATTATTATTTCACAGATAATTACCTGGCAGGCTTGGAACCGGGTCAGGCGAGCTTCTGAAGGGCCTTGCTTGCCAAAACCTCACATCAAATGATGAATATTATTATTTGTTTTCACAATTTTCAAAATTTTCAAAATTTTCAAAATTTCGTATATTGAACAAATTGGCATTTCTGAATTCAGCGTCTTTCAAAAAACAGAGTGTGAGATATTCGAGTATCACCTTTTAATTTATTCATAGAGATATGTTAGTTACGTTGACAGTTTAGTCTTTACACACACGTCGAAAGGGACAAAGTGATAAAATCTTAAATTAGCGTAATCGGAAAAAAAAGTTTTTTTATGAGCGTTATTTGAGCGATAAAAGACGGCTTAGCGTATTGTATTTTTAATCATGTACAGAAGACGGCTTAGCGTATTAATTCTATAGATGCCGCACAAGAGTCCAGGGCCGGTCCTTTGCAGGCGCAATTGGAGCAATTCGCTCCAGGCGACAAATTGCCAAGGCGCTGAAAGTACCCGATTACAGTGCATTTTTATATTATACATAATTTCAAATGAAAAAAAAAAATACCATCTATGGGTGGCGATCGAACCCGCGACTTCCAAACCCGACGGCACGGAATGAAAAATTGCGCCTCTTGTTTAATACTTGACAATATTTTTACATGCGCCAGGCGCCATTTGGCTTAGGGCCCACTGTTGAATTTGGTAGCCACCTCTGGTCTGGAGCCCCTAAATACCTGAAAAAAACCCTTGACTCTGTGCAGAAACGGGCGGCCCGTTTGATAGATTCTCCTATCTTAACAAACGGATTGCAAACTTTGGGGCACAGACGTCAGGTGGGAATGCTGTCCTTGTTCTACAGGTATTTCAATGGAAGATGCTCCGAGGAACTTGCGTCATTGATCCCTTCGGCACCGGTGCATAGTCGGGAAACTCGCCAAACGCGCGCCCAACATTTGTACACGGTTAACATTCAATACATGAGAACGGGTCGCTTTTACGACTCGTTCTTATGTTCAACAACTCGGCTATGGAACGATTTGCCGGCCTCTGTTTTTCCTCCCTCCTTCAACATGGGCCTCTTCAAGACCCAAGTTCACTCCTTCTTTTCCTCAAAAAACCCTCCACACAGCATCCCCAAAGATGACATAGGCCCTGAGGGAAATTGTTTTCCTCAAGGCCTCCTGTGTCGAGTTATTGTAAAAAAAAAAAAAAGGGCCGGCCTTTCAAGAGTCCCAACTGGTCCAAGCCGTCTGGAGCCACTTGGACTATGGCATCACTAATTACATTTGTTTTGAGACAAATGATAGTGGGAGGGGGAGGAAATTAGAAATGGTTGGGTTAAAAAAATACCTGGCTATTTAGATCTGGTTACCAAACACAGCTTGAGCCATTTCATGCAACGTTTCAATTCAGGATGCTGGTCTTTCTCCAGGGCGGAGGATAGACTAAATCTGAATAGCCAGGTACTTCCCAACCTTCCTCTTCCACATATACTTCTCCTTCCCATTACCTTCAGCCTCACAACACACTTCAATTGCCGTAGACTTAGAAACAAAGAATTGCTGTTCCTCAATCATCACTCTACTAACTACGGGTATCGTTCTCCACTATCCAGAAAGTAGAGACATGTTAATTCAAGCCATGGTCTTGAAATTTTTGATTCCAGTCTAAATGATTTTTATCATTCTTTACGCCTCTTCCAAAACCTTGTTCACTTTGACTTGAATGTTTTATCTAATGTACATTTTTGCCTCATTTTTGTCATTGCTTCATTACAATATTATGTATTTTCTGTTATTTCCTTGTCGTTCTTTTTTTTCTCATTTCGTGTTGTGTTTTTTTTTGTAATTGAACAATGATCCGTTAGTATCAATTTAAATAAATAAAGAGTTCCAACTGCTCTAAACCTTCTCGAGCCAGTGTAACTATGGCTTTCCAAATTAAATATGTTTTGAGACTAAAAGAGAAGGGAAAGAGTTGAGACAGAGGAAGTTTGGAAAGTACCTGGCTATTTAGATCTGGTTAACAAGCATAGCTAAAGCCATTTATAAAGCCGATCTTGAGAGTATCCCCCGTCCTGGTGAACAAAGCTGAATAGTCAGGTACTTCCCAACTATCCTCTTCTCCATCTCCTTCTCCTCCCTTATACCTTCAGCCTCACAACATCCCTCAATTGGGGAAGCCATAGTCACACTGGCCCCAGACAGTTAAGACAAAAAACTGAAATTATGATTCGGTACTTCGCGACGTGTTCAAACATTGAAGAATATTCTGGCTTCGGTAAATTTAGTTCAGCTCTGCAAATAACGATTTTTGTTTCGCTCGAGCAAACATCCCAACTTTCTTAGGCCAACTAGAGTTGAAATCAACTTTATCGAAAAGGGTAGATTTTATCGGCCTTTTATGCATGTGTATTGTGTATATTGTACATATCCATTGAAAGAAACTTCTTTAGAGAGCATTTAAAAAAAATCATCAATAAAATAAATAAAGAGTTATGGGGGAACTAAAGCCTCCTCTCCTCCATCATCTCAAGTAAAGTAATTGGTGATAATTTACTGACCGCTATGGGGCAAAAACGGAAAATATTTGTTTTTGTGTGTGGGTAGTATTTTTTGAATGGGAAGTATGCCTTTTTATGTAAAAATATTTTCACTTTATTTCTGAAACGAAATATGGAACCTGTTTTTCAATTTGTTTTTTGTATTATCCAACGGGGGGATAAAGTGTTGATATTGGTCTAAGATTGTTGGAGTCTTCTTCTGAAATTATAACCTTAATATATCATTATAAATTGCACAAAGGTTATGTAATTACCGGTGAAAAATAATAATCAACATTACAATAATAAGACTAAACTAACTAATTAACCAACCATCACGCGGTTTCCCCGCAGGGGTAGGCAGAGAAGACGGACTGCCATATAACTCTGTCCTGGCACACACTCCTTGCTTTATTCACATTCACACATCGTCTCATACATACTCTTCTGTTATCCTGACTTTTCACAAGACCCAATTTAAGTATTTGATTTACTTGATCGTGCCATGTCTTTCTCGGGCGTCCTCGACTTCTTCCTCCATTCACTTTCGCATCATATTTTATTTTCACACTCCTTTCTTCGTTCGTTCCCTCTACATGCCCAAAACATCTAAGCGTCCATTTCTTGATCCTATTCTTTACGCTCACATCAGCCTTGAATTCTTTCCGGATATCCACATTTTTAATACGGTCATACATGGTTTTACGTCTCAGGGGTCACATTTTCACAACATTCAGGCTACTTTCATCCTTCCTCTGCCAGTTCCATGCCTCACTATTATACATCAAGGTTGCTAAAAGCACTCCATTGTGGACTGCCACCTAGTAAGTAATAATGGACTTGACATGAACAAGAAACTGTTTAGCCATCTGCACACGGAGATACTCAAAATAAACAGATCACGGACGCAAATTACTAACCAGTCTACAATGAGTTTGAACCTACGTAATTAAATGAGACTCCGCACACGGCGCTACCGTCACTAAACAGTCGCTAACGCTTTAGTAACCAGTTGCTAGGAAACTCGACCTGTCGACTCGTTTTGACCTGAGTTGCCTAGTTTCTCGTCCGATTGAATACATCAAAGTTTCTTGTACATATTTCATAATTTCAATAAAATTTCATTGTATAATAATTTAATTTTTATTCACAAAAATGAACGATCAACAAGTGAATACAAAATTAGTGGAAGAAGTAGAAAAATATCCCGTTTAATATAACTTCACCACCTCCCACACCACATAGAAAACTAACGGTTTCGATCACTTCTGAGTAGCCTACGTGTACGGAGCTGCAACACCAAAGAGTTAGTAACCGGCTAGTTATTTCAATCACAAACTAGTTCAGTTTCTTTTGAGTATCTCCGTGCGCATACGTCCTTAATAAGAATTGATAAAATAAGATTGGGATGACGTAAAATATTCCAAAGCACAAACAAACATTACAAAACGAGACTATATGCGCACGACAATCAATGACTTTACATATGTATATATATATATAGACACGTTATAGCCTTAGAATATTAACACAAAATGTGGCAAGCACCAAAACATTTAAATATCGGTCATGTTACAAAGATAGACATTCATAGAATATATTTAAACAGGTCATTTGTTTTGATATAGTAAACGACCTCAAACGCGTGATAGACAGTACTAAATCGGTTTAAACACCGATCACACCAACTAGCGTGATTATTGCTTGCCACTTTGAGAGCGCTACAACGTGTCTATATATATATATATATATGTAACGTTATTGACGACAATACTACGATTCAGTTAAAACCACAGAGCAAGAATATATGCCGAGAGAGAGAGAGAGAGAGAATACAGGTTTTCACATAATATCGCACCACTTTTAGGTATGTAAGCACATTTTCCGTCTCCCACGTCTCCGGCGACTCCGCCCACTACATTTTGTTATGCGACATAACTCTACGGTTTTTAAGGTTATATCCTATATTTTTGTTGATAGCAATACTCTGAAAAAGTGGTTTTACAAATAATCGCTACTTTATGCCGACATGTGCTATGAATGGCTGTATAAATATCCTAGCCCTAGCCCTAGCCACCCCCGGTCAGGAAAAAGTCAACAATCCTGATTACACAAGCTATCATATTATTGCTCTGAGGTTATAACAATACTCAGTTTATCTATAAAAAGGTGTCAGGAACAAGAGACAGTAAATAAAAATGTCCTCGCTTTGGAGTTGGCAGTTCCACGTAGTTACGATTTAACGTCACATAACAAATAAAAAAACTACGGCGAAAACCCAACCTGATGTTTGCTTAGTAGAAGGCTTTTCTAGAGTGCTGTGAAACGATGCTTTTAGTTATTAAATTATTAAACCTTGAAAAAGGCAGGCTATTGTATATTTAATAAGTGACATGTTTGTCAACTCAGTGAACATTTTTTGACAAAGATTTCGATAGGAAATTCATTGTTTCATAAAATCACAAGTACGTATTGAGATTAACTATCAGCGAGTGTTTTTAAAATAATATCACCATTATTCCGCACGAAAGTTGTAAAGCTATTTTTTTAATCTTTAATAATTTCAACATTACAACACCACACAAGACCAAGCACAGTGCCCACTCAATGTGAATTACTAATAAGTATAAGTCTGTTTACCAACAGAGCAAAATTAATTCAATTTGATTGAAGGGTGAGTTCTTTCATCGTGAAATTTGCACAGATATTTCTAGGCTCAGCTCAACTTTTTTAGCTCCTACTACTCTAGGATTATTTGTCTCCTATTACGCTTGCTTCAGCCTTGGTTTATATTATTGGTAATGGCATTCATGGTTTTACTACACATACGCCTCCGGGATCACATTTCTATAGCATTCAGTCTACTCTCATCCTTCCTCTGGTAGCCTCATGCCTCACTGCTATACATCAGGGTTGGTATAAGCACAGCATTGTGGACTGCTAGCTTCGCTTCTTTGGAAAATTTATTATTGCCGCCAACAGCGTTCAGTCCTCCATTAACGGAGTTTTCTGCATTCACCCTTCTTTCAATGTCCTTATCAGCCTTTCCATCTTTCGTAAACATTCTTTCCAAATACACAATCTCATCCACTTGCTCCAAGTATTCATCATCACAACTATATTGCACGCTGTTCTCGCACTCTCTCTTTCAAACACCATGACATTGGACCTCTAGCTTTGCTTCTTTGGACATTTTAATTGTATTTTCACCAACAGCGTTCAGTCTTCCATTAATTGAGTTTCCTGCATTCACCCTTCTTTTAATGTCCTTATCAGCCTTTTCCATCTCTCTTAAACATACTTTATAAATACACAAACTCATCCAATTGCTCCACGTATTCATAAATCACAACTATATTGGACGCTGTTCTCGTACTCTCTCTTTCAAAGACCATGACTTTAGACTTACTTACCCTGAAGTATATCAAGGTTGGTATAAGCACTTTATTGTGGACTGCTAGCTTTGCTTCTTCGGACAATTGTTTATTTGCACCAACAGCGTCCAGTCCTCCATTCGATTAGATTAACTGGCACCAATTGGAAACTACAACAAATAAAATGTGACACGTACACGAATAAAATTCTGGTTGTAATTGATTGATAAAGCTGTCGAAAGGAAGTGAAACATAGTTGATCGCGATAGCAGCATAATAAATTAAGGGTAGCACCTAATTCAGTTTATATCTTGACCTTGTCGAATCGGGCACCGACCGACGCGACGGTGGCAAATAAATCACAAAACAAAATAATGAACCACAGCAAAGAGCGTAATGAAAAATACTCGAGGCCATCATTTGTCAAGTTAAAAAATGAGATTATATTTTAAGTCGGTGGATAAAAAAAGTTACAGGCCGATCCGGACGCCCTGGGAATCTTTCGGCAGGGGCGGATTGAATATCAAAACGGGCCGGTTTTGGGATAATTTTTGGGTGATTATTATTTGTGCACCCATTATTTATTTAACAAGATCTCATAGAAAAACAGTTGTTCACCAAATACATTATTAGATGAATAATATTAAAAAAAAATATTGTAGATACATGCATAGTGTAAAAAAGAAATTAAACATTTATGTACATCTCACATAGAGACAAGGTATTATATAAACGAAGGAGTTATATAAGTACAAACTGAAGTAGTTTGACGCACTATATATGATATAATAACGCAAATAAGGTCAGCAATGATAACAGAAAAGATAAGATATAAGAGAGGTTCATTTTATAATATTATAATTGTGCACATTCCTTTTATTTAATTAGTATGTTTTAAGTCCGGAAAATGATTCAGTCGAATCAAAACCAGTCGACGTAATTATGCATAAATAAAAGTGGATTCATACGATGCGTCTTTTTATTTAATTAATTGATTATTATTTGTTGAGAAAATTTTGTTGAAATCGTTTTTTCAGCAACCGAAAATTCACAATTTTTTTTTTCAATTACTGATTCATTTTTTTATACATGCATGTATATTTGCGGTACATTCCAGAGTGGTAGATGCTCAGAAATTCAGAAAGTAACGTTGCTTGAAATGGCTTAAGCCGTGTTTGTTGACCAGATCTGAATAACTAGGTACTTCCCAACCTTCCTATCTACCATCTCCTTTCCCTCCCTACTACTTTAAGCCTCACAACATACCCTAAGCCTAACTGGGGATGCCATAGTCTCACTGGCTCTCGACGGTTGAGAGCAGTTGGGACTCTACAAATTATTAACCCTTTTACATAATCAATTCATACAAAATAATATATAGTATATTTCCGGCACGTTCCGAGTGTAGATGCTCTAAGTATCGCCCTGGTGAAAGACCATCATTCAGAATCGTAGCGTTGCTTTAAATGGCTTTCGCCATGTTTTTTTACCAGATTTGAAAAGCTAGGTACTTCTCAACCTTCCTCTTTCTCATCTCCTTCACTCTCCGCACTACCTTCAGCCTCACAACATACCCCGATTGGGGATGCCATAGTCTCACTGACTCTAGACGGTTGGAAGCAGTTGAGACATAAAAAAAATCTTTTAATTCTATACAGGTGGTTAGAAAAATGTCTAAGGTTACCAGAAAATTTAATTCTTAAAAATTATCTTAAAAATTCTTTACAAAATGTACCCTTGAATTTTAGGTTATGCCTTCGCTGGTTTTTAAACTGCACCTTTCACTCACATTTTAATATGTTTTCCATAGAATTCAAAAGGTAACAGCTTAAAAAAATATGAATTTACTACCCTTGTAGAATTTATAAATAAATTATTTGCAGTATAGCTTGTATTAGAATGCTACAAAGTGACGTTAAGCACCAGAGTGTTGAGGTTTATGCTTAAATAATAAGCCGTATTTGTCTAGTACAAGGCTTTGTTTTCGACTGACTTAGTGGTGATTAGTTAATTATTTTGATTCTCCTTAATATTTATTTATATACCTCTCAAACTAGGCATTTTCCTTTATTATGGTGATCTGCATTTAATAAATAAATAAAGTAGTTAAAAAGAGTGAGATACCAAAACATTAGATGTACAACTTTGCTTTCGCCGTGTTCTTATAGTTGACTTTAGCGGTAAGTAGTGGTCGAAATAAATAGATCATAGGCGTCGTGCAATAAACTTAGACATTTGTCAACATAACCTCATAGAAACCTTAGTCGATTTGTGTCTGCATCATAAAGTTATTCTCGATTGAAAATGTCAGTTAAAAAATCAAATTCTCGCAATTTGCGGAAAGTGCAGCATGACAATGCTCGACCCCATGTTGCGAAAGTGGTCAAGACATACTTGGAAAAGTGGAAATGGGAAGTCCTACCCCACTCACCCTATTTTTCAGACGTTGTTCTTTCTGTTTCATCACTTGTTTCGATCAATGGCACACGCCCTGGCTGACCAGCACTTCCGGTCTTATGAAGAAATAAAAAAATGGAATCGATTCGTCGATTGTTTCAAAAGAAGAGCAGTTTTTTCAAGGCGGGATTCGTACGCTGCCCAAAAGATGGGAGAAAGTAGTGGCCAGCGATGGACAATTTTTGGAATCATAAATGTATAACCCGATTTTCACAATAAAGTCTCGAATTTCGAAAAAAACGGCATAAACAAAGTTGTATTTTTAATATAATTAACATCAAGTCAGTCTGGGAATGTCATGATGAATTTAAACGAATATAATATGATAGCAAAATCCAAATAATCGGCTTATCCAAGTGAAATCCTCTTCGCGTAAGCATCTTTAAAGACTTTAATTAGCTCTTTTCTACTGAGCTGGCTGCAGAGGAGATGACCCACCCTCTGTTAGCTTTGATGATAGTCAGGTTATGACCGATGATACGAATAGGAATGGTGTTAAGGGTAACACCCCCTCCGGGTACCAAGGTCATTGACTGTTATGTTTTTGTTGGTGTTTTTTCAGTCAGACAATGATTCCTTCTGTCCACTTTATATTAGCCATATTGTAATTTGTTTTTTTTAAATTTTTTATTTTTGTCTGAATTTTGCTTTATGCATTGCTGATTGAATTCGTTATATCCCTTTGTAGTTAGGAAGATATGGTATCGTTGTCCAAAGGAAGTATTCAATTTTGGTACTATAATTCTTTGTTGAATTTTTAATTGTGTCATGTAGCTGTGATCTACTAGATTGTGTGGGTTAGAGTTGTTTGTATAGTAAATTAAAAGTGCATATAATTTAATGGATCAAATAATATGTATTGAATTTTGCGTTAAAAATGGAATAAAGTGCTCCAACGCACTTAAAATGTTGACTGTGGCATTCGGTGAGTCTACTTTGTCTCAAAATAGTGTTTGTAAGTGATACAAGCGCTATACAGAAGGCCGAGAAGACGTTAATGACGATGGGCCTTTTGGAGTTGTGGAAAAACAAATCATGGATTTTATTCATTGATCCGTTTTTTTCAATAGTAAAAAATCAAAGAACACACAAAAACGTGACTAAACTTTCTAGTTGTCAAAAACAAACCACTTATCCAAAATGGCTGATAATGCTAACACATGATAAACATATGTGTACCAACATTTAAAAAAAATCGATAGTCGAATGTACACAGCCCGCGAAAATTCAAAATTCATCTTTTCTTTTGAACAGGCCATATATACATCTGCCTTACAATGTAACAGTTGTGTTTCCTTGAATGAGAGGTGTCGACGGATACATGTAACTGCTGATCTTGTAGAAATCGCAAATGTACCCCATTTTTGAATTTGACAGCCACCTTTATTGCGGAGTCCCAAAGAGACTGGAATAAACACTAGAAACGGGCGGTCCGTTTGATAGATTCTCCTATCTTAACAAACGGATTGCAATCTTCAGAGCTCAGACGTCAGGTGGGAATACTGTTCTTATTCTACTGGTGTTTCACTGGAGGATGCTCCAGCGAACTTGCGTCATTGATCCCTTCGGCACCGGCGCACTGTCGAGAAACTCGCCAAACGAGCGCCTGACATTTGTACACGGTTGACATTCGATTCGATTCGACTCGTTCTTTTGTTCAACAGCTCGACTATGGAACGATTAGCCGGCCTCTGTGTTTCCTCCTTCCTTCAACATGGACCTCTTCAAGACCCAGGTTCACTCCTTACTTTCCTCAAAAATACCCTCCACACAGCATTCCCAAAGATGACATAGGTGGAGTTAGCTTAACAAAACATAGCTGTTTGCGTCTTAGCTAACGGATTTAAAATTGTTTTGGCTGCTTCGCCCGAGGACGCCATACTTAATAATTGATTGTCACAATGCATTCCCGCATTCTAACCTTCCTCTTACCCATCTCCTTACCCTCCTTACTTTCTTTAGCCTCACACATACCCCAATTGGGGATGCCATAGTCTCGCTGGCTCTAGACGATTGGGAGCAGTTGGGACTCTTGTGCGGTGTTCAACTTTATACAACAATTCAACTTTAATTTAAAAAAAAAATGTTTGAAAGTTGTCGAAAACTTTTATTGTGCTCGTAGCTTTACAATAGATCAATCGAATGATTTTATAAAACAAAATTAAACATTAAAATTGGAATTAACTTCAAAGCATTAATGCTTATTTATTATTAAATATTTAGATAATTAATATTATTTAAACATCTATCTAACAGTAAATACTTGAAAAAGTTTTGAAAATGTTTGATTGAATCATTAAAATTAAATTCCACCAAGAATTAACACTTGTGTAATATACAAATATTCATAGATCAATCTTTTGTCACTCTATTGCTAATATCTGGTAGGAGTAGTGTATATCCATTCAGTAGTTAGGTTACGATAGGTAGCGAGCCAGTAGCAGAAGATAACCGCCTGTAGTGGGTGGTTAAAATGTTTGATATTAAGGATCGGTTTTGACCGGTAGCTGAATGGAGAACGCGTCGGATTCTCTCCCGGGCGTCGTGCGTTCAATTCCTCTGCTGGCTAAGTCCCCCATCATTGCACAAGCAACATCTTCCGCTTTTTATGATGGCAGTAAGAGTTTTTCAAATATTGTCAGGTTATTCGTAACCCGGGAATGTTTGTCTTACTTAAAAGAAAAAAAAAATGTCACCGTACAAAGACACATAATAAATAATAACTTTTAAATGAAAAAAACTAACTAACATATTTTCTTTTATTTTATTTTTTAATAACCACCCCCTAGTTTCGCAGTACCACCCTGACACACGGTGCATATTGATTTATTAGTTATTGCTGGCCCTGCATAGAAAAAAAATACAAAATATACTTACGGTGGCTTCTGCAAGGCATGTATTTTTGAAAATATACAATAGATACAATATTATTGCATTTAAAAACAACCCAACTGCTCCCAACCGTCTGGGGCCAGTAGGACCACGACATCCCCAATCGGGGTATGTTGTGAAACTAAAAAAGGTTGAGAAGAGGATATGGGGAAGAGGAACGTTGGGAAGTAAATGGCATTATAAAGGATCCAGATTGGTAGATACTCTAAGTATCGCCTTTTTCATAGTGAATACCGCACAAGAGTCCCAACTGCTCCCAACCGTCTAGAGCCAGGGGGACTATGGCATCCCCAATTGGGGTATGTTGTGAGGCTGAAGGTGGTGGGGAGGGGAAGGAGATGGGGAAGAGAAAGATGAAGGTTGGGAAGTATCTGGCTATTCAGATCTGGTCACAACGGCTAAAGCAATTTCAATCAAGCAACGTTTCGATTTTGAATGGTGGTCTTTCACCAGGGCGATACTTATAGTATCCACCGCACTGGTGAAAGACGACCATTTAGAAATGAAACGTTGCTTGAAGTGGCTTCAGCCGTGTTTGGTGACCAGATCTGAATAGCCAGGTACTTCCCAACCTTCCTTCTCCCAATTTCCTTTCCCTCCTCACAACCTTCAGCCTCGCAACATACTCCAATTTGGGGATGCCATTGTCTCACTGGCTCTAGACGGTTGGGAGCAGTTGGGACTCTTGTGCGGTATTCACTATAAACAAAAATATTTTGAAAAATGGCATGGGATACAATTCACAAAATTCGTGGCAGGTTAAAATTTTCGGCTACGAATCCAGAAATCGCGGGTTCGAGGCCCGGCTTGCGCGAATAAATTGATTTCAATATTTTGATTTCAACTGTTGCAATAACACGCCGTCGCCGTAAAGGTAAAAAGGTTTAAGCGACGCTTTGGTCAAAAATGAGTTAAATATGCAGTTTTGATCAGTTCTTCTGCATCGAATGCTCTTGACTTTTGACTTTTGTGACCCTTCAGCCATCTAAAATATATTTACAATCTGAGAGAAGGCTTGACTCAAGCGACACAAGTCTGGGACTTTTTTAAAAAGAGCATTGAGTTACCTGAGTTAACTTTCTTTTTCAAAATCCAACCAGGCACTGAAGACTTATGACTTTTATTGTAAAACAAAAGGTTTAAAGTGTTCTTCCATAGTTTTTTAAAAGTGATCTTTCCCTGGTTATAAAAACCGTAATTCAGAATCGAAGGATTGCTTGAAATGGCTTTAATCGTGCTTGGTGACCACATCTGAATAACCAGATACTTTTTATCTTCTTCTTTTACATCTTTTTCCCTTTATCGCTCCCTTGAGCCTCACAAAATACTCCGATTAGAGATGGCATCTCCAATCAGTCCCACTAGCTTTGGATAGTTAGTAATAGTTATTACCGGTTAATAAATTGAATGGACAAACGCGTCGGATTCACATCCAGGCGTCGTGGGTTCAAGTCCTCTGCTAGCTAAGTCCTCCATCATTGCACAAGCAACATCTTCCGCTTAATATGATGGCAGTAGGAGTTTTTCAAATATTGTCGGGTTATTCGGCAACCCGGGAATGTTTGTCTTTCTTAAAAAAAAACAGAAAATAGCTTAATTCGAGCCATTTAAAAAGTTAGAATAACGGAAGAGTATGTATGAGACGATGTATGAATGTGAATGAAGCAAGGAGTGCTAAGAAAGATTTGAATGGCGGTCCATCATTTCTGCATACCCCTTCGGTGAAACGGTTTGATGGTGAGTTAGTTAGTTAACTGAGTTAGGTTAGGTTAGGTTAGGTCATAGAGTTGGTAGAGTAGTATCTATCCAAGGCAGTGAAGTCAGTTTTTGACTTGTTTTTGAAGATTTTAACCTGACTTGGCGCACCTGGGCGTGGCTAAGACTAAGGTTACGGTATTTATACATCCATTCATATCACATATCGACATAATGTTTTTGTTTATTCGTATGGCCACTTTTTCACAGTATTTTTTATCAACAACAATATAGCATCTAACCTAAAAAACCGTTTAGTTGTGTCAAGTTTAGTGGCATAATAAAAAATGTGGGCAGAGTCCCACGGTGACCCAGGAGCTTAAGATCATTGCGACAGTATCTAGAAGCGGTCTATGCAATTTGTTGTCTCTTTCTCTCTCATGGTGTACGACGTAAAAACCCGGAGAAAGTGATTTATCGCAAGTTTGTGTAGGTTGGGTAAAAATAATTACCTCTCCCTTCATATATTGTTACTTCAAGGGTAAGGTTACGTAGAAGTGAGCGAGACAAAAGGCCGTTTCTCTTGAACTTGAAGTTTAGCAAGGACATTGCTGTCGGAAGTGTACATATTGTAAGTTATTTGTGTAAGTTAATTAATACGTATGTAAGTTAATTAATTAAAATTAGGACTCTAGTGCGGTATTAACATTAAAAAACTCGTTTGTCCAGAAAAAAACGTCATCAGAAAATGATTTACTAAGTATTTCAGTGTACCTAAGTTCGACTCTAGCCGCAGGACGAATTTACAAATATTACCATGATTTTTCAAGCATATTTAAACACCCCGTCATGGAGGTAATCGACGGGCCTCACAAAACAGGCTGCACAGCTGTCGCGAGGAAGATTGATAAATAAATAACCGCGGCCCATCGAGAATACGCCATTACGCCCCTGAGTAAATCGCCCGAAATCGCTGTAATTGAGTTATTCATCTACTCTCTTCTCTTCCACTCTCTTCTCTCCCTTCCACTGTCTCCCGCTCTTCGAGCACTTCTCCTCTGGGGGCAATTCGTCTCGTCGAGCCGTTTAGAAGTATGGTGAGTTCTGGTGAGAGGCTGGTAATTTCATCCACACGCCAACCTCACACTCGAACGCATTTTTCGTTGTTGTTACTGGAGTTCTACCATGTTTGTATGAAACATTATTTAACTAAAAATTACGCAAACATTTGTAAGGCTGTTCTTCACTGTAGTTTTCTTATTTCGTATCTTGATAAGAAGCTGTATGATGTGGACCGTAACTGGAGTCTAGAACTGCTGGACCGTGATATTATATCTCATTATCTTAGGTTCTCAAATGGATAAATTTAAAGATTACTATTCACAAATGCATCATGTTATAATAGTTATCCTAGAGCCACATCACCGCACAGACACTTTCAAACGCATCGAGTACGAGTTTAAATTTATTTTCATAGTGGATACCACACAAGAGTCTCAACTGCTTCTAACCGTGCTAGAACCAGTGGGCCTATGGCATCCCCGATTGGACGTAGTAATGCAGAAAGCATCCAACCCACAAAAATGTGAAACCGAGAAAAAAGCATTTGAAAATATGACGATACAAAAGCATTAATATGCGTAATCCGCATTTGTAAAGTGAATTTAAGTGTTTTTTCTTTATAAGAATTATTATCAATAGGTTTTTTGTTTAAATCAATCAATGTATTTCTAAAAAAAAAAAACTTATGTTATCCTACATTTTAATGTTTTTAAACTTCAATTTAATTAAAATATCTGCAATTTGAGTTAGCGAAAAATCGAATTACCAAAAATCTATTGCATTTGGAGCTTGGATGTTTTCAGCAGATGGCAATCTCGTATTTATCTACAGAAAAACATGTAAAACTCGATTTTGGAAAATTGTGGGTTGGAAGATTTCTGCATAACTCCATCCAATCGGGGTATGTTGTGAGGCTGAAGGTAGTGGGGAAGGGAAAGATTTAGGAAACAGGAAGGTTGAGAGGTACTTGGCTATTTAAATCTGGTCACCAAAAACACGGCTAAAGCCATTTCAAACAACGTTACGTTTCTGAATGGTGGTCATTCACCAAGGCGATACTTAGAGTATCTACCACTCTAGAACGTGCCGCAAATATACTTTGTTATTTTATATCAATTAAATGTGTTATGACACATCTTAATTAAATAAATAAATAAAAATATGCTCAGGATACACGAGGGTAATTAATCATTCGTTTATTTTAAAACTGTTACTATTTGCAGAAACCTGGTTTCTTCAGGTCACATGTTTATAACTTTGTTCCTTAGAGTAAGGATATAAATGAAGCGGTACCTTTGCGAAACAGTGTAGTCAGTATTGTTGAATTTATACTGACTCGATAGAAAGAGGCAAAGATATATTAGAGGATGTTGGACAGCCTATTAGTTACCACTAACATGGAATTCGGAGATTTTTAATAAACATATTTGAACACATTAAACAAAACAATATCAATACACCATTAAAATGATTTATAAAGTCAAAATATCAGACGAACACTAATAACAGAAGGCTTACCTCAATAATGATGGAAGTTTTTTGTTGATTTTATGTCTTTATATCATTAAAAGTATGTAAATTCTAAATTTCGGTCAAAAACATTTAAAACTGTTGAAATACCTCTGAAAAGTGATGTTTTATAATCTTTGTTCGGTCTTATTTGAATATCGTCGCATAGCACATATCACCATCATGTTTGATTTATTTGTATAACCACTGCAAGCATTTTCATAAACACAAATATAAGAAATAACCTCAAAATCCGTTGACGTAATTTATGCGACTCGATGATGTGAAATAAGCGCGGACGGAGAACATCCTAATATACTTAGAAGTGCTGAAACATTATGTTAAAGACTTTTCTTGTCTCTTTCTCTCCTATAGTACACGACGTAAAACCCGTAGAAAGTGATTTATCGCAAATTTGTATGGTGTGGGTAAAAATATTTAGCCATCTCTCCACAACGTATTCTTACCCCAAGCTTTCTTCCCATTAAAAAATCCTTTAAACAGCATCCACGAAGATGGCGCAGGGAAACGTCTGGTAGTCTTGTACGGAGTGATTTTTTGAAAAATTATTCGTCTGACACGTAGTGACTATTTGTCTCCTAAAAATGTTTTTATGATCATTAATGCCCCCGATGTTTTTTGGTACCTGCCCGCGAGATGTCGTAATTCACAATTCGCATTCTCTGTCACCGAGATGAATCGTCTCCCGAAACCCGTCTTACTTACCTTAGTTGGATGAACCTCCCACAGCCTCCCGAGAGATTCTCTTTTCAAATATTTCCAAAATGGCGACAGAGCCGGAAGTCGTTTGGCAAACAGGAAGACACACGTGACAGGAAATGGCATATTGTTAACTTCGCAACTTTTTTCAACTTGATTATTCAAATCACGCACAGTAACCTAAAGCATATTTTAACTTTTAACTTTAAGACGAGTTGCTGACTTGTATTAAAAAAATAATACTAGAGGTTAAAAAAGATACATTTGAAGATATGATTTAGGAGTAAGGCCTCCAGAAATTCATAAATAATATCTTTTGATTATTGAATGCAAGGCTGATGTAAGCGCAATTCCTTTGGGCACGTAGAGCGAATGAACGAAGAAAGGAGTGTGAAAAGAATATATGACGCCAAAGTGAATGGAAAAGACGTCGGGGATGCGCGAGGAAGACATGGCACGATCAAGTGAATCCGATACTTGAGTCGGGCCATGTGAAGAGACAGAATAACAGAAGAGTATGTATAAGACGATGTATAAATGTGAATGAAGCGAGGATTGTGTGCAGATACAGAGTTGTTTGGCGGTCTGTCTTCTCTGCCTAGCCCTGCAGATAAACGGCGTGATATTTAGTTAGTTTATCTTTTGATTATGAACGTTACCCAATGGATCAAAATAATAATATTTAAATAATTTGCGCAGTGCCGTTTTTGTGAAAGGTAACCTCAAAGACGCTGTACAAATCTTAATTCTCAAGTTCCATCTTATTACTAACTACGTGTAATCTAAGGCGTGTTAATATATATTTTATTTATGTACAGAGACAATACACAGAAGCGTACCTAACTGGCAGCTCACTTCAGATTAACACTATTATTTTAGTTGTTTCTAGGTTGGAGAAAAATACAGTTTTGCACAACATGATATTGCCTAAAGTATTGCTGTATCCACTTTCAAAACTACTTAGATACATGAACAATGACTTTACGTATTATTCCACAGAAGAGGCAAACCGGTGGAAGAGTATTGTAGACATTGGCTGGTGTGCCCTAAGTAAGGTAAATTTTCCCTCCTTTCGTATGAAAATGGCCAATTTTTTTAAAATATCAAAATTCATTAATTCACAAATAAAAACTTTCACTGACCTTTCTGACATCTAGGAGAGAAAGCCTTTTGCAAATTGAAATTTTAAGTCTGTCAACAACTTTTTATCCCTATAAAAATGAAGTAATTTCACGATAACTTGAAACAAAGCTTAATTTTATTTCTTCATTATTATTATTTATTACTACATTATGATGTCTTATTTTTATTTATTTATTATCTTTGTATTAAATGGAACTTATGGGATTGCACCACCCTCCCTAAGATCTGGAATAAATATATTAAAACAAAAACAAAAAAGAATTCCCCAACGAAGATGAAATTTTTCCGACGGCTCCAAACAGTGAAAACTCGTATACGGTATCACTTAAAAATAAATCATTAGTTTTTCAGTCTAATCAAATTATTGGATCCCTTATTCTGTACGTAAGAATTTAAATAACATTCACTGTTGTCAAAAAAATACTGTTTCTTATATTGTGCCATTTTTTAAACTCGTTCAGCTGAGTGTAATATTGAGCGTAGGGTTTTCTTTAGCGGGAAAATGTCATAATTGGATGAGAGATTTGTGCCGCCACCCCCACTCGGTGCAGAGTGGGCGGAGGGGTGGCGGAGGGCGAAAGGGGTGGTATCAGGCTACCGGGGCCCCGTAGGGCGCAGGGGGTGGGATGGATAAACACCCGGGACATACTCCAGCCCACATTCAGATGGCGAAGTCTTAAGAAATATATTATATGTTTGCCAGTCATTATTTTTAAGATGAAATCTTTAGGTCCGTGAATGAAGGTTCATGAATTAAGCACACTTGTGAAATGGGCGATTATTTTATGTCGGGTTTGACAAGGTTTAAGGTATAATACACAGGAATATTAAAGATATGATTAAAGAATATTCCGGCCAAAAATATTTTCGTGATGATGTTTTGGGTTTTTTTTGCCTTTCTTCTATTTTCGCCAACGTTTTGGACAGCCTTGCAGTGTTCATCATCAGGGCAGATGGCATGTTGATGATGAAAACTGATAGGTTTTCCGAAACTTTGGCTAAACTAGAAGAAAACACAACACGGCATGACTGACCGGTTAGTAGCTGAGGGGACAATCTTCTCATTCGAGTCTCAAACATACTCTTCTGTTATTCTGATTCTTTACATGACCCGATTCAATTATTTGATTTACTTGATCGTGCCATGTCTTTCTCAGGCGTCCTCGACTTCTTCTTCCATTCACTTTCGCATCATATATTATTTCCCACCCCTTTCTTCGTTCATTCGCTCTACATGCCCAAACCATCTCAGCGTCCACTTCTTGATCCTATTCATTACGCTCACATCAGCCTTGCATTCTTTCCGGATATCCACATTTTTAATACATGGTTTTACGGCACATACGTCTCAGGGATCTTATAATTTATACAATAATAATTACTGGACAGTTTTTTTTAGTTATTAAATTAACTAATACACAATAATAATAATAAAATTTTATTCCAGAAGGAATGCAGGAGTAGTGCAATGCAATACCTTTCATAATTGATATCAATACATACTAATAATAATATTAACAAATAAAAATGAACAGAAATTTATGAGATTTTAAAATTTTTTTTTAATAATTTAAGTAAAAAATATTAATGGAGGATATTAGGCCTCATCTCTGCAAAAAGCCATCAAGGAGTCCATCCTGGCAGCGTTAAAATTGATGGGGCCAATAATTTACTCAATAATTTACAATGTTTCAATGTTATTGGCTGCCAAATTTAAAACCTAGTAAGCGAAAAACTGTTCAAGAAACATCAAATAACGTTTTTCTCTTAGCCCTACGCTTTTTTGTTAAAATAACCAAACTTTATGCACGAGAAAACTTCTTTATATCGTAGAACTTCGACAAGAGAGAATAATACATTGTTTTTTTGCATTATATATCGTTCATCGGCATCACTAAGTTTGAAGAAAAAACAATATCAAAGTTCATTATCTATTTTGATCGGCTTACATGAGTATTATAGGATATGTATTATACGGAATCGATAGGGAAATATATGTTTGATAAGGTGGCGAAGCTAGGTTTAATATTTTTTGCTAAATTTGATTGAATAATTTATTGCGCAATAATTTTACGTGAATTATAACAGAGTTAATTAAAGGCAAACATCGAGCATAAAATATGTAATGTAACCTTGAGTAAACCTATAAAACAGTTTATAAGTTGGGGGAGTTTTAATATTAAAACAAGAGACTTACTTAGTTTTAGAAACGTAAATACAATATTTGGTCGAATTAACATGTCTCTTACTAGCTTCGATTTTCTGACACAAAATGCAAAAAAACCTTTTCTGAAAAATGAGTTTTTATTGGCTTTAAATTTTGACCTCCGTGATTATTACCATTATTGTAATAATAATAATATTTGGATGATTTGTATAGCGCCGTTTTTGTGAAAAATCACCTCAAGGGCGCTGTACAGATCTTATTTTATATTATTACATATCAATTCCTAGTTTAAATAAGAAAAAAATCAGGAACATACTTACCTGGCAGGTCCCATCAGATATACACACTTATTAACTTAAAATTATAATTATAATATTTTTTTATTGATTTATCATTATTATTTTTATATTATGTCCACAGAAGCGAAGCAGTCCACAACGGAGTGCCTATACAAACCCTGATGTATGATAGTAAGGCATGGAACTAGCAAAGGAAGGATGAAATAAAACTGAGTGTTATAGAAATGAGATCCCTGAGGCCAATATGCGGTAAAACCATTAATGACAGCGGGAAAATTGTGGATATTAAAAAATAATGCAAGGCTGATATAAGCGTGATGAATAGGATCAAGAAAGGGACGCTTATATGGTTTGGGCATGTGGAGCGAATGTACGAAGAAGAAATAAAGAGAAAAAGAAATCGGGGTCGCTCGAGGAAGACATGGCACAATCAAGTGAATTAAATACTTGAGTCGGACCATGTCAAGAGTCAGAATAACAGAAGAGTATGTATGAGACTATGTATGAATGTGAATGAATCAAGGGGTGTGTGCCGAGACAGAGTTGTTTGGTGGTCCGTCCTCTCTGCCTACCCAACGGCTTGATGGTCAGTTAGTGATTATTACAGAAATCTAAAGAATTAAAAAATATTAATTATTAGACCTAAGGGTTGATTTAAAAGGGGAGTACCTTTTTTATATCCATCAGAATGACAAACAGTTCGCACACACGTACCTTTGTAATATACGCTTTTATAAGAAATTTTGACTAGGCGGGTACCTACTCCACCTGCCAGATGTTATGTAAACATGTGGTTATTCGATTTAAAAGCGTAACCATATTAATTAAAATAATGCTCAGCTAACACTACATTGCAAATAATATATAAATTTAAAATGTTTCCTTATTGAAAAACTTACATTTTAGACTACTGAGCGTGATTCGTATATTACTCGTTTTTCAAGTATTTTCACAATCATTAAAAAAATATTTCTTTTTCTTTTCAGACATCAAGAAAGCTGTTTACAAATGAACTCCATCACAAACGGGGCGGCGCGAAACTAAAAACCATATATTTTACAGTCTGCTGGATAAATGGCATTCGTTCTCCACGTTAGCACCCTCACGTAGAACCTCCCTACCTCCTCCCTTTCCTCCCCATAGCTGAAAAGGTTCAATTCGAGGGGAAGCGAGCCTTCAATCCGTGCCAGAACTTTCCTTATGTTCATGTCAAATGTGACGGTGAAATATGGCTAAGAAAATTGATCCGATTCAAGAATGAAGGAGCCAACACCTTGAATGGAAAGAAATCCAGAGAACCAACTTCAAAACATCCGAAATGGAAGTCAGAAACAGTGAATAGAGTCAATCAACAATGGAATACCCCAAACGAGCTTTTAATTTAAAACCAGACAAGAAAAAAACCACCTTACAATGGAGGGGTAAACAGTAGGAGCTTTTCAAAGAACGAATGCGATGCTTTCGAGGTTTTGTTGGAAAGCCTTTAAAGGTTTAGAGCTGGAATAATATACAGTGTATCTTAGCAGTGTCGAAACGACACAGGTTTAGAGCAGAAAGACTACGATTTGCTTACACGTTAAGACATTGTTACAAAAGAGATCATTAAAAAAATCTTTGTCTGATTTAAACAAATCAAAAATATTTGTATATACTTGTTGAATTGTAATTAATCATAAATCGTATATAAACCTAAGTGAATGTCAATTGTTATGTCGTCCAATAATTACAACCAGAAAACTTTCTCCACCACTTCCATCTCACAATTTCAATCTTCTGTTTCATCTCGGTCTTCTTCGCCATCGTCTTCGCAAACATGCACCGCGTCATCTCCAAATGACTCTCCGACGGCTTCTAAAGAGCCTCCGACGTGTTTGGTACCGCAACAAACATGCAGAAGTAGCCATGGAGAGGTCTCTTATATGCAAGTTGATTTTTCACCCTTGTCGCAAGTATCCCCTTCAAAGTGTAATGCATCCGAAGTTTTGTCGGAATCGTCGACGCGTTCGTCTAAAAGTGGTTTAAATCAGAGTGATGGCGCTCCCGCCGCGGTGGTGGGTAGAAACTGGCTTCTGTTGGGAGTGTTGGTAGTTCTGTTGGTGTTGGATCATCCTCGTCATGTCTTCAGCAGTGAGTTTCCTGAGAGGGAGTGTTGTGACCCAGTGTATCCAGTTGCCACTTCGACTTCCGTGCCCGTTCCGTCAGCCATCACAGTTCCAGCAGGAGGAAAAACAGGTAAGATCTTTTGACTATGAACGTCTCTGATTCATCTATCGACCAGATCTTTTTTATACCATTTGTTGTATTTTCTCTCCTTTGATGACAGTGTTTTGTTTAATACTTGGTTCAAACAAGAAAAGCGCAATTGACGGAAAATAAGTTTTTTCCTTACCGTATTCACTTTTAATCTTTCTTATCTCTGTAGTATGGACTGAACACTTGCATACTACACTCTTTTAAGGTTTTCTAGTCTAAGAATATTATAAATCTTATGAAAATATAAATATACATTTCCTAATTCGTGTAACAAGTTCACTGAGCAATGAAAATTATACTTAGGCGAAATAGATACTCAAAAGTAACTAAAATTTTAGAGGAACTAAATTGGCTAACAGTAAAGCAGGTGCTAACATTAAACATATTGATGTTTGTACATAAAATGAAGAACAACTTGTTACCAAAATACTTTTCTGACAAAATTATCTACAATGTTGATATTCACAAATATAATAACACAAAGGGCATGCAGAGAAATTAAACTACCAGAAAAAAAGCCAACACACAAAATAGCTTACTATATTGACCGGTCGGTAGCTGAGTAGACAAACGCATCGGATTCCCACTCGGGCGTCGTGCGTTCAATTCCTCTGCTGGCTAAGTCCTCCATCATTACACGAGCAACATCTTCCGCTTCTTATGATGGCAGTAGGAGTTTTTCAAATATTTTCGGGTTATTCGTAACCCGAAAATATTTAAAAGGCATGGCACGATCAAGTAAATCAAATACTATAATCGGGTCATGTGAAGAGTCAGAATAACAGAAGAGTATGTATGAGACGATGTATGAATGTAAATGAAGCAAGAAGTGTGTGCCAAGACAGAGTTGTATGGCGGTCCGTCCTCTCTGCCTACCCCTGCGGGGAAACGGCGTGATGGTTAGTTAGTTAGTTAGTTAGAGAATGTTTGTCTTTCTTTTTAAAAGAAAAAAATAAAATAATATAAAATATACAAAAGGATAAAATCTTATAATGCGCTGCCAGAAATCACCAAAATTATGCCAACCAATAAATTCAAAATAGCCTGTAAGAACTATATAAAATGCATGTAGATCAAAATAATAATTAGTATATATCTTAAAATATTATAAAGTCAAAAAGAAAATAATTAGCTACTAGTAAACTTGAATGTACAAAGTAACTAATAGAGAATAAATAAAACCAAAACTAAAAAGTTATAAAAATAATTTTCAAATGAAAAAAACAATAAATGGAATTAAAACCTTGGTTAGATATTTTCCGGAAGAAAATTTTAATATTTTGATAAGATTGATCGCTTTATCATCGTCTATCTTCGTTAATTATTATTTTAATGTTGTGAAATTATTTTTGAGCTGCTCTAATTCTTAAAAATCGATTATGACCTTCTCTAACAAGCAAGCCATTCGTGCGTAACAACTGCTCACTGAATATTAACGTTGTACTTAAAAAAAACTAAATTATTATTATTTTAACATCAAAAAATGTACGCGTTCATAAAAAATGTCGTTTTGGGACTGAACACAATCAATCAATCAACGACCCACGTCAGACCGCAAAAAAATAATGATTTTTTTGGTTAATTTCTCGTTGATAAAATGTTAAACCCGAGATTCCCCGCTCCGCACCCTATACCTCCCCGAACTAAATGGAACATGATTTCAAGTGTCTGTCTGTATGGGCTGACTACTGTATTTTATACGAGGCTTGGCACATAAAATTAATATTTTTGTAGAAAGCAATCACTTTGTGGTTTGACATATTTAAAGAAATGAAAAAATAACTTTGTATAAGACCACGGATATATTTATTTAAGACCGAGAGGAAGGAACAGTGAGAAAGAGACAGATAATATGAATTGAAAGAGACAAAACCTCAACTTGGAAGGTGATTAAAGAATAATGATACATTTTTTATGAGTTTGCAGGAAATATACCTAATATTGAACTAATTAACAAATTTACCTGATTATCAAAAATATGATGCTTAGGCTAGGCGAAATCGGTCAGTCATAAAAATTAAAACAATATCTTCTAAAAAGTTATTTTTTCTTTTCTTTAAATATGTCAAACCACAAAGTGGTTACTTTCCACGAAAATATGAATCTTATGTGCTGAGCCTCGTATAAAATGCAGTAGTCAGCCCATACAGACGGAGAGTTGAAATCATGTTCTATTTAGTTTAGGGAGGTATGGGGTGCGGAGAGGGGTATCTCGCGTTCGACGGCCGAACTATGCTCACGAACCATGCCGAACCTTTCCGAAATCACTTGAACGTTTAGTATAATAGATTAAGGCACTCAAATTTTAGAACTCGTTCTTGCTTAATTTGAAGTTATTTTAATTAAATAAAGCATAAGTCGGGTGTCAGCTCTCTTTCTATACGATGTCTATAACAATAGCAGTGATTTTTTGTCACTATGTGGACTGACTGATTTCTGCAAAAAAATGGTTGAATTCATTATTCATATTCCATCAGACGACATTGATCGACGGAATATCAGAAAAAATAAGGCTTAGGCGGTTTGACATTTTGATTAAATATTTTCTTTGCCAGAAATGATTCACGAAATAATAACAGATCATTTCATTATTTCGCTTAATACGTCAAATACGGTGTTTTTAGTTAAGTACTACATTTGGCATTATTTCTTTGAAAAAATACCCACGGACCCTAATTTAAACAAGTGCTTCCGTGGTCGAGTGGTTAAGGTCTTCAATTACGAATCCACGGGTTCAAATCCCGGCGTTGTGAATTTTTTTGTGTTATTTCACAGTATGTAGAATATTTGCGGCAGGGAATATTTGAATCAGGTAGGTTGGAGTCATAGACTTATGACTGTCGTTGTATCACGTCTGGGGGGGTTATGTTATGACTGCCTTTGAGTCGGATCTGTCATTGTTTCATGATTGTCAATGTCTCATGACTGCCACTGCCTTATTATGTCATTGTATCACGTCTGACATTGTCTTTTGACTGCCATTGAATATTTTCTGACGTCTTATCATGACTGGCATTGTCTCATGACTGACATTGTCTCATGACTGCAACTGCCTTATGACTGGCATTGTCTCATGACTGGCATTGTCTCATGGCTGCAACTGCCTTATAACTGTCATTGTATTACGTCGGACATGGCGTCTTGACTGCCATTGAATCTTTTCTGGCGTCTTATCATGACTGGCATTGTCGCATGACTGGCATTGTCTCATGACTGGCATTGTCTCATGACTGGCGTTGTCTCATGACTGGTATTGTCTCATGACTGCTACTGCCTTAAGAATGTCATTGTATCACGTCTGACATTGTCTATTGACTGTTATTGAATCTTTTCTGGCGTCTTGTCATGACTGGCATTTTCTCATGACTGCATCTGCCTTATGGCTATCATTGTATCACGTCTGGCTATGTCTCTTGACTGCCATTGAATCGCTTCTGGAATCGTATAATGACAATCATTCTATCATGACTGTCACTGCCTTATGACTGTCATTGTATTGCGTCTGGCGTTATCTGACTGCCGTTGAATTACGTCTGGCGTTATTTCATGGCTGCCTATGAATCGCTGTCACTGCCTTATAATTTTCATTGTATCACGTCTGGCGTTATGTTATGGCTGCCTTTAAATCACATCTACCGTTGTTTCATGATTGTCATTGTCTCATGACTGTCATTGCCTTATTACTGTCGTTGTATCACGTCTGACGTTTTTTCTTGACTGCTACTGAATTCCGTCTGGCGTCGTCTCAGAATTGTCATTGGCTCATGACTGTCATTGTTATGACTGTCATCGTATACGTAACGTACGGCGTTATTTCATGATTGTCTTTACCCCATGACTGATCTGGGTAGGTTGGATAATAAAGCAGTTGTCGCTCTTTATAATGCGATCGAGATATATATTTTTTTCTTTTTATATTTTTATTCTATCAATATTCAGCCATTCGATGCAGAATTCAAAATCTAACTCACGTCCCTCAAGTGAAATACTATGCATTAAGAGATTAAAGGGCTGTTTCTCATGTCCCATTAGTGTTCTGATTAGCCATTGTCTGGCGCTTAATTTAGATTGCGTGTCTTCACCTGTAACAAGCGCTCTCTGCAGGTAAACGGTCATTAAAGCACCGTCAAACTAACTGGTATTCAAAGTAATCATTACCCTTTAGCTAGGGCATGTACCTGTGTACGAGAGGTGGGGTAACATGAAAGATATTGTATTTGGTGTAGACAGATTTTTAACAACTACAGACAGAATGCTCAAAATATGGAAAAGAAATGTTAATGTTATTAGTATTACTATTGGCCAATTTTTATGGCGTCGTTTAGTGAAGAATTTTAATTTAAGGGGGCTTTTAATATTCACTCTTTAAAAAATATATATAGTTAATTGCACAAGAGTCCCAACTGCTCCCAACCACCTAGAGCAAGTGAGACTATGGCACCCCCATTGGGGTATGTTGTGAGACTGAAGGTAGTGGGGAGAGAAAGGAGATAAGGAAGAGAAAGGTTGGAAAGTACCTGGATATTCAGATCTAGTCCCCCTCCTACAACACGTGTCTCTTTACGAACCAGGATCGCTCACTGCCAATATGTACATTTTTCTTTAAAGACTTCTTACAAAACCTCACGGCCTCCGTAGTCAAGTGGTAAGACGCTCATCTACGAATTCAGAGGTTGTGGGTTCAAGCCCGGCGTGCGAAAATAACCTTCATTTAATTAATCCGTGTCATAACACATTTAATTCATACAAAATAATATAAAGTACATTTGAGGCACGTTCCAGAGCGGTAGATACTCTAAGTATCGCCCTGGTGAAAGATAATCATTCAGAACTGAAACGTCGCTTGAAATGTCTTTAACCATGTTTGGTGACCAGATCTGTATAGCAAGATATTTCTCAACCTTTCTCCTATTTATCTCCTTCCCCTCCCTACTTCCTTCAGCCTAACAACATACCCATATCGGGGATGTCATAGTATGACTGGTTCTAGACGGTTGCGAGCAGTTGAGACTCTTGTGTGATATTCACTGTAAAAAAGAAAATATTCACTGTAAACTACTCGAATATTGAAACGGTAACGCTGGTGTGTCATCATAGAATTTTTCTAACTCGGTGTAGTAGAAAGATAAAGTCTCAGTCAAAAAATTCCTATGTCAAAAATACCACAGCAAAATTACACAAATAGAAAATACAATATATGGACCGTCCGTTTCATCACATGCATGTATTTGTCCACCCCGGAGATGCTACGCGTATGATCTATTGAAAAAAAATTACTCACATAAATTATTTACGCAAAAAGTCCACAACAACATTCTGTTCAACTCGTCTTCTTAGCAAAAGGTCAGCATTTGGATTGACACCTAAAAGTTTTACATTTGTGTACAAAAATACATCAATAAAATACATATTATCTTCAGACGTATCAGGCTCTCGCTTTTTTAGGTATGGTTTTATTTATTTATTTAAATACCTTGAAACTATATTCTCATCTCATCTCATTCTCTCCCTGTTAAATTTCAAAGTGATAATTTGTTAGATTCTTGCCTTCGTGTTTTTTACCCAAGTCTCTACCTTTCCAACCATTCCACTATATCGAATTCCGTATTCAACAACACCGCGTTTGAAACAATAGAAAATCGAACAGAAGAGCTTAGGTGGGATAAAACGTGGTTGCTCGTTCGTTTCGCTTTTTTTTCGGTTTTTTTTGTTGATCTCAATAATATAAAATAAATGTGGAGTTTTGTGAATAAGAAGATTAAAATAAGTGTGGTGTTTTTGTTATTCGTTTCGTCATTACAACTGTGTAACAAGAATCAAAAACTACAACTTCAACTACAGTGGTAGATACTCTAAGTATCGCCCCGGTGAAAGACCAGCATTCAGAATCGAAACATTGCTTGATTAAAATGGCTTTAGCCGTTTGTGACCAGATCTGAATATCCAGGTACTTCCCAACCTTCTTCTTCCCCATTTCCTTTTATTCTATGCTACCATCAGCTTCACAACATATTCCGATTGGGGATGCCATATTTCCACTGGCTCTAGACGGTTGAGTGCAGATATATATCTTGTGCGGAATTCACTAAAAAAAATATCGGTGTTTGAATGGTTTATCATTTTCTCTTCATTCCTCAATCTTTCCAGAAGCTATAATTAGACACTTCTATCGCGTAGTATAGTTTATCGTTTACAGTCCATTTTTTTTTTCAAATTCATCTGAAGCTGAAAACAAATTCGATGTTTTATCGCAACTTCGGATCCGACATTCCCTTTGTCCCTTGGAGTAATAATGTATGGAGAGAGAGCTAATTATTTTTACCCAACCTATACAAACTTGCGATAAATCACTTTTTCAGGGTTTTTACGTCGTACACCATGAGAGAGAAAGAGACAACTAAAATAACACACCGCTTTTATGTACTGTAAGGATGATTTTGATCTCCCGCGTCTTCGGGGACTCCGCCCACATGTTTTTAAACTGGACACAACTAGACGGTTTTTTAGGTTATATGCTATATTTTCGTTGATAACAATACTGTAAAAAAGTGAATACGAATAAACAAAAACATTATGTCGACATGTGCTATGAATGGATGTATAAATACCCTGGCCTTAGTCCTAGCCACGCCCAGGTCTGCCGAGTCAGGCAAAAATCATCAAAAACTGACTGCACTGCCTTGGATAGGTGCCACTCTATGTACTCTAAGCTTTGTCCATAAAACTCCGATTCAATTTATGATTTTCACACTAAGTTGATTAAGATTATCTTGGGTATCTTTGTGTTTCCTTAGGTTTCCTTTGGTGTTCCTAAGATGCTAGCAGCACACATCCATCGGTTTTCCTTTTCATTAGCCATGTAATATATTGAGTACTGACATTTGCCGTATCGATTGAACGATTGAGCATATATAAGGAATTTAAATCAGTTTTCGCTCTTCGGTTACCTAACCACATTACTGCAGCGGGCTATTTTAAACCTAGCGGTTACGATCGAAATCCCTGACCCAAATAATACTAAATTCTATTGGCTAAGGGCTGGAAATAGTGCATAATAAATACACGTGCAGTATTGATAATACCTGCCTGACTTCGGCAAATACAATCATTTGAAATAGATTTGGGTTAAAGCTATTTAAAATAGAGGTTCCGAATGATGTAACAAAATCTGTAAAATGATTTAAGTGAAACCATTACTATGACACGTAAGAATATATGGGGAACTACCTTTGCGAAACAGTGTAGTCACGTCATTTGTCTTTATAATGTCTCGATAGAAAGAGACAAAGATATGTTAAAGGATGTTGGATAGCCTATTCGTTACCGCCCATATGAAATTCGGACATTTTTAATAAACATATTTGTACACATTAAACAAAACAATTTCAATACACCCTTAAAACGATTTATAAAGTCAAAATATCACACAAAAACTAATGACAGAAGGCTTGCCTAAATAATGATGGAAGCTTTTAGTTGATTTTATGTATTTAAATCATTAAAAATGCGAAAATTCTAAGGATCGATAAAAAAAAATTAAACTCTTTTAATACCTCTGAAAAGTGATGTTTTATAATCTTTTTTGGTCTTATTTGAACATTCACTCATAGAACATATCACCATCATGTTTGATTTATTTGTATAACCACTGAAAGTTTATTAATCAACACAAATATATAAAATAACCTCAAAATCCGCTGTCGTAAGTTGTGCGAATCGATGATGTGAAGTTGGCGCGGACGGAGAAAATTATTATATACTTAAAAATGCTGCAATATTATGTGTAGACTTTTCTTGTCTCTTTCTCTTTCATAGTATACGACGTAAAATCTCGGAGAAAATGATTAATCGAAAATTTGTATAGGTTGGGTAAAAATATTTAGCTATCTCTACATATTAGAATTAAACATTGATAAATGTAAAATTGTGTCATTTCATAGAATTCATAAACCGATCCTCTTCAATTATAAATCAAATAGTGTCTCCTTATCTACCGTCAGATATATAAAAGATCTTGGTGTCACTCTAGACCAGTGATTCCCAAAGTGGTCTATATCGACCCCCTGGGGTCAATTCCGACCTGCGAGGGGTCAACGTCAATGAAAAAAAAATTGGGGGTGCATGAGACGCAAATGGGGGTCCACGAGAGTGGATTCCATTTAGGCAGGCCGTCACCAAGATGTTGGCTTCCCGCAAATGTAATAATCCACCTCACAGATAGTACCTTACGTAATACTATCTTATAATAGACACTAATTCCCTAATTATTTTAATTATAATAATTTTTTGTCGATTTGCTAGTACTTTTCGATTTCAAATCTCTACCGACTGGTGCTATTTTTTGGCGAGTTCGACTTCAATTAAAGTGTTCATCGCGAAGGGTTTATTTCAAAGAACTAGCAGTTCCTGAAGCGTTCACAAAACTTTGAAGTTTTTCCCAAAGCTAAAAAAAAAATGTTAGGAAAGCAGGGGGTCTACCCAAAACAGAAAAAATCGGCAAGTGGTCTGCGGGACAAAAAAGTTTGGGAACCTCTGCTCTAGACCATAATCTTTCTTTTCGCGATCACATTAATAATGTAGCTAATAAATCACTAAAACTTCTTGGCTTCATCGATAGAATTGCATGTGACTTTAAAAATATAAATATTCTAAAAACCCTTTACTGCTCATTAGTTCGCCCTCATCTAGAATATGCTAGTGTAATTTGGTCCCCTTTCTATACCGTTCGTATTAATCATATTGAATCCGTACAACATCGCCTCTTACCCGGTATTGCATGGAGATTAGGGCGAGAAAGAGGCGATTATTCATTTGATGAAATTGAACAATTATTGAAAATGTCTTCATTGGAAAAGCGCAGGAAAGACTTCGATTTAATTTTCATTTATAAAATCATTAATTGTTTTATTAACTCACCTTCTCTGTTGCAACTTATCCAGTTCAACATTCTTTGCCGTAGACTCAGAAACAATGAATTGTTGTTTCTCAATCATCACAATACTAATTATGGGTATAATTCTCCAATGTCCAGAATGTCAAGACTTGTTAACTCAACCCGTGGTTTTGAAATTTTTGGTAGCAGTCTAAATGATTTTCGTCATTCTTTAAGACTCTACCAAAACTTTGACTAGACCATGGCTTGAATGTTCTCTCTTATGTTTATTTGCCTTATTTTCGTTCATCGCTTCATTTATTTTAATGCATATGCTATTCCTTCTCTGTTACTCTTTTTTCTATTTCGTGTTTAATATGTATTTTTGTAATTGGACTTTAGTCCGTTAATTTATAAATACATAAATTTATAAATAAATAAATTTATAAATAAATAAATTTATAAATAAATAAATTTATAAATAAATAAATATACATTCTTACTCTAAGGTAAGAACTGAAAGGTGCGTAAACACGGAAATGCATAATCTGAAAGTATTTTGCCTGTTGTATGCTATTGATGCGATGGTTTCTTTCTAACAGTATGAAAGTTTTGTAGTCCATTGAGTCTTGGATTAAATGAGTATACGCAATGTGATTTTATGTTCAAAAAGTCATGGTATTCGGTATAAGCCTTCTAAGTAAAACTCTTTACGGCCGTATTACGGATGAGTGAACGAGTCAATAAGACTGCTCTAAGTATCAAAAGTGTCCGCTTTCGTAGATCTTCTATTGTTGGGGCTTTTTCTTTTGAATGTACAAAGAAAATAGATTTGAAGCACCACACTTATTTTCTAATATTGTGAACGATCTACATTATTCTGGGATAAATAAAGTACGTTTGCATAATGATTTCATGTTGAGTGTAAGTAAGTGCAAAGTCATGGTATTTGAAACGGGAACCATGGAAAAAACTCTGGGATAATATATTGTAGTGAACGATGAATCCAGCAAGGGGATGAGTGTGTTTATTTAGGAACTAGGTGCGCAAGATACGGGAAAGCTGATATGAATATTGACAAAAGAATGAATGTTGGAAATTCATTTAATGGAGGATTGATACAGCTAGCAGTCCACAATTAAGTTCTGATACCAACTTTGAAGTTTGTCAGTGAGGCATGGAACTGGCAGAGGATGAATGAAAATAAGCTATCTGCGGTAGAAATGAAATCCCTAAAGCGCATTTGTGACACAACCATTTTAGTCAAATGTGTTGGTCAATAAGGCAATGAGTCAATTTCCCTTTAGGAGTAGGCAGACAAAACGGATACAACTCTGTATTGGCACACACTTCTTGCTTCATTCACATTCCTACATCGTCTCAAACATACTCTTTTATTATTCTGACTCTTCACATGGCCTGACTGAAGTATTTGATTCACTTGATCGTGCCATGTCTTTCTCGGGCGTCCCCAGCTTCTTCTTCCATTCGCTTTTGCGTCATATATTCTTTCGCACTCCTTTCTTCGTTCATTTGCTCTACATGCCCAAACCATCTAAGCGTGCTTTTCTTGATCCTATTCATTACGCTTACCATCAGCCTTGCATTCTTTCCGGATATCCACATTTTTAACCCGGTCATACATGGTTTTACCGCACATACGACTCAGGGATCTCTAAGACAATTCTACATGTCATAAAGATTTGTGTTTGTATCCACAACTGTCACCTGTTTTTCTAAATCATATCCCCTTTTCATTTTCCCAGCAATAGTGTTAATTTCAAGCACCACACTTATTTTATCGTTAAATTCAGCAGTTCGATTTAAAAACTCCTGTACCAGTTTTGAAAAGAAGAAAAAAACGATTTTTCGGTATCGGCATTTAGGGGAGTCATTGTATCATACAAGCCAGGGAGGGTTTATTATTTCCGATTTCTTGGAAAAATCGTAGAAAAGAATGCTACAAATTTAAAATTGTTTTTCAGAATTAATCAAAGCTATTTAAGGCTTTGGTTTCACGGGAATATTTTAACAAGTCGTTAAAGTGAATTAAGGCTCCATCTCTTTATCTTCAAATAATGATCAAATTCTTTTCGAGGAAAATTTTCTTGTCCCATTGAGATTGTTCGTTTTTTTCAACAATTGAAGTTTTTTATTTGAAAGGCAAACAGTGCTGCCGTCCAGCGGCTTTACTAATGTCGAGTACATGGCCTGTTCAAAAGAAAAGGTGAATTTTGAATTTTCGCGGGCTGTGTACATTCGATTATCGTTTTTTTTTGTTATGTTGGTACACATATGTTTATCATATGTTAGCATTATCAGCCATTTTGTATTAGTGGTTTATTTTTGACAACTGAAAAGGTTAGTCATGTTTTTGTGTGTTCTTCGATTTTTTACTTTTGAAAAAAATGGATCAAAGAATATTATTAAATTTTGCGTTAAAAATGGAATAATACCATCACCACTGCCTGAAATTGTATTTTTTTGAAATTTTATTTTTCTTGCGTATCCATATGGTACTTCAAATTGTATTTATTTTGTAAAAAATAAATCTTATTTCTTACATGCATTAAATTTAAAAGTTTGTCATGTATAAGGAATTTAATAAAGAAATTATTATTATTATTATAACTACTTTTTCACAGTATACATTGACAAAAATATAGGATAAAACCTCAAAAACCGTCGAGTTATGTCGCATAACAAAACGTAGTGGGCGGAGGCGCCGGAGACGCGGGAGACGGAAAAGATGCTTACATACCTAAAAGTGGTGCGATATTATGTGGCAACTCGTCTTGTCTCTTTCTTTCTCATGGTTTGCGACGCGAAAACCCGGAGAAAGTGATTTACCGTAAATTTGTATAGGTTGGGTAAACATATTTAGCTCTCTCTCCATATATGTTCTTATTCCAAGGTTATTAGCGAAAAGGGGACAACATTGCATGTAAATCATAGTGTTGTTAAATTATTTTCACAGTTTTAAAAACTAGTTTTTTACTTGTACCAAACACATATGTTTATCATATGTTAGCATTATCAGCCATTTTGTATTAGTGGTTTATTTTTGACAACTGAAAAGGTTAGTCATGTTTTTGTGTGTTCTTCGATTTTTTACTTTTGAAAAAAATGGATCAAAGAATATTATTAAATTTTGCGTTAAAAATGGAATAATACCATCACCACTGCCTGAAATTGTATTTTTTTGAAATTTTATTTTTCTTGCGTATCCATATGGTACTTCAAATTGTATTTATTTTGTAAAAAATAAATCTTATTTCTTACATGCATTAAATTTAAAAGTTTGTCATGTATAAGGAATTTAATAAAGAAATTATTATTATTATTATAACTACTTTTTCACAGTATACATTGACAAAAATATAGGATAAAACCTCAAAAACCGTCGAGTTATGTCGCATAACAAAACGTAGTGGGCGGAGGCGCCGGAGACGCGGGAGACGGAAAAGATGCTTACATACCTAAAAGTGGTGCGATATTATGTGGCAACTCGTCTTGTCTCTTTCTTTCTCATGGTTTGCGACGCGAAAACCCGGAGAAAGTGATTTACCGTAAATTTGTATAGGTTGGGTAAACATATTTAGCTCTCTCTCCATATATGTTCTTATTCCAAGGTTATTAGCGAAAAGGGGACAACATTGCATGTAAATCATAGTGTTGTTAAATTATTTTCACAGTTTTAAAAACTAGTTTTTTACTTGAAAATAAATGGCAGATTATTCCACGAATGTGGCCCAGCGCGTTGAATACTCTGTCCGTAAACTTAGCAACATTCATACGAGAGGGCCCATTCGTTGCATCAGACTTGGCCGACCTGAGCATGAGATGCCGCGGTTAAGATTGTCTTTCAAACAGAGATAAGTCGAGTAAGATGGTGCCTGTTCGATCCAGAAACTGCGATTCAGCTTTGGAAGGACGTGATTGAATTAGAGTGGACTGTAAAACGATTATACTTGGTGAATGATTCGATTGTATTGATTGGATATATAAGAAGGGTAAATTTATGTCAGTTTTGCTCACCTGTTAGACGTCTAGCGAGAGGTCACGAACTATCTGCCCGGGCGATGAAAGTTGAGTGGGGCGAGTCCTCCAGAGACGGATGCGAAGCGAGGCGCCGTTCCTGAAGGCCCGAGCGATTCTAGACGACTAAGATGGAGTCAAAACGCGCCGCTCTTGACGTCCCGATCTTTGTGTTTGTTGCCGGGTGGTGGGGGGTTCGCTGTTACCGGTTGTTCGACACACTTTACGTAGCCATACAAATAATGCGGCAACAGAACAAACTGGCAAAAGGGAAGGTAGGAACTGGACAAAAGGTATCAGGTTAGGACCTATCAAATTGTTGATTTTAGGATCAAACAGAGCCAGCCAGTTCAGTACCTCACAGACATTAAGATAAATTTTAAAGTGAACTCTTTGTGTCCCCCAAAGCCAGTGAAACAAAACGCGTAGAAGATGAGCGATATGACAGGCATTGTTGGCAGCAGGAATAAACATGGTTTCAATCCATATATCATACTATCTCTGTTAAAAAAGGGAAAAATTACTTAGCATTCACTGCCTACTATATCGCGAGATCTCAAGAGAATTATTCTATTTTTCTATTACACGTGTAATTAATTAAACGAGTATATTAAATTTTGCTGGGCGCCCACGCATGCAACTAAAGGTTCGCACGCAGCTCGGGAACACTGTCGCAAATCGCTGACCTCTGACCAAGGTCAAGCAGAGTCGGACAACTTTTGGGAATTCCCCGATGAGTCAATGTCCGAAAAGGTAAAAATTTTAGACGGCTCTAAATAATATCTATCTGTATTTTGTTAGAGGGGTAAACAAATTTTAGACAGTAAGGGTCGGGGCAGGAGATGGGTGGTTTCTCTATTCTTAATTGAAAAAAAGAACGAGCAAAGTACGTCCTACAACACCTTGTATCGTTGCCGGAAAGGAAAAAGGTCTGAAGCGCCATTTTGCGAAGATTACACTAGAACATTTTAAAAGTTTTTTTGTTTTACAATAAATATTCATAAGTCTTCAGTACTTGGTTGGATTTTGACAAAAACAGTTGACTCAGTTAACTCAATGCTCTCACTGATTTACAAGTAACGACAAAAAGCTATAAAAATCCCAAACTTGTGTCGATTGAGTCAAGCCTTTTCTCAAATGGAAAATATATTTTTTATAGAGGAAGGATGAAAGTAGACTAGATGCTGTGGAAATGAGATGCCTGCGACGTATGTGCGGTAAAACTATGTATAACCGTATTAAAAATGTGGAAATCCGGAAAGAATGCAAGGCTTTTTTTTACGTGAATACCGCACAAGAGTCTCAACTGCTCCCAATCGTCTAGAGCCAGTGAGACTATGGCATCCCCAATCGGGGTATGTTGTGAGGCTGAATGTAGTGGGGAGAGGAAGGAGATGGAGAAGAGGAAAGTTAAGAAGTACCTGGCTATTCAGATCTGGTCACCAAACACGGCCAAAGCCATTTCAAGCAACGTTTCAATTCTGAATGGTGGTCTTTCACCAGGGCGATACTTAGAGTATCTATCACTCTGGAACGTGCCGCAAGTATACTATATTGTATTTCATATCAATTAAATGTGTTATGGCACATATTAATTAAATAAAATTTATTTGCGCACGCCGGGTTCGAACCCGCGACCTCTGGATTCGTAGTCGAGCGTCTTACCACTCGACCATGCAGGCCGTCAAATGCGTCAAGGCTGATGTGGGCGTAATGAATAGGATCAAGAAAGGGACGTTTAGACGGTTTGGGCATGTGGAGCGAATGGACGAAGAAATTAGTGTGGAAAGAATATATGACGCGAAAGTGAATGGAGGAAGAAGTCAAGAATAACAGAAGAGTATGTATGAGACTATGTATTAATGTGAATGTAGCAAGGAGTGTGTGCCGAGACAGAGTTGTATGGCAATCCGTCCTCTCTGCCTACCCCCGCGGGGAAACGGCGTGTTAGTTAGGTAGTTAGTTTTTTCTACTTTTTAAACAATTTAGCTGGGATATTCAGTGGATCTCGTATATGTAATTTTTACCCCCCGGGTATACCTTACTCAACCCCATGAGATGGCTGACAATCATATTAGGGTGAGGAAACTTTTGAATACATCCGTTTTACGAAACTTTGTCTAGCCTGCCACACGTCATAATTAAAGGTGTGCTCGGTGTATGTTTAGTTTGCCTAATGGTTGTGTTAGTCTACAAAAGGTGAAGAGCTGTGCACGCCTTAAGAAAAACGATCTTTAAATAGAATATAATTAGTAAAAAATCAAACTAACTAACTAACCGTCTCGCCGCTCCTCCGCAGGGGTAGGCAGAGAGGACTGACCGCCATACAACTCTGTCTTGGCACACACTGCTCCCTTCATTCACATTCATACATCGTCTTGTATATAATCTTCTGTTGTTCTGACTCTTCGTGTCCCCCGTCTCCGTTAACTCCACCCACACGTTTTGATATGCGACATAAATTGACATAGCTCAACGGTTTTTTAGGTTATATACTTTATTTTTGTTTATAACAATACTGTGAAAAATGGTTATACAAATAAACAAAAACATTATGTCGACATGTGCTATGAATGGATGTATAAATATCCTAGCCCTAGCCAGGTTTAGCCAAGTCTGGCAAAACTCATGAAAACGGACTACAGCAACGATCCCTCTTGTATATTATTACTCTGAGGTTACGAGATATATTAATCAAATAAAACGTATTTGCGCACGCCGGGTTTGAACCCGCGACCTCTGCATTCGCAGTCGAGCGTCTTACCACTCGACCACGGAGGCCGTCAAATGTAGCGAATAATGCTGATTAAAAAGTAAAATTGGAATTTATTTTCGTCAGATCGTCAGTTCACGAGACAGGTGAAAAATTATAATATTATTGTAACATATTATAATGCGACCTTTAAAAACGGATGTTTCATAGCAGTGACCAGATTTGTTCTATTAGACGGCTAGACGAGTAACGGCCGCACCAAACGGCCGGCAACTGGCCGCAGCGTCTCTATTTATGGCGACGCAATTATACCCCAGTATGTGGCTGATTCTTCCTCAATTAGCCCCGGAATTAGATTAAGCCCCCGAAAGGTCCGGAACAAAAGGGGAGGTTGGGAGGGTCTCGGCGGGCTGATGGGGGCTGATGGGGGTTTAACCAGGATTAATGGAGCCCCATTGAACATCTCTGATTGCTTGTCAGAATCACGGGGAAGTGGCTAATAACACGAAATTTCAAATGATGATGGTTCTACGGCCGGTTTCGGTTTAAATATTTCAGACGTAGATCGCAGATTGTAACTGTTGTGTATGGTTTAAGATCGAGAGAGATTATGATATTGACAAATGTCACTATGCAATGATTAGCGCCATTCTTTTTGGTATTTGAGTTGTTTTTTGGCCTCCATGGTCGAGTGGTAAGACGCTCGACTACGAATCCAAAGGTCGCGGGTTCGAACCCGGCGTGCGCTGTCAAACTTGGCTGTCTAAATTTATATAAAATAATTTTAAAAAGTATATTTGCGACACGTTCCAGAGTGGTTGATACTCCAAGTATCGCCCTGGTGAAAGACCACCATTCAGAATCGAAACGTTGCTTGAAGTGGCTTGAAGAGCCGTGCTTGGTGACCACATCTGAATAGCCAGGTACTTCCCGACTCCTCTTCCCCATCTTTTCTCCCTCTCCACTACCTACAGCCTCACAACATACCCCAATTGGGGATGCCATAGTCTCACTGGCTCTAGATGGTTGGGAGCAGTTGAGACCAGTGGCGGCTCGTGACTTTTTGATGTGCTAGAGTGGTAAGATTGAAAAAAAACGTTATCATTGATGTTTTTGTAACTGAAAATATTTTTATTTTTTTTTCGAAATTTCAACTTTTTGTATGAAGATTTTTCAGAAATCCGTGCGGTGCACCACCAAAACTGAAAAATCCTGAAAATTTTCATACAAAAAATAAAATCTTAAAAAAAAATAAAAATCATTTTCGGCTACAGCAACACTAACGATGTCTTATTTTTCAATCTTAGCACTCTAGCACACTATAAACTTACGAGCCGCCACTGGTTGAGACTCTTGTGCGGTATTCACTATATTTTCTCAACTATCTTAAACAGGTTTCTGAAATAAAGGGGAAATATTTTTTATATTAAAAGCTATAGATTTCGAGAGAATTCTTTATTCTAAAAGTTTTGTTATAATCCGTAAGATGGCTACCGCCCGAAGTGTAGAGGATGATCGCTATTACTGTGATTGTTATAACCACGTTTGACTGTATTTAAAATAAAATAAAAACAACAAAATACGACAATTATTATTATTATTTTAGTAATGATTTGAACTAAGTGAGAATGGTAATAATTTGCAAAATTTGTAAAAATACATGCTTGCTCCCTTGATGTGATTTTCCCACCATAGTCGCATTCAGCGCGGTATGAATATAAGGGAACCAGTCTATGTCAAAAATGCTGTAAATACTAAAGATCGTTTTAAAAAAAAAAAAAAAACAACAAAATACGACAATTATTATTATTATTTTAGTAATGATTTGAACTAAGTGAAAATAGTAAAAATTTGCAAAATTTGTAAAATACATGCTTGCGCCCTTGAGGTGATTTTTCCACAAAAACGGCGCTATAAAAGTTATCCATTTACTATTATTATTATTATTATTTATACCAAAAAAAAATTGAACCATAATGAACTTTCCATTATTAATGACCCAACACTGACTTTGTTTTCGGTTAATTGCGTTGCATTACTAATTTTATTCAATTTTCCGTAAATAGTTTTAAAACAGGGAGGTGCTGAGTACTACGTAGATTTCTTTTTATTAAAATATGTACATTATTTTCGAAGATATAGCGATTTAAAACTAATTTAAAATATTCGCAACCCATGGCGCGGGACCTTTATTTTCGCCCGGAGCCAGCGTACAAAAATAGCCGCTCGAAATGTGTTCATTGACTAATAGATACATAGGAGTATAGTGTATTTGCGGGATGTTTCTATATAATTGTATCGGACGTGATTTCCGTCAGTTTATGATTTCCGCGGATACAACGACATGTTCAATAAATCACAGAAAAATAATAATAGTAATCTACGTCGCCGCTACCCGCGGGGCTAATTGATCATTTATGCTTCTTGTATTTAAATAATTTTCTGCAGATACAACGAAAGATGCTAATAAATTTCACGATCTTTCCGTATCTATTTCACATGAATCTGTAAAACTAAAGTTAATAATAGTATATACCGTATGATTGTTTACTTACTGTATTATTTTTGTACTTTTGATAAATAAACATACCGGGCGAGCGGTAGACACCAATGACCGAAAAATGCCACCGACCATAAAAATGTACCGTAATGGGCATTCTGGGCACCTATTACCTAAGGGCTAAGATAAGCTACTACTACAAGGGTACCGCGAGAAGTGTTAGGATTTGGGGGCGGGGGCAATTTCCGATGTCACACGATTATTTCCGACCATCCGAGCGACACCCGAAACATAAGATAACAGGCAATATCTAAGCGTCTTGATAAAATAATATTCGTAATTTTTTGCATTTTTTTATCATAAATAATAAATTTTACGATAAATTAAAGAATATTAACTGACCTCTTGGTATAAAGAGTGGATTTGGTACCAATTACAAACCCCTCTTCGCCAAGGGTGGGTTTTACACTGTTTCTGTCTCTTTTCTAGTTATCAGGTATTGTCCACGCACTCTAGCCTTTGATAAGGGATCATTGTGGACTTGGTTGCTCGGTTGCGATAGCCAATATCTCTGTTCATGTTGAGGTGCCTCAATGCCTATTCAGCCCTTTTTGCATTTTATTGAAAACAAACATTATCAACCAGTGCAGTGTCGAAGCAGTTACGAGTTTTCCTACGTTTTTGTTTACTGTCCATGGACACACGTATATTTCATAAGTGATTCAGTGCCGTGCCTTTTCAATGACGAAGCGACGATTGACAGGAAGAAATTCAAAGAAAGCCAAGTGTTTGCGAGAAGCATGGTATGTTCAAAATATTTACTATTTGTTGCTTTTTTTACAATGAATACCGCACAACAGTCCCAACTACTTCCGACCGTCTGGGGCTAGTGAGGCTATGGCATTCCCCGGAATTGGGGGGATGTTGTGAGGCTGAAGGTAGTGCGGAAGGAAATGAAATAGGGAATATAAAGGTCGGGAAGTACCTGAGTGTTCAGATCTGGTCACCAAAATGCTTGAAATGGCTTCAGCCGTGTTTGGTGAATAAATTTGAAAAACCAGGTACTCCTTAACCTTCCACTTCCTCATCTCCTTTCCATGCCATGTTCCGTTTTTTGGAAAAAACAAACCTGCTAAAAAGATATACGCATACATTTGGATGCAATTGTACGAAAGCAGACAGACTGACTGAAAATATCACCACAAATGCAGCAGAAAATTTTATGTCACTTGTTAGCAAATTTGTTGGTGGTAAAAGAATTGATTTTGCTAAAGGGCAAGGATTATGAAACTCGGTGTTATGGTGCAGGTGTGACCCATACTGTGGGATCAGCTCCTTATCACTGAGTTATATACAAGAATTACGGGGAAAGAACCAGGCAAAACAACTATATGCAAATTGTTAAAAAGAGGATAACCGTTGTTTGGCAAGACGCTTGGCTGGTCCCAAGAAGCTTAAACGTAAAATTGCAGAGGCTGGTAAAGGTCCAGACTGCGAATATGGACCAGAATCTGCTGAATTAGATATCTCCCGAAGAATTGGACCAGAAAATGCGCAACATTACGGACATGCTAAAGGCGGAAGTATCAACCGATGAAGATATGATACGTTTGCAAAACTTACAATTGGGCAATTTGAGAATCCTCTTTGGATGGAAGCTCGAATAAAAAAGACTTTACGGCCTCAAAGTTTGGCCTGATCGTAAAATGAGGGACTCGACACCCAGACACAACACCGTCAAAAATTTACTTTTTCAAAGAGAACTAAATGAATAAAGCTGTCATGTACGGTCGAATAAATAAAAACGCTTGCCATTAGTCTCTATGAAGAAAAAAACAAGGCGTGAAAGTGTTACCATGCGGACTTTTTGTAAGGAAAGAGTGGCCCTTTTAGGAGCAAGTCCTGACGGATTAGTCGGAGAGAACAGCCCAGTTGAAGTTAAGTGTCTTTCCTTCAATAGGAAATACATCTATTTTTGACGCTGCCTTACACAACAATATATTTTATATGTTGAGAATGGCCAACTTCTTTGTAAAAAAAGACACACAATTATTGGTTTCAAATACAAGGCCAAATGATTATGGCTAGGAAAAGAGTTTTGTGATGTAATCGTATATGCTGATAGTGGGATAGAAATCATAAGAGTATTCCCTGACTGTAATTTGAGTTGGAAGTAATACCACGGCTAACAAACTTCTATACAGAATCACTCTTACCGGAATTAGCTGATAGTCGCATTCAGCGCGGTATGAATATAAAGGGAACCAGTCTATGTCAAAATGCTGTAAATACTAAAGTACTTAAAAAGCTTCAAAAAAGTAAAAGTGTAATAAAACCAATTTTTAATCTTCTCTCAGCATACATAAGTGTTGCATACAAAATATTTTTCTGTCTATGTCTAATGTATTGGCTTTGTTTAACTCATCTAAGGGCATTGGACTGGTTTTTGAATTACGTGTTTTAGGGTACCGTATACGTTTATGTAAATTATAATGAAAAATGTTTTCCATGAATTTGTTGATATGTGCCAAGACAAACTTGTGTATCTTCTCTGCCTAACCCTGCGGAGAAACGACGTGATGGTCAGTTAGTTAGTTATATTGCACATTGTTTTACGTACTCTTTCAAACACCATGATTTTGAACTGTTTGTTCAAAGCACTCTGCATCTGTAATGCCGGCCATAAAATTGTTTGCGATTGTTTTCCTTTTGAAAAAAATCGTTTCGTTGTTCTTTATGTACCCCGCAATAGAGTTATGGGTCAGCTTATCGATCGGCCCATTTTTGGAAGCTTAGAGGAGATGGATATATTTAATTTTAAAAACGTCATAAAATATGTATTGTTCTTTTGTTACGTGTTATATTTACACTGTTTGCATCTTTGAATTGCTTTACTTATAATACTTGAATATTAATGTTTTTTAAGTACCAACATGCTAACTGTCCTAATTTGAATTTATTTTTCTTTGATTTAACTAATATGGATTTTTTATACCCTTTAGCTTGGTAAATTATTTTTTAATCTGTTGATGTACATGCACTGTTATACCTATATCTGAACCTTTTTCTCTGATGATTAATTAATCATGATTTTAGATAGTTTTAATTTGTATACATATTATATATTATGTTCTCCTTTGTTAGTTAGTCTTATTTTTCTTTTTTATTTAACAAATAATATGTTAATATGAATTGGCTAATGTTTTCTTCTGATTTTTTACTGTTAGCTTCTGATAAATTGTTGTTTTTTTTTTTAAATCTGTTGATGTACATATGTATGTACTGTTTTACCCTATTGAACCCTTTTTTCCCCATGATTTATGTATCTATCTGATTTGAGATAGTTTTTAAATTTGTTAAATGTTATATAGAGGTTGGGGATGTCATGTCTCGCTGGCTCTAGAGGGGGAGAGCAGTTAAATTTTTGGTATTTAATTTTAAAAAAAAAAAAAATTAATTAAAGGGTTTAAAGAGGTGAAGGGGGCCAAATTTTTTTAAATTTTTGTTTAAAGAAAGGGAAAAAACCAGAAAAAAAATTTTACCCCTAGAAAATTTTAAAAAATTTTTTTTTTTAAAAAAGGAAAAAAACCAAAAAAAAAATTTGGGACTTTTTTTTTAAAAAGAATTTTAAAGGGAAGATGAAAAAAAAAAAATCGGGATTTAACCCCTTTTATTTCCAAAATTTCTAAATTTCGGGAAAGGCCCCGGGGGCCCCCGGGGGTTTCTTTTTTTTTTGAAATATTTACTTTTCCGGGGGGTTTTTTTCAGGGGCAGGCGTTTTTTGGCTTTTATGAAATTTTTTTTTTGAATGTTTGAGAATTGGGGTTTTTATCGTTTTTCTTATTATCTAAAATTTGGCCCTTAATTTTCAGGGGGAACAAATTTTTATTTAAAAAGGGGGAAGATTTGAGTAAAAATTTAAAAAAAAAAATTTATTTTTTTAAAAAGGACATTTGTTTATTTAAAAATTTAACCAAAATGGTTTTTATTTTAAGCCCAAAAAAGTTTTTGGTTAAGAGTTTAACTTTTTATTTTAATAAAAAATTTTTAAAAGGGGGGGTCAAACAAAATTTTTTTAAAAAATATGTCTTTTTAAAATTTTAACGATTTAAAAAAATTTTTTGAACCATGGGGGTTTATTTTTGACCTTTGGAAACACAAAAAAGGTCAAAGGGCTTGGGTTTTCCGTAAAAAGATTTTCATTTTTAATTTTTATTTGGGGTTTTAGGGGAAATTTTAAACAAAGGTGCAAATTAAACCCCGTGAAAAAATTTTTTTTTAAAATATGTCATAACAATTTAACATTTAAAATAATAAAAAAATTTTTCCCCGTTCGGGGAACTTTAAAAATTTTCCCCCCGTGAAAGCCAAAATTCGAATCGGGAAATTTCCGAAAATTATTTGGGATTTTATAGGGGTTTTTGGAAAAAACCCTCGGCGCGTAAACGTTTTATTTTTAAATAAATTTCCAGTTAAATGGAAAAAAAAAATATTATAGGTTTCAAAAACACATTATTAATTAAAATTTTAAAAAAAGTTTTTTTTTGGGCGGGACAAAATTTAAAAAAAACTTTAATTTTTAACCGCGGTTTTTTAAAATTTCGAAAAGGCATTGCCTTTTGGGTAATTAATAATATTTAATTTTTTTTATTTTCCCCCCCCTTTTTTGTAAAATCCCCTTTGGGGGGCGTAAGATCTTTGGGTTTTTTAAAAAAATATTTTAAAAATTTTAATGGAAATATACGGAACAAAAATTTTTTTTTAAAAAATGAGTTTAAGAAAACATTATTAAACTTAAAATTATAATTTTAAAAATTTAAAAAATTTTGGTTTTTTTCCCGAAAAAAGGGAAAATTTTGGGGGAATTTAAAAAATGGGGTTCTTTTTTCAACTCATTTTTAAATTTTTTTAAAATACCCCCCTTTCAAAAAAAAAGAAAAAAACTGAAAAAAGCCAAAAATTTCCCAAATTCTTTTCCCACCTTCTATATTTAGACAAAAACATTAAACCCTTCTACAAAAAAAATTTAAAATTTTTGAAAAAATTTCAAAAAAAATTTCAAAAAAAAATTGTTTATTTTTTTTTTTTAAAAAATTTGCTGGATTAAAAAAACAAAAAGAGGATAAAAAAAAAATCTTTTCAAAAAAAAATTGTTAAGACGTCAAAAAAAAAATTTTGGATTTTTAAAAAAACCTTAAAAAAAACAAAAATTTATACTTAGGGACCCCAAAAAGGAACTATTTTTATTTTTTAATTATTAAAAAAAATTTAAATAGAATCTAAATACAATCAGGGTAATTGTGAAAAAAATATATACTACAACCAGATGTGAAAAGAAAACACGCATAGAACCAACAAACAAATGTGTGTGTATAGTAATTAACGTAAAATAGTTTTAACAATAAAAAATAATTTTGAAGTACCCGATACCTTAAAAAAACATTATTCGTCATATGTGACCGCGGGCCGCACGTAAGGGCCCCGCGGGCTGCGGGTTGGCCAGGGCTGCTATAGAGGAATGAAGCATTCCAAATCAGTGCATGTTATGAGACAGAATGGAGTAGTGGCGAGAAGGATATGGGAAAGAGGAAGGTTGAAAAATACCTGGCTGTCCATATCTAGTCCCTTAACACAGCTAATGCAATTTCTAATGATTGAAAAAAATCTGGGGACTTTTTGATGAACTAGGCGTGCATTACTATTGAAAAATCACAGTCAAAATGATTACGGTTAATTTTTCACTATTGCCTTTTTGTGTTTTTCCTTTTTCCAAATGTTCCGCACGTCATTTTCCACTTGACTGAAAAGCTTTCCGTTAGTCAGCATTTCTTTCACCTTCCCGGAAGACGTGTGAAGCCTTGTAAGGTTGTATATGTCTCCGGGGTCACCGAACTCGATGCCATTCAACTTACATAATTTAGTGCACAATGAAAGCTTAAAATCAATCGTTTGTGATTAGTTTCAAAGTGCTGGATTTGATATTATCGTCGTGGAGAACGTATAAACTTTTATCACTTCATATTCAGACATAATTAAACATATTCTATAATACGTGATGCCTCGTTCCAGAATGGCAGATATGGGGTTGGTTTAAGGACTTCATCGTAGACTACTAGCTTTGCTTCTTTGGATTTTTTTATTTATTTGCGCCAACAGAACTCATCCACTTGCTCCAAATATTCATCATTCACAACTGTATTGCACGCTGTTCTCGTACTCTCTCTTTCAAACACCAGTATCTAGGAAATAAAGTATCTACAATCGGAAGGATAATCGCTTTAATCATAAAGCACACATAACTTTGTGCTCATATCTTGTATCAATTGTACAGTTGATAAGATTAAGAAAAGGATACTTAGATGGTTTGAATACAGAGAGAAGATGAACGGAGAAAATAGTGTAAAGAAAATATCTGACAAAGTGAATTTAAGTAGAAGGAAGACATGGTACGTTTAGAGGCCTGCACTATATAAAGGCACATAAGCACTGTTTACCCCGCCTTACTTGCACAAATATATCAGTGATGTGTCCTATCTGTGAGACCTCTGTGTGTGTGAATGTCTTTCTTGTTGTATTTGTGATGTTTATCTAGTTGGTCTTTACTCCTATGAGTCTCTTTTCTATGAGTCTCTTTTTAATGTGTTTTTTCGCTTGTTCCCTCTTATTTCGTGCTTCCTATTTGGAATTTGTAAGTCTTTGTAAAAACATTATTCCTTTTTTGTTGTATAATGTTGTCCTTCCAAGAATGAGTTTATTTTACCTCCTAGGGATTAACATACCAAATGTATTTTGTATGTTAACATTTTAATATATAAAAAAAAAAAAAAATGAATTAAATAATATGAAATTATTGCGGAAACAAATCTATACTTCTAAAAATGCGCTTGGAATTTGGCTAATCGCTCCGCCGCTAGCGCCGCACCGACTGTTCTACTATAGCTTGTCAAAAGCAGTAACTACATATGCCCAAACGGCGTCAACGTCAGAGTAAATTATTCTATGTTCGCTAGACTACACAAAATATGTATGCTGTGAGCTGTTGCTTGTCAAAGTGGCGTGTTAGTCTCTAAGGCAGTGCTTTTACAAACAAAACAAAAAACCAATAGCAGTCAGTGACATCTGTTGGTACTTATCTCTATTATCAATTAATCCGCTATTTTTCCCACTGCCTACCCTTATAAAAACTCTGTGCACATCACTGGGTACAATCAAGTGTATTAAATACTAGAGTCGTGTTACGTTAAGTTTCAGAGTAACAGAAGAGTAATTATAAGACGATGTATGCATGTAAATGCAGCAAGCAGTGTTAGTTAACCACGGGTTGAACAGAAATACATTTGTTGAAAATCAATTCAAGGTTTTCATAGCCGGCGAGTGCATGCGACGTAATCTGCATAGGTCACTGTGGTTCTATGTGCTTAGCTCTACATAGACTCGAGCCGCATATGCAGATACACACGTGGTACACTTCACCCGCGCTGCTAATAATGATGTAATGTCGGTTGGGGTTTTGAAAATGTGGGTCAGATGCATTTTTAAATAGTTTTTTTGATGCGGGCAAATGAGATTTAATAGGTGATGTTTTTTTAATTGCATTTGAAATTTGAGTGTGTGCCGAGACGGAGTTGTGTGGAGGCTTATCCTCTCTACCTACCCTTGCGAGAAAACGGCGTGATTGTTAGTTGAACGCTTTGAAATGCTCATTTTTTGTAATGTTTTAAAAATAATTAATAATTAAATTGAAACCTGTTCGAAACGTTGTCTTGAGAAATGGAAGAAGGTACTACACCTCAAAAGCAAAACAAAACAATAATATTAATTTTAAAGAGTTAAATAAATAATAAAATTAATGTATGGGACGTCTGTCTCACACACACAGACTGAAATATAGGCCGGCCAGTCGTGCAGTAGCCGCTGTAGATGTGTGGATCTCTCACACGCTTGTATGGACGCTGCTGCTTCAGTGATCCAAGGGGGGAAGAGGTGAGGTCCAGGGTGTCGTAAATCAAACGAGCGGTCAGTAGATCAGATGAAAGGCGGCAGTAGGCAGAGCGGAGTGTCGAAAAGGTCAAGCTTGTAGTGTGGCGAGAGTGACTTGAGTAGGTTATTGCACTCGTATTTATACCCGGCGCCCTACTCCTGTCCTTTCATGCGGGCCGGGACGAATGCAACCCATTTTCATGTGCTTTGTGATTTTAGATTCGTTGTGTAACCCGCTACAAATTTTGCAGCGGATGAAACAAAAATGCCAGCTATTCACCTCTTCAATTTCTCTCGCTCAGCCTAAGCTGCATTTTCCCCACATTTTTATTAATTCCAATAAAAAATGACAAATACAACTAGAAGGGGTCTCAAGCCCGACATTTTTGGGAGACATTATAACGAAGAACTTATGTCTAGACAAATTATTGATTCTTATTATTAATTAAGCTAAAGAGAGCTCGGCCGATCTTTCTGTTTACTTTATTTGGAGCTACCTACGGCCAAACTCTCACAATATAAATTTGAAGTAGGTTAAAACATAGTGAGACACGGGTCTGGGGCTGACAATTCTGGATTTTGTCGTGATTGGCTCTCGGATCCAGCCACTTGAGATGACAGACTGCGGACGGTGGATCAGGATGCGGAGAGCGGGGAGCTGGTTCAGCACTTCAACGTAAATATGAAGCTCCCCTCAGTCCCCGCATCCTTCATTATCACTGAACTACTGACAGAGAGAGCATAGGCGTACGAGCTCACGGGCGCGCTAAAATTAGAGAGCGAGGACTCTTTGGATTGGATATCCTCGTCTTTAACGTCCCGCGTCCCCATCCGGTACAATTAATAAATATAATAAACATCCTAAAATTATTTATGAAATTTATCCTCAAAGTTCCTTTAAGGACGAGCACTGAATTTGTTTTTAAGGAGCTAGACGTCATAAACTTGAAACAAATATACTCCAAAAATATTCTATTGCATCAATTTAATAATGTCCATATGTTTGAAGAAAGGAAAAATTCTCGAACCTTAAGGCAGTCACACAAAAAATTCTTTAATATCCCATCCTATAAAATCGATTACTGCCAATATTTGTTTAAGTACAACGCCACTAAGAAATTCGATTATCTGCCCAGCACCATCAGAAACATACAAATCAAAAGCTCATTTAAAAGCAATATTTACTCACCTAAAAAACCAAGTTTAATTTAGCTCTTAATATGTAGATTCTAAATCTTAAAATTTATGTATGTACTATATTTTCGATATTAACATGTTACTATGTAGCTAAAAAAACACGTTTGCAAATTGCCATCCCAACACAGGCTTGTGCCTAGTGGGATGGGCAATTTACCAACTAATAAAAAAATGTATGTTCAAGTGAAATAATAAATAAATAAAGACTATGGCAACCCCAATTTGGAGAATGTTGTAAAGCGCAAGGGGATGAAAAAGAGAGGAGATGAGTAAAGGTGGTAGATTCTCCAAGTATCGCCCTGATGAAAGACTAAACAAATCATGCCAGTGTCATTCGGTCTCCTTTCCATACTGTTCATATTTATAAAATCGCTTCCTACGAGGAATTGCATGGAGACTAGGGCGATAAAGAGGTGATTATTCATATGATGAGATTGAACAAACATTAAAATTTTCTTCATTAGAAAAGCGTAGCAAAGACTTAAATTTGTTTAAAAAAAAAAGTATTTTTGACTCACCTTCTTTGTTGCAACTCATCCAATTTAACATTACTTGCCGTAGACTTAGAAACAATGAATTGCTGTTCCTCAATCATCACTCAACTAATAATGGGTATCACTCTCCACTGTCCAGAATGTCGAGGCTTGTTAACTAAAGCCATGGTGTTGAAAATTTGGTACTAGTCTAAATGATTTTGTCATTCTTTACGACTCTACCAAAATTAATGTAAAGTTTTGTCCTATTTTTGTCATTGCTACATTAAAATATTATGTATGCTGTTCTTTCTCTGTTCCTTTTACGCATTTTGTGTTATGTATTTTTTTTGTAATTGGACAATATATAAATAAGTCCAATACCAATCAGTGACATCTGTTGGTAACCATCTCTATTATCAATCAATCCGCCGTTTTTCCTACTGCCCACCCTGATCAAAAGTTCTCTACACGCCACTGCACCAGTCTAGGGTATTTGACTTGAAGTAACAATATATGGAGAGAGGGCTAATTCTTTTTACCCAACCTATACCAATTTGTGATAAATCACTTTCTCCGGGTTTTTACGTCGTGCACCATGAGAAAGAAAGAGACAACAAAATTTCCAAATTAACACACCGCTTTGAAGTATTATAAAAATGTTCTTCGTGCCTGCGTCTCCGTTGACTCCGCCCGCACGTTTTGATATGTGACAAATAAATTGACATAACTCAACGGTTATTTAGGTTCTATGCCATATTTTTGTTTATAACAATACTGTGAAAAATTGGTTATACGAATAAATAACAACATTATGTCGACATGTGCCATGAATGGCGGTATAAATACCCTAGCCCTAGTTAGCCATGCCCAGGTCTAGCCGAGTCCGGAAAAACTACAAGAAATGAAAAAAAAAAAAATGTATGTGTAAGAATCAGTTAAATTTTAAGTTATTATGATACGGTGATTGTGTTCTGCCAGAAGTGACCTGCCAGGTAAGTATGTTGCTGTATATTTATATAAACTAGGAATTAATATTAAGTAGAAATTAAGATTTCTACAGCGCCCTTGACGTGATTTTTCACAAGAACAGCGCTACACAGATTGTCCAAATATTATTATTATTATTATTACAGCAGTGCTCCTTCTTGTATATTATTGATCTGAGGTTTATGTGCACATATGTTGACGGCCTCCATGGTCGAGTGGTAAGACGCTCGACTACGAAACCAAAGGTCGCGGGTTCAAACCCGGCGTGCGCCAATTACTTTTATTTAATTAATATGTGTCATAACACATTTAATTCATGTAAAAATAATAAAAAGTATATTTGCGGCACGTTCCAGAGTGGTAGATACTCCAAGTATCGCCCTGGTGAAAGACCACCATTCAGAATCGAAACGTTGCTTGAAATGGCTTTGGCTGTGTTTGGTGACCAGATCTGAATAGCCAGGTACTTCCCAACCTTCCCCTTCCCAATCTCCTTCCCCTCCCCACTACCTTCAGCCTCACAACATATCCTATTTGGTAATGCCATAGTCTCACTGGCTCTAGACGGTTGGGAGCAGTTGAGACTCTTGTGCGGTATTCACGTAAAAAAAAAAAAAAAAAAAAAAATTGTATATCCACATTTTAAAGGCATCTATCGTCTATTATGTCATTAGAAAAGAATGAAAGGAAACAATTTGAAAAACTAGTTTTCCGTTTGAGCAGTTCGCGTTTCACACAATTTAAAAAGGCTCCGAAGGACTCGATGTCAAAAACAAAACGAATGTCCACAATTTATCCTTTAAAGAAGCACTTAAGCTGTCTAGGACGAAATAACCTATTGTAATAATATGTAGGATGTATGTTCAGTCCTGGGACATTCTTGTTCTAAGGCAAGGGCAAAAAACAAATTGTGTGAAGTGGAAAGGCGAGAACTTGGGGCGCTGCAATTTAAGTGGAGCAATAAATTATCGTGGAGATAACCATTTTCGTAATAGTCCAGGAGACTTATAACTTTGATAAGAAACTTTTTTACTGGTCAATGTTCATTTCGTAGATGTGAAGCCATTTTTTAAATGTTACCAAACTGAAAAGTAATAATTTTTTAAAAAACTTTTTTTATTACAACAACATAATAATAATAATATTTTAATAATTTGTATAGCGCCGTTTTTGTGAAAGATCACTTCAAGGGCGCTGAACAAATTTTAATTTCTACTTAATATTAATTCTTAGTTTATATAAATATACGGCAACACACTTACCTGGCAGGTCACTTCTGGCAGGATACAATCACCATATCATAATAACTTAGCTGATTCTCACATATAAATATATATATATATATATATATATATATATATATATATATACATTTATATTTTTTTCTTTATTATTATTTTTTCATTTTTAGGGCATTAGAGCAAATTTAAGATAAAGTATATCGGAGGTATTTTTAATTTTTCGTAGTGAAGAACAGATAATGGTGATAATCTTCTAATGAATTTAAGGAATGAGAGTATAAATACATGAAAATCTCCGTAAATAAAAATAATAATAATATTTGGATGATTTGGAAATCGCCGTTTTTGTGAAAAATCACCTCAAAGGCGCTGTACAGATCTTATTGTCTATTACTACATATTAATTCCTAGTTTAAATAAGAAAATATACAGGAACATACTTACCTGGCAGGTCCCATCAGAAAAAAACTTATTAACTTAAAATTATAATTATGTTTTTTTTTTCGATTTAGGGCATGGGAGCGAAATAAAAAATGGACTTTCTGAATTTGTCGTACAGTACAGGATTTGGCTTAAATTTGTATATCTAAAGGTGATTCGTCGAGAGACAGATTATGTTGAGATTTTTTTAATGAATTTAAGGATATGAGAGTCTGAAAAGATAAGTTTTCAGTTTGGACCGAAATTCCGTAGTATAGATCCTTGGCTCTGTATAAAGAGATTGCAGGTGCGCAATTTTTTTTTAGTTACATGTTTGTTTTTTTTTCAAGAAAGACAAACATTCCCGGCATACGAATAACCTGACAATATTCGAAAAACTCCCACTGCCGTCAAAATAAGCGGAAAATGTTGCTTGTGCAATGATGGATGACTCAGCTAGCTAAAGAATTGAACGCACGACGCCCGGGTGGGAGTCCGACGCATTTGTCCACTCAGCTTCCGACCAGTCGATATCTATTTTTTACACACCTTTTTACACTTGCCAATTCAACGACTAACTCATAATATGTGCATAGGAATGAACCTCTCTTATATCTTATGTTTTTTTGTTTTTCATTGCTAACCTTATTTGCGTTATTATATCATATATAGTGCGTCACACTACTTCAGTTTGTACTTATATAACTCCTTTGGATATTGAGTGGTAGATACTCTAAGTATCGCCCTGGTGAACAGAGTGGTAGATACTCTAAGTATCGCCCTGGTGAAAGACCACCATTCAGAATCGAAATGTTGCTTGAAATGGCTTAAGCCGTGTTTGGTGACCAGATCTGAATAGCCAGGTACTTCCCAACCTTCCTCTTCCCGATCTCCTTCCCCTCCCCACTACCTTCGGCCTCACAACATACCCAATTTGGGGATGCCATAGTCTCACTGGCTCTAGACGGTTGGGAGCAGTTGGAACTCTTGTGCGGTATTCATGTAAAAAAAAAAAAAACTGTTTTTCTGAGATCTTGTTAATAAATAGATAAATAAATATAGTATTTTTGCGGCATGTCCCAGAGTGGTAAATATTCGCAGTATCCCTCTGATGAAAGAACCTCCGATCAGAATCAAACCGTGTTTAATATCAGGTACTGCCTCACCTTTATCTTGCCTATCTCCATTCCCTCGATGCTCTCTTCAGCTTCTCAACATACCCATCGAATCTTACCCAACGTTATTCACATGACAAAAATTATTAGAAATAAAAAAAAGATGTCGTTAAAAAATGTATTTTTGTTAGCGTAGCGGAGCTGCATTTTAGATTTTTGGGATTTGAATCTAAAATCGTAAATCTTGTAACACTTTTACAAGAATTCGATTGCTGGTATGGAGGGCCATTATTTCGAACATATCGTCGCCGAAAAGGCAAAAGGGCCGAAACGCCATTTCGGAAAGTTTACACCAGAGCACTTTAAAGTGTTTCTTGTTTTACAATAAAATTCACAAGTCTTCAGTACCTGGTCGAATTTTGAAATAAAGTTAATTCAGGCAACTCAAAGCTCTCACTGAGTTACCTGAAGCGACAGAAAGCTAAAAAAACCTCAAAACTTGTGTCGCCTGAGTCAAACCTTCTCCCAAATAGTAAGTATATTTTAGACGGCTGAAAAAAGTCTTCAGAATCAAACGAGAGACAGAGCATTCGACGCAGAAAAAAAACCTGATCAAAACTGCATATCTAACTCATTTTCGACCAAAGTGTCGCTTACGCCCTTTTGCCTCTGCAGCGACGATATCCTTCCTTAGATCCTGTAACAATCTCACAATACATTAATATCTATTCCTAATCTCCGTGAAATGCGATCCTTTGAACCATCTGTGCTCCCGATAGAATTCACGCGACACCCACGCGCCGCCCTTCTGTTTCCCACCCTCCCCTAAACCGCCTTGACCATAATTTAACCCCAATTAATCAAGGGGGGATATTCAACGCCGCGACAATCTTCTCATATTCACAGACTCCCGTTACACGATTACCGAGTAAGTCCCCCCTAAGTCAGGCAACAATAAACTGACGCAGGCGCTCTCAAACTGTGGAGTAGCACGACCCATTCGCAACCCAATAAAACCATGCACAATCGCGTCCCACCTTTGTAAACAATAATGGGAGAGATCAAAACATGGTTATAACCTTGGAGTAAGAATGTATGGAGAGAGAGCTAATTCTTTTTACCCAACCTATACAAACTTGCGATAAATCACTTGCTTTGGGTTTTTACGTCGTACACCATGAGAGAGAAAGAGACAACAAAAATAACACACTGCTTCTATGTACTGTAAGGATGATCTTGGTCTCCGCCCACATGTTTTCATTTGCGACTAAACTTGACACAACTAAACGGTTTTATAGGTTATATTTTTGTAGATAACAATACTGTGAAAAAGTGGTTATACGAATAAACAAAAACATTATGTCGACATGTGCTATGAATGGATGTTTAAATATCCTAGCCCTAGTCCTAGCCACGCCCAGGTCTGTAGAGTCAGGCAAAATCATCAAAAACTGACTACACTGCCTTGGATAGGTACCACTCTATGTACTCTAAGGTTATAACGTAAAAAAATTATGTAAAATATTCCACTTCACTCATTCAAAACCATTTTTTTAAGACAGCCTCAGTGGTTGAGTAGTTAAGACGCGCTACTACGAATCCAGAGGTTGCGGGTTCAAATACTTACCTAACAAATCATGGATTTTATTCTTTGATCCATTTTTTTCAAAAGTAAAACATCGAAGAACACACAAAAACGTGACTAACCTTTCCAGTTGTCAAAAACAAATCACTAATCCAAAATGGCTGATGATGCTAACATATGATAAAAATATGTGTACCAACATAACAACAAAAAAAAACGATAATCGAATGTACACAGCCCGCGAAAATTCAAAATTCACCTTTTCTTTTGAACAGGCCTCGTACATAGACGTAAAATACAAGACACGTCATATTCATACAAATCGAACGATAAATGTGGTACGGTCTTGATTTAAGTTTCAAGGCTCATGAAAAAAATACCAATACTAAACAGAATGTGTGTACGGACGAGATAGCTATATGAACGTCCCGCGTTACTGTTATAATCTCTCTTCCCCAACGAACTTACTGAGCGACTAGCCGAGTAGATTACGACGTACGGAAACGGTTGTCTTCCACACACCTATGTATATCTGCATTCGCTATCTCACGTTGTATCGGTCGAAGAGCTCCCGTTTTTCCGTGACAGCTTGTCTGTCTAACGAATGTTTGTGTGATACTAAACGCAGTAAATCTCAGGTATGTCTCTCGGACTCGGTTTAGTGCATTCACGCGCGTTGTCTCAGTAACGTATCTACATTATATAATTCATCTAAGGTTATATATTTAGATTTGTTTAAAGAAACATTTCAAATTCCGGAGTAGTACTGGCAAACTTTCATCCTCCCTTAAAACGAGACTTTTTTTCAGTTATTTTTCTGCGTTGAATGCTCTGACTCTCGTTTGATTCTGAAAAATTTTGTGTCCTTTCCCTCCAAACGCCCTGCAACAATTTAAAGACGTTCACGTCAAAAATAACGTAGGACGTTATATATTGAGATTTAAAAAACATATATATCAAATGCCGTTTCAGTACTGGCAAACTTTCATCATTCTTCTTAAAAAAAAAAGATTAAATGGCCGCACTGTGTCTATTTGTTTCCGAGTTATTGAAATTTGAATTTACTTCTACATAAACTGTCGCTCTCAACGCTCGGCATCGATTTTTAAGACGTTTTTATTTTTTTAAAGTTCCAGACCTCTGCTGTTACATCCGAAAGCTTTTCAACGGAAGCTTTTTTTACTAAACTCAATGCAGAAATGAAGAAGTGAAGATATAAGAAATAAAACAAATGAAAAAAGACAGAAATTACGTGAATTACAAGTACAAGATGTTTTATTTATTTATTCGTAAAAATGTTCCCAAGTAGTAAAGTACCTGCGGTAAATCGTGTGGGGAACTTGAGTTGAATTCCCTACCCACTCCGCTAATGGAAAGTGACTCGAGTTGAAGACACGAACAGGGTTGTCCATAAAACTACTTTAAAATTATCACAATTATTCATGTTATTCAAATTCTCCTTTTTGTCTATCGTCACTGAAAAATCAAAAGGGCTGCGACATTTTGGTAAAAAATGAGTTAAATATGTAGGCGGCCAGAAGGGGAACTAAGAACTATTTTTTTTTGTTAATCGGCTGCAAACATATTTTGAATGGGTGTTTTCAACGTTTTTGTATCGGTTTTTTACTTTGGAGAGAGAGCTAATTATTTGTACCCAACCAATACAAACTTGCGATAAATCATTTTCTCTGGGTTTTTAGGGCGCAAATCATGAGAGAGAAAGAGACAAGAAATATAATACATTGCTTCCATGTACTGTAACGATTATCTTGGGCTCCTGGGTCACCGCGGGACTCCGACCACATTTTTTTATTATGCCACTAAACTTGACACAACTAAACGGTTTTTTAGGTTATATGCTATATTTTAATTGACAACAATACTGTGAAAAAGTGGTTAGACGAATAAACAAAAACATTATGTCGATATGTGATATGAATGGATGTATAAATACCCTAGCCTGAGTCTTAGCCACGCCCAGGTCTGCCGAGTCCGGTAAAAATCATAAAAAAAACTGACTACACTGCCTTGGATACATACCACTCTATGTACTCTAAGGTTTTTTAAGACGCAAAGCGATAAACGACTCGTTTGCGGTGAATGTCAACTGTGGAGGAATGCTGGGCACGCGTTTGGCGTGTCTCCCGGCTTCACAACTTGCAGAAGAGATCAACGATGCTAGTTTTTCGGAGCACAATGCATTTCAATACCAGTTTAACAGGGTGTATGTTCTAACGACGGTTAAATATATCGTCGCTGGAAATCAAAATAGCTTGAGTGACACTTTGGTCAAATATGAGTTAAATATGCAGTTTTGATCAGTTTTTTTTCTTGCTCTGACTCTGAAGACCTTTGTGGCCCTTCAGGCATTTGAAATATGTTTATCATTTGGGAGAAGGCTTGACTCAAGCGACGAGCCCATTAAACGCGCACCCAGCTCACAGCATTCATATTTTGTGTGGTCTAGTAAACAATGGTTAAACCACTCTGAAGTTGGCGGCGTTTGGGCATATGTAGTTTCTGCTTTAGACACGTTATATCTGAAAGATCGGTGGGGCTAGCTAGATTTCGCACGTGTTTTTGAAAGTGTAGTTTTTTTTTTTGCAATAATTTCATATTATTAAATTGAATGGTATATATTGGATGACATAGATAGTTTGGGCATGAGAGCGAATTAACGAAGAAAAAAGTGTGAAAAGAATATATGACGTGAAAGTGAATGGAAGAAGAAGTCAGGGACGCCCGAGGAAGACATGGCACAATCGAGCGAATCAAATACTTGAATCGGGTCACGCGAAGAGTTAGAATTAATAATATAATAATAATATTTGGATAATTTGTATAGCGCCGTTTTTGTGAAAAATCACCTCAAGGGCGCTGTACAAATCTTAATTTCTACTTAATATTAATTCTTAGTTTATATAAATATACAGCATCATACTTACCTGGCAGGTCACTTCTGGCAGGACACAATCACCATATCATAATAACTTAAAATTTAGAATAACTTAAATTTTTATTTATTTTTATTTTGTTTCTTTTTTTATATTTCTTTATTATTATTTTTCATTTTTAGGGCATGAGGGCAAATTTAAAATAAGGTATATCGAATATATCGTATATCGAAAATAAAGTATATCGAAGAATTACAGAAGAGTATGTATGAGACAGTGTATGAATGTGAATGAAGCAAGGAGTGTGTGCCAAGACAGAGTTGTATGGCGGTCCGTCCTCTCTGCCTATCCCTGCGGGGAAACGGTGTGATGGTTAGTTAGTTAGTCAGTCGATTTATGTTAATTAATTTTCCAAAAAAAAAAAAAAACAAATAAACGATCAATTTAAATATTGTTACGTTATTCGTTACACGGGAATATTTTCCTGTCTTTAAAAAATATAAAAATAAAATGATTCAAGATATATTCGTAAAAAGCATTTACTTTGTGGCTTGCCATATTTATAAATAAATTTATTTATTTATACTTATATATAATTATATATTATACATTATGTATATTATTATATATTTATATATATATTATATATGATTCAAAATAATTTATTAATATTTTAATGAAATTAGAACCACCAAATATCATCCCTGAAAATACAACTTTTGCTTTGATAGATATCATTTCTTTCGCTTCGCGTTTGCATAATGTGAGTACATCAACATTCCCGGCACTTATCGCTTTCATGGCCACCAGCCGGCGCAGAAACACATCGCCGCCGAGTCAATATGTCATCCTTTGAGGTCTAATATATTACCGGAATGGATTCCCAGACGACTTTCAGATTCCACAAATCTGTTTTTCAAATGATAAGCAATATGGGAAGTGATAAATAAACAGCGAGGGTCTAAATGTTTCTATGAATATTTGTTGGTGCGTATCTTGCAAGGGTTGATATTTGAAGGGTTGGTTCCTTAGAGGAGATGGAGAGACTACCTTTGCGAAACAATGTAGTCAGGATTGTTGACTTTGTACTTGCTCGATAGAAAGAAACAAAGATTTATTAAAGGATGTTGGATAGCCTATTAGTTACTGCCCACATGGAATTCGGACATTTTTAATAAATATATTAGAACAAGATTTGAACTCATAAAACAAAACAACATCAATACACCATTAAAATGATTTATTAAGTCAAAATATCACACAAACACTAATAACAGAAGGTTTGCCCAAATGAAAATGGAAGCTTTTTGTTGATTTCATGTCTTTATATCATTAAAAATGTGAAAATTCTAAAGTTTCGTCAAAATATTTAAAAATTTTGAAATACCTCTGAAAAGTGATGTTTTGTAATCTTTTTTTGGTCTTATTTGAACTTTCACGCACAGCGCATTTCACCATCATGTTTGATGTATTTGTATAACCACTGCAAGTATTATTATCAACACAAATATTGGAAACAACCTCAAAATCCGTTGACGTAAGTTATGCGACTCAATGATGTAAAGTTAGCGCGGACGGAGAACATCCTTACATAACTAGAAGTGCTGGATATTATGTGACGACTTTTTTTTCTCTTTCGCTCTCATGGTATACGACGTAAAAACCCGGAGAAAGTGATTTGTTCTCTACACTAACGACCTAATTATTTTACCCCTTAGCAAGGTAAAAATATAACATAAGAAAAAAGATAAGATAATAAGCTTTAATATTTTTTTAAACTGACTACAGGTGTCAGCAATTGACAGGAAGATAAAAAAATGTGACAAGTGTTGTCATTACTAAAAATGATAAGATATTTTATAAAAAGATAGCAAAGTTGGTGTAACATATTCATATGTTACACTGTCAAGATAATGGTTAAAAGTGTTGAATAAATTTAAGATAGAGTCACATACATTTCTTGATCGATTGCCGTACTTAATTTTTTTATTTCCGCTAAATATCTGCCCGAAGCCAGTGGTAGATACTCCAAGTATCACCCTGGTGAAAGACAACCATTCAAAATCGAAACCTTGCTTGAAATGGCTTTATTCGTGTTCGGTGATCAGATTTGAATAGCCAGGTACTTCTCAACCTTCCTCTTCCTCTTCCCCATCTCCTTCCCTTCCCTACCATCTTTAGCCTGATAACATACTCCACGGAGATGTCATAGTCTCACTGGTTCTAGACGGTTGGACATTTTAGACCTTCGGGCCATTTTTATTGGCTATTTTTTGCCCGTCTAAGGGTCCTTGACGAATCACCTGGTTTGCTGAAAGTTCCCGAATTCTTCAGTCCCATCTTCTATCAGTTTTTCCCTAGATTATCATTAATTTTTCATGATGCGATCAAGTTATTGTGGTTTCCTTCGTTTTTATATAATTTCACATTTTGTTGGCCATTCGACAAAATACTTCTAAGTTGGATACACTGTCTGTCTAGGTAACTTTGTTGGTCAATCGACCACATTCAAGATTTTTACCCTGTCTGTCAAGGTTATTTTGTTGGTCGTTCGACCGAGAACTTCTAAGTTGGTTTACACTGTCTGTCCGAGTTATTTTTTTGGTCATTTGATCAAGAGCTTCTAAGATAATTACCCTGTCTGTCCAGGTTATTTTTTGGTCACACGACCAAGAACTCCCAAGTTGTTTACCTTGTCTGTCAAGGTTATTTTGTTGGTCATTCGACCAAGAGCTTCTATCTTGGTTTACACTGTCTGTCCGAGTTATTTTGTTGGTCATTCGACCAAAAACTTCTTAATTGTTTACCCAGTCTGTCAAGATAATTTTGTTGGTCATTCGACCAAGAACTTCCAAGTTGTTTACCTTGTCTGTCAAGGTTATTTTGTTGGTCATTCTACCTAGAACTTTTAAGTTGGTTACACTGTCTACCCATGTTATTTTGTTAGTCATTCTACCAAAAACTTTTATATTGGTTATACTGTCTGCCCAGGTTATTTTTTTGGTCATTCAACCAAGTACTTCCAAGTTATTTACCTTGTTTATCAAGGTTATTTTGTTAGTCATTCTTAAAAAAACTTCTAAGTTGGTTACACTGTCTGTCCAGGTTATTTTGTTAGTCATTCTACCGAGAACTTCTTAGTTGGTTACAATATCTGTCCAGGTTATTTTTTTGGTCATTTGACCAAGAACTTCCGAGTCGTTTATCTCGTCTGTCAAGGTTATTTTGATAGTCATTCGACCAAAAACTTCAAAGTTAGTTTTCTTGTCTGTTCAGGTTATTTTGTTGGTCATTCGACCAAAAACTTCTACGTTGGTTACACTTTCTGTCCAGAATTTTTTGTTGGTTATTCAACCAAGGACTTTTAAGTTAGTTGCTGGTCATTCTACCAATAACTTCCAAGTTGATTACACTGTCTCTCCAGGTTATTTTGCTGGTCATTCTACCAAGAACTTCTAAGTTGGTTACACTGTCTCTCCAGGTTATTTTGTTGGTCATTGTACCAAGAACTTCTAAGTTGGTTACACTGTCTCTTCAGGTTATTTTGAGGATGTGGCCATATATCCACTTTTTAAAGGCTTCTATTTTCTGTATTAATTCTTAGTTGAGACTACGTGCCGTACCAAATAATAGAGACAACATAACAATGAACCATTTTGATTCTTGAATTAAAACCAAGGACCTATATAGAGGAGTTACTTCACCATCGTAAATATGCTCTTGGTCATCTTAACTCAAACCCACACTGTCTTGTTACATTCTTCGTCAAACTGATTACCAAAAATTTTAAAAGCTTATTTCGTCTCTGTCAAAATTTGTTCTACAGTCCAAATTTCCATACGTAACCTTCAATTGACTTCAAATATGTTTTTTCACTTCGCCATTCCCGACGTTGAGTGATGTATGTCCTAACGACATTTACATACGCCTATCAGTATTTTGGCGGTCACTATCACTAAAACATCAAACAGAATTACGAATTGTACGGCTAGGTATTGATTTTCCGGAAATAACCGATATACGATAGAGTTAGCGACAGCTTTGTGGTAAATATCAACACTTCGAACCAAATGCCTGTCAATTGTTCATTTCGTAGATTCTGTCTAGTCTAGTCTAATTTTTTTTGGCCGCTTTAAACGTTAGCCATTCGATTTTTTTTGTTCATACCTTACGAGAGCTCACTATCTGAACTGTTGTAAAGTCAGGCAACACTTGATTCGACGTTGTTGTGAAAAGGATTTAGAAAGAGGCTGTAGCAAGGGATTTATTAACTAACTCACCAACCATCACTGGGGTAGGAAAAGAGGACGGACCGCCATACAACTCTGTCTTGGCACACACTCCTTGCTTCATTCACATTCACACATTGTCTCATACATACTCTTCTGTTATTTTGACACTTCACATGACCCGATTCAAGCATTTGATTTACTTGATCGTGCCATATCTTCCTCAGGTGTTCTCGACTTCTTCTTCCATTCACTTTCACGTCATATATTCTTTCCACACTCCTTTCTTCGTTTATTCGTTCTACATGCCCAAACCATCTAAACGTTTCTTTATTGATCCTATTTATTGCGATTACATCAGCCTTGCATTCTTTCCGGATATCCACATGTTTAATACGTTCATACATGGTTTTACAAACATACGTCTTAGGGATCTCATTTCCACAGCATTCAGTCTACTTTTGTCCTTCCTCTGCCAGTTCCATGCCTAACTAACATAGATTAGGGTTGGTATAAGCACTCCATTGTGGACGGCTAGCTTCGCTTCTTTGGACAATTTCTTATTTGCGCCAACAGCGTTCAGCCCTCCAGTAATAAAGTTTCCTGCATTCACTTTTCTTTCAATATCCTTATCAGCCTTTCCGTCTCTCTAAAACATACTTCCTAAATGCACAAACTCATCCACTTGCTTCAAGTATTCATAATTTACAACTATATCGCACGCTGTTCTCGTACTCTCTCTTTCAAACACATTAAGACACAACATTAAAAGACCTGGGAAGAAAGAAAAAAACCAGTAGCTCATAATTTTTTCATGAAGCCGTACTACGAATATCTTACTCTTGTTCTCTAATTTTCATCCCTGAACAGGCTCTATTAAGAGGCCTGTAAAGCAGACTCAGCGTACCTAGCATATGTTGCTTCTATACATTAGAGATGGAAATCGATTTGTTGATAACGAACTGTTGATCAAACGAACAGCTCCTCTTTTGCGCAAATACATGGAGGTTTTACGTCTTGGAACATATCGTAGCCGGAAAAGCTAAAAGAGTGAAGCACCATATCGAGAAGTTTAGACCAGAGCACTTTAAAGCTTTTTGTTTTACAACAAAATTCTTCAGCACGTAATTGAATATTGAAAAAAAAGCTTAACATGGAAATGCAATACTCTCATTGAGTTACTTGAAGAGACACAAAGCTAAAAAAGTCTTAAACTTGTGTCACTTGGGTCGAGCCTTCTACAAAATGGTAAATATATTTTAGATGGCTGAAGGGCCACAAAAGTTTTCAGAATCAAACGAGAGTCAGAGCATTCGATGCAGAAAAAAAACCTGATCAAAACTGCATATTTTGACCGGTCGGTAGCTGAGTGGACAAACGCGTCGGATTCCCACCCGGGCGTCGTGCGTTCAATTCTTCTGCTGGCTAAGTCCTCCATCATTACACAAGCAACATCTTCCGTTTCTTATGATGGCAGTAGGAGTTTTTCAAATATTGTCAGGTTATTTGTAACCCGGGAATGTTTGTCTTTCTTTAAAAAAAAAAACTATTTTTTTACCCAAGTGTCGCATCAGCCCTTTTACCTTTCCAGCACCGATATGTCGATTATTTGGTCGAGTGGTCCACAGCGTTCAGTTTCCATCCAGGTTTTGTGCGTTCAATCTTCTACTAACAAGCGTACTCCATTTACAATGATGGTAGTAGGAGAAACTTTAATATTGCCAGGTTATTCCGAAACGTGGGAATGTTCGTATTTGTTTAAAAAAAGGCGGAGAAAATTAAAAATACAGCCTATTTCTTACTTTTAAAAAGCACTTTTCCGTGTAACATTAGTTCTTATTAGACGGAGGAATTTTACACAAAATTGATTTTTTCGCAGAATATGATTTACGTCTGAAATTTGGCAAATTATACGCGTTAAGTGGCCGCATACGATCCCGACCTGACAAAAGTTTCGAAAGAAAGCCGGAGACTTTGATGTATGGCCCCTTTTAGGAACTGGGGAGTAGCTACTTACTGGAAATTGATGGAGTACACTCGTGAAGGTGTTACCTTATCAAAATGTATGGGAAAAATTACGAGGCAAAGATCAAAACGTAGATTTAAAAGTTGTTTTGAAAGGGATAGTTCTCTGGAAAAAAACTCTTTTTAGACAGTAAAGAAAATGGATGGATGGTATAGAGTAGCGTTGTGATCGCTTTAAATGAACTACTTCTTTTGACAGTAGTTCCTACTTAATTCATTGTTCATTGAACAAATACTTCAATTGAAGTTGGTAGTTCATTTTTTTAATTTCATTAACTTCGTTTCATTGAACAAATTCCTCAAAGGAAGTTAGATTACAAAGAACTACTGCAATTTGCAGCAGTTCAGTTGTGAAGTGAACTTCAAAGCCTATAAAGAAGTACTTCAATTGAAGTCCGATTGTTTTTTTTTTGGCGAGGAACCAGTTCCAGTTCTTTTCCAAATCCCTACCGACTAGGACTTGTTTTTTTCGGCCCAGGAACCGGTTTCAAAAAGAACTGTACAAATAACTGGATACATTCAAATCTTATTTATGCGTGTTCGACTTCAATTGAAGTGTTTACTGCGAAGGGTTCATTTTAAAGAACTAGCAATTCGTGAAGCATTCACAAAACATTGATGTTTTTCCCAACGCTAGTATAGAACCTACTAACTAACTAACTAAAAACTAACCATCACCAATGACGTTAGATGTATATAGACACGTTGTAGCGCTCTCGAAGTGGCAAGCAATAATCACGTTAGTTGGTGTGATCGGAGTACTAAACGGTCGCGCGTCGCTTGAGGTCGTTTCAAGCAAGTATGGAACGCGGTCCGAACTTCGGATCTGTTTCGTTCATACACATATATTCTATGAATGTCTATCTTTGTCATACATGACCGATATTTGAATGATGAATTTACTGGTAACGTGTGTGTTTTGCTTGCCACATTTTGTGTTAATATTCTAAGGCTATAACGTGTCTATATATGTAAAGTCATTGACCATCACGCTGTTTCCCCGCAGGGGTAGGTAGAAAGGACGGACCACCATATAACTCTGTCTTGGCGCACACTCCTTGCTTCATTCACATTCATACATCGTCTCATACATACTCTCCCGTTCTTCTGACTCTTCGCATGAACGGATTCAAGTATTTGATTTACTTGATCGTGCCATGTCTTTTTCGGGCGTCCTCGACTTTTTCTTCCGCGTATAGAGCCGCAGTTCTCAAAACGCTATTTTTATTTGTTGTAGTGAATAACGCACAATAGTCCCAACTGCTCCCAACAGTCTAGATCCAGTGAGACTATGGCATCCTCAAATGGGGCATGTTGTGAGGCTGAATGGATAATGGAAAGAGATGGGGAAGATAAAGGTTAGAAAGTACCTGGTAATTCAGATCTGGTCCTCCATAGTCGAGTGGTAAGACGCTCGACTACGAATCCAAAGGTCGCGGGTGCGCCAATATCTTTTATTTAATTAATATGTGTCATAGCACATTCAATTCGTATGAAATAATGTGTAGTAGAAAGACCATCATTCAGAATTAAAACGTTGCTTGAAATGGCTTTAGTCGTGTTCGGTGACCTGTTCGGAATAGTCGAGTACTTCACAACCTTCCTCTTCTCCTTCTATTTCCCCTCCGCACTACCTTGAGCCTCACGACATACCCCGATTGGGGATGCCATAGTGTCGCTGGCTCCAGACGGTTGGGAGCAGTTGGGACTCTACTGCGGTATTAACTATAAAAAATATAATTAAAAACTCTCACTACACTGTTCCGCAAAGCATCTCTTTTGTATATTATTACGAGAATTCGGTCACCAATTTAGAGGGCCGTTAATAGAAAATAAATACAGAATATATTGTATCTATCGGAAGCCCTACAGTGCATTTTGCTATAATACCATGAGATCGAATAAACCTGTTTACTATGATCGCGCTTTTGGTGTATCTGGTCCAGTTATCTGGAATAAGCTTCTTACAAAACTTGCCAACATACAGAACCTAGCAGAGTTCAAACTAGTCTTAAAAACCAAATTGTTTAAAAATCCCACATACAAAACGTAACTTATTAAAATTTAATTTCTCAGAAAACGTCCCTAATTTTCTTTGTTTCGGTTTTCTCCTTTCTTCTATCATTATAACTCAATGTCCTCACTATCTACTGAAAACCATATACTCATTGTCATAAAATATTTATTTTCTTTTGTTACTTGCTATATTTACACTGTTTGCATTTTTAGAATCGTTTACTTATAATACTTGAATATTAATGTTTTAAGTGCCAACATATTAACTGTCCTATATCATATTTCTTTTTCTTTGATTTGACAAATGTGTTTATATGAATTCATATGTTTCATCTGAATTTTTATACCCTTAGCTCCTGGTAAATTGTTTTTTAATCTGTTGATGTACACATACACTGTTATACCCATATCTGAACCTTTTCTCTCGTGATTTATGATAACGATTTTAGATAGTTTTAATTTGTATACATATTTTGTATTGTTTTCTCCTGGTTAGTTAATCTTATTAGCATAATTAATTTAGCACGAAGCGCACTTGAGGTAAAATATCACAAAACTGCGCTATATAAGTTCACTGTTATCATTATTATTATTAGAACATAATCGTAAAAGAGCTTTCAGAATTTATTCGCCATTATAAGGAATTCACAATTTACCTCTTGCTTTCTTATTAAAATGGTATCCGGAGCTAAGCAATTAAAAGAGGTAATGAGCCCTACTTTTGATAAAGTACTTTCTTTTCGCTTTGCATATAGTACCTTGCATAACGCCATCACGCTCTTACGAACTTATGTAATACTGTAGCATACGGAAGATAATTTCACATAAGTGGAATATTAATTAACATTACGTCGCACAGATTTTCCGCAGGGGTCGGCAGATATATCAAGAAGCAACACGTAAGATATCTCTTTTCACATACTCAACATTGACGCAATGTATTAAGTATTTTTTTTATAAAATAGAGCAAACTCTTTACAAACGTAAAGTTCTTACAACATACCTTAATTGGGGATGTCATAGTCTCACTGTCTCCAGACGATTGGGGCGTTTGAGACTCTTGTGCGATACTAACTAAAAAAACACAACATGTTATTATTTATTTATAAACCGATCGATTACAAAAAAAATACATAACACAAATTGGGAATAAAAAATATAGAAAGAACATTCAAATCAAAGCCAAGGTCAAGTCAAAGTTTTGGTAGAGTCCTAAAGAATGAGAAAAATCATTTAGACTGCTACTAAAAATTTCAAGACCATGGCTTGAGTTAACAAGTCTCGACATTCCGGACAGTGGAGAATGATACCCATAATTAGTAGAGTGATGATTGAGGAACAGCAATTCATCTGATAGTATTAATACCGTAAGCCGTCTTCTGCCACGTTCGATGGAAAAATTGCTCATACATACAAAAGTTTGAAATTTTCTTCCGATTACGGTCCTTTACGATGTACTCACTGTGTTCCTTTTGATGTATGTGTCGTGACTGAACCACTCGGGAGCGGGTTTTTATCTGCTAGTTGTATAATAATTGATTAATTATGAACTTATATTTATTTCTTGGCCACATTGCCACTGCGTAAAAAGCACACATGCCAACATTACGAGCGTGGCGTGATCCGACGTGTGCATATTAAATAAGGAAAGATCAATAAAATGCCTTTAGCAATGGCCAGTTTTTAAGTGGGAAATGGGTCAGAGGAAAGCCGGTAGAAACTGTGACCTCGTTGCTCGGTCACGTATTGCGAGTATCAAGAGACCAGCAATTAGGGGAGGTGATCGCCCGCTCGATATGTCCCTCCCTCTCCAACCCCTATGCTTGCATAAGGCTGTCCCGTTTCTTAAAAAAATACAGTTTAATCAGTACACGAGAGATGTAGGAATCGATTCATATGGAGGAGTGCATTAAAATACGAGATTTTGGTTTGTTTTATTTAAGTGGTTTTTTTTAAAGCGAATACCGCACAAGAGTCACAACTGCTTCCAACCGTCTATTTTATTTTATATTAATTATATTAATTACTTGTTACTTGGTACATTCAAGCTAACAAGTAGCTAATTATTTCATTTACTTTTTGACTTATTTACTACTTATTATTTTGATTTCAATGCATTTAAATAATTTTTACAGGCTCTTTTGAATTTCTTGATTGGCATAATTTGGATGGTTTCCGGCAGCGCATTATAAGATTTCATCCCTTTATACTTTATATAGTAAGCGATTTTGTGTGTTGGCTTTATTCTTTTCTGGTAGTTTAATTTCTTTGCATGCCCTTGTATTATTATATGCCTTTGTATTATTTGTAAATATCAGGCCAGTGAGACTATGGCGTCGGGAGGGGAAGAAGATGGGGAAGAGGATGATTGGGAAGTACCTGGCTATTCAGATCTGGTCACAAAACAAGACCAAAAGCCATTTCAAGCAACGTTTCAATTCTGAATGGTGGTCTTTCACCAGGGCGATGTTTTACGATTTACCACTCTGGAACGTGCCGCAAATATACTTTGTATGAATTAAATGTGTTATGACACATATTAATTAAATAATAGTTGTTTGCGCACGTCGGATTTGAACCCACAACCTTTGAATCCATAGTAGAGCGTCTTACTACTCGATTATGGAGGCACACTTGTACATCAAAGTTTACAAAGTATCTTATTGTAATTCATATTCTTTTTGACTTAATAATAATATTATAACTGATGTACCACTTGATATTACTAATGTATTTTAAATGGATCTTACAGGCTATTTTAAATTTATTTATTGACATAATTTTGAGGGTTTCCGGCAGCGCATTATAACATTTCATCCCTTTAGAAAGTAAACTGTTTGTGTGTTGTTTTTATTCTTTTTTGGTGGCCTGATTTTTTTCTTTTTATGATATACGCCCTTATATGCTTTTTCATAACAGTGTAATATATCACATAAAATAATAGTGATAACATAGAGTAAATGATTAGCACCCAAAAACATAAGTAAGTTAATAGAAATATTATAATGCAATAAATTAACAGTAATATTTTTGAAAGAGGTATGCTATTATAGCCTTCTTGTAACTAGATTCAGTGCAGTTGAATATATCTACTATTTCAACGAAATAATTACCCACTGTATGCAATCTAGGTTCAAGCAAGTATCTAAATGAGTCAGTCCTGATATTGTTGTTACATTTAAAAAGAATTTTGGATCGAGTGGTTCTTTTAGGTACATGGAAGGTAATTAAGCTAAGTAAATAGGGGCTGTCTATAATACCATTCATAATTTAAAAAAATAAAAGTCAAGTCAGAATCAAATTTTAATTCTTTCATTAAATAATTATAATTTATGGTTTCAATAGGTAGACCGAGTTTGTAGTTAATGCATCTTAGAAATTTATGTTCCAATTTTTCAATGGAATCAGAGTGGATTTTAAAGTTAGGGGACCAGACAGAAGAATAATATCCACGTTGTAAACATTTTTTGATTTAGTCACTTTCTTGTAGCGATGCAATCAAATTGTGATTGGAACATCTAAAACTAACATAACCTAACTTAACTTTACCTAACCTAACTTCACCTCACCTAACCTAACATAAAGTTACCTTAAAATAACCTAACCGTGGTTAGATTTCCATATTACTCACTAATGGTAAAATGCTCGGTGTAACGTTCAGAAAAGGCGAAACGCTCGTGTCGGAAATATTCTTTGCGCATTGATTTTGAGAAAATGGATTTTTATCTAGAAACTTTGACTGATTATTTAGTCATAACTTAATGCAAGTTTTATTTTTTATTTTTACATCAACTCTACATAAGAGGCTTCAGGGGAAATAATTTCCCACAGGACCCTATGTCATCTTTGGGAATGCTGCGTGGAGGGTATTTTTAGGGAAGGAAAGAGTAACCCTGGGTCTTGAAGAGGCCCATGTTGAAGGAGGAAGGAAACACAGAGGCCTGCAAATCGTTCCACAGCCGAGCCGTTGAACATACGAATGAGTGGTAAAAGCGACCCATTCTTATGTATTGATTGTCAGCCGTGTACAAATGTTGGGCGCGCGTTTGGCGAGTTTCCCAACTGTGTGCTGGTGCCGAAGGGATCAATAACACAAGTCCTGCGGAGCATCTCCCATTGAAATACCGGTAGAACAAGGACAGCATTTCCAGCTGACGTCTGTGCTCCAAAAATTGCAATCCGTTCGTTAAAATAGAAGCATCTTTCAAACGGACCGCCCGTTTCTGCACAGTCATGGGTTTATTCAGGTATTTAGGGGCTCCAGACCAGAGGTGGCTGCCAAATTCAACAGCGGGGCGCACTAAGTGCCAGGAGGCCAGCAATTAGAAGTGGTAATCGCACACTCGACATATCTCTCCCTTTTCAATACCAAACGCTTGCATAAGGCTGACGCGCTTATCAAAAAAATAACGTACCCCCAGAGAATCAGTGAAATTCAGCCTGTAGTGTAAATAAAGGCATTAACCTTTCCGTACCTGAAAGTGAAAATCCAACGTAGATCCGAAGGAGGGGTGCCGTAGGTACCCCATTTTATCTTACCTATTAAAGCGTTTTCTTGAGATAATCTCAGGCAGTCCGTTTTTGGTAATTCTTAAAGTGAAGTATATTAAAACTAGCAGATAAAAACCCGCTCCCGCGTGGTTCAGTCACGACACACACAACAAAAGGAACATAGTGAGTACATCGTGAAGGACTGTAATCGGAAGAAAATTTCAAACTTTTGTACGTATGAGCAATTTTTCCATCGAACGTGACAGAAGACGGCTAACGGTATTAATACTATCAGATATTAAACGTTCGTTCGGGTATCTGAATAACCTTCCTCTTCCCTATCTATTAGCCCTCCCCGCTCTGTTCAGCTTCACAACATACCCCAATTAGGAATGCCATAGTCCCACCGGCTCTAGACAGTCAGAAGTAGTTGAGACACTTGTGCGAAATTCAGATTTAATAAATAACTGCTTTTATAATGATTTTCATTTTCACGTTTTTTTTTTTTTTTAAGCAATAATAAGTATTATTTCAAAATTAAAAACGATTTTTAGTCAAAAGTTCTGCTAGATAATTATTTTACAGATGTTTCGCCTTCTGAAGGCATTATCAAACGGTTAGTTAAAAAAAATAAACAATAAAAAAACAAATAAAGTGGAGTTCTACAAATTAAATTTTAAAACCTTGAAGTAACAATATATGGAGGGAGAACTAATTATTTTTACCCAACCTATTCAAACTTGCGATAAATCACTTTCTACGGGTTTTCACGTCGTACACCATGAGAGAAAAATAGACAACAAATATAATACACCGCTTCTATGTACTGTCACGATGATCTTGGTCTCCTGGGTCACTGCGGGACTCCGCCCAAATTTTTTATTATACCACTAAACTTGACACAACTAAACAGTTTCTTGGGTTACATGCTATATTTTTGTTGATAACAATTCTGTGAAAAAGTGGTAATACGAATAAACAAAAACATTATGTCGATATGTGCCATGGATGGATGTATAAATACCCTAGCCTTAGTCTTAGCCACGTCCAGGTCTGCCGAGTCCGGTAAAAAAAACCAAAAACTGTCTACACTGCCTTGGATAGATACCACTCTGTGTACTCTAAGTTTAAAACAATAAAAAAGCTTTTATAATGCTTTAAAATGTTTGCTTTTTGATCATCATATCGTAAAGGTTTTGAGAAATACCACAGAAAAAAAGCAATTTATAAAAAGATATGTTTACACGATGGTAGCCCCTGCTTACGCTAGCATTTTACGTTAATTTAAAAACTGAAATTTAGACCAAAGTCTTACGACCTAAAATAATGTATTATTCATAAGAAATCATAAAAAGCACACCCCAATTGTGATTTATAATAAATTCCGATATGAATCTACCCTAAAATAAAATTACCTACAGCCATGGACACTCAGACAACTAGGTGTGTATTACAAATACTTAACGGTTAGTAGCCAAGTTGACAAATGCGTAGGGTCCCCACCCTGGCAATCTTCTGCTAGCCAAGCCCTCCATCATTGTACAATCAACTTTTTTCGCAAATAATGACGGCCTTTATAGTCGAGTGGTAAGGCGCTCGACTACGAATCCAAAGGTCGCGGGTTTAAACCCGGCGTGCGCCAATCCCTGTTTTTCAATTAATATGTGTCATAACACATTTGATTCATATATATCTAAAAAAACTGTATTTGCGACACGTTCCCGAGTAGAAGATACTCTAAGTGTCGCCCTGGTGAAAGACCACCATTCAGAATTGAAACGTTGCTTGAAATGGCTTTAGTCGTGTTTGGTGACCAGATCTGAATAGCCAGGTACTGCCCAACCTTTCCCTTCCTCATCTCCTTCCCCTCCTCACTACCTCCAGTCTCACGAAATACCCCTTTTTAGGATGCCATAGTCTCACTGGTTCTCAACGGTTGGGAGCAGTTGAGACTCTTATGCGGTATTCACGTAAAAACAAAAAAAGGCTTTTTTTATAGTGAATACCGCACATGAGTCCCAACTGCTTCCAACTTTCTAGAGCCAGTGGGACTATGGCATCCCCAATTAGAGTATGTTGTGAGGCTGAAGGTAGTGAAAAGGGGAAGGAGATGAGGAAGAGTAAGGTTGGGAAGTACCTGGCTATTCAGATTTGGTCACAAACCATTTCAGTGAAGCAACGTTTCGATTATGAATGGTGGTCTTTCACCAGGGCGATACTTATTGATCTGTCACTCTGCCGCAAATATACTTAATATGAATTAAATGTGTTATGACACATATTAATTAAATAAAAGTTATTTGCGCACGCCGGGTTTGAACCTGCTACGTCTTACGATTCGTAGTCGAGCGTCTTGACCACTACACCAAGTAGGCCGTCATTCCAAACGTTGACTGTAGTCCTGTGTTAAAGATAGCACCTGATTCTTCAAACAGCGGTCGTTTTCATTTCACGGATACCACTCTCGCATGCTTTTAATCAGTGCCTACATACATTTAAACACAACAAAAACACCAGCGAAACGATTTTAAAAGTAGGACAAATGTAGTAGTTGTAACAGTAAAGGTTTACTACTGCGCTCCCGCACACCAAGAAAGGCCAAACACTCACGAAAGCCAGTGCCGAAAGATTTTTTGTCAAGAAGAATTACCACGTCCTTCACTGCCTTAACGCTTGGTGTAACCAAAAAATATTTTATTAAAAAAGTATTTTATTTTTTTAAATGTTGGCTTTGAAATTGCTTTTTGGTACCACCTCACAATGAATTGTGGTAGAAAAGTTTGCACTTACCCCCTATTTACCAGAGTGGTAGATACTCCAATTGACGCCCTGGTGAAAGACTACCATTCAGAATCGAAACGTTGCTTGAAATGGCTTTAGCCGTGCTTGGTGACCAGATCTGAATAGTCAGCTACCTACCAACTTTCCTCTTAGAGTATTTAACACTCTGGAACGTGCGGAAAATATACTATGTATATTATTTTGTATGAACCAAATGTGTTATGACACACATTAATTAAATAAAAGTAATTGGCGCGCGATGGGTTTGAATCCGCGACGTTTGGATTAATAGTCGCGTGTCTTACTACTCGACCGTGGAGGCCGTCACTTGATCGTGCCATGTATTCCTCGGCCGTCCTCGACTTCTTCTTCCATTCACTTTTGCGTCATATATTCTTTACACACTCCTTTTTTCGTTAATTCGCTCTACGTGCCAATACCATCTAAGCGTTCCTTTCTTTATCCAATTCATTACGATTACATCAATCAGCCTTGCATTCTTTCCGGATTTCCATATTTTTAATACGGTCATACATGGTTTTATCGCATTTACGTCTCAGGGATCTCATTTCCACAGCATTCAGTCTACTTTCATCATTCTTTTGCCAGTTCCATGGCTCACTGCCATACGTCAGGGTTGGTAAAAGCACTCCACTGTGGACTGCTAGCTTCACTTCTTTAAACAATTTCTTATGTGCGCCAACAGTGTTCAGTCCTCCATTAATGGAGTTTCCTGCATTCACCCTTCTTTCAATATCCTTATCAGCCTTTATGTCTCTCTTAAACTTATTTCCTAAATACACTCATCCACTTGGTCCAAGTATTAACAAATTGATCAAAAAAAAAATTGATAAGGAATTTAACCGTTCGACCACGGAGGTTGTCAAGGGAATTTTCGTTTAAGATGTTTTATTTTCATTACGGCAAGGAAACTTTTCTTCTTATCGGTGATGGTTGTAGACTAGAAATTAATCTCGGCGTTGGACACGGCAATGGAATTCTTGTTTTCATCTTGTGATGATGGCGGGTTCGAAGTTTTCAATGTCGAAGTCAGACCAAGCGGCGGCTTTCCAGCGTGAATTAACTACGTTGCAACAATATTTATAAGCCTAGGAATTGCAAAATGGCATTTGGAACAATTCCACAAAAGTGGTCCAACCTTGGAGTAAGAATATATATGGAGAGAGAGCTTAATATTTTTACCCAACCTATACAAATTTGAGATAAATCACTTTCTTCAGGTTTCTACGTCGTTAACCATGAGAGAAAAAGAGACAAGAAAAAACGTCTCATAATATTGCAGCACTTCTAAGTATGTGAGAATGTTCTCCATCCGCGCTAACTTCACATCATCGAATCGCATAACCTACGTCAACGGATTTTGAAGTTATTAGTGGTTATACAAATAAATTAAACATAATGGTGGTATGTGCTATGCGTGAATAACCAAATAAGACCATAACATCACTTTTTAGAGGTGTTTCAATAGTATTAAATATTTTTGACCGAGCTTTAGAATTTTCACATTTTTAATGATATAAAGACACAAAATCAACAAAAAGCTTCCATAGTCATTTAAGCAAACCTTCTGTTATTAGTGTTTGTGTGATATTTTGACTTTATAAATCATTTTAATGGTGTATTGATTTTGTTTCGTTTAATGTGTTCAAATTTTGTTCTTATATATTTATTATAATTGTCCGAATTCCATGTGGGCGGTAACTAATAGGCCATCCAACATCCTTTAACATATCTTTGTCTCTTTTTATCGAGTCAGTATAAAGTCAACAATACTGACTACATTGTTTCGCAAAGGTACCTTTCCATGTCCTCCAAGAGTCCAACCATATTCAAAGAAGTTAATAATTCAGGGATGCCAGGTCTTCAGGTCTTATTGAATATTAATTTGATAGACATTGCATAGTTGGCTTTAAACCTGTGGCTATTAATATTGATACAAAAATCAAATTAAATATTAACAAGAAGTCAAACGATAACTTTGTATCGGTGTAGTAATTTTCACCTACCCGTTTATAAAATGAATTGAGAATGTTCTGCCTTAAGAAAGCTTTGTTATAAGCGAAACCAGCTGGCAACGAATCCTATCAATGAATTAGTAAACATGATCCGGATATCAATGCAGAAAAACATTCGAATTGTGAGCTCCGGTGTCATGAATTTTATACAGTTGTTGTGTCTGGATCCAGGTTAAAAATAAGATAAAAATGTGATATTTTTCAATATTGTTCATTCAGAAAAACTATGTTTATCATAGAACCGACCTCTGTGGATGAGATTTAAAATCCTCCGGTACGAATCGAAAGGTTACGGTTTCGAAATCTAGGAGAGTGCGCAAATAAATTATATTTTACATATAAAATTATATATATATATATATATATATGCTGTGGAAATGAGATCTTTGAGACGGATGTGCGGTAAAACCATGTATGACCGTATTACAAATGTGGATATCCGGAAAGAATGCAAGGCGGATATGAGCGTAATGGATAGGATCAAGAAAGGGACGCTTAGATGGTTTGGGCATGTAGAGCGAATGAACGAAGAAAGGAGTGTGAAAAGAATATATTATGCGAAAGTGAATGGAAGAAGAAGTCGAGGACGCCCGAGAAAGACATGGCGCGATCAAGTAAATCAAATACTTGAATCGGGTCATGTGAAGAGTCAGAATAACAGAAGAGTATGTATGAGACGATGTATGAATGTAAATGAAGCAAGAAGTGTGTGCCAAGACAGAGTTGTATGGCGGTCCGTCCTCTCTGCCTACCCCTGCGGGGAAACGGCGTGATGGTTAGTTAGTTAGTTAGTTAGTTATATATATATTTGCGGCATATTCCAGAATGTTGGATTCTCTCAAAATTGCCCTGTTGAAAGACCACCATTCAGAATCGAAACGTTACCTGAAATGACTTTAGCCGTGCTTAGTGACCAGATCTGAGTAGCCAGGTACTTCCCAACCTTTCTCTTTCCCATCTCCTTCCCTCCCTGCTACGTTCAACCTCACAACATACCCTATTTGGGGACGCCATAGTCTCACTGGCTCCAGACGTTTGGGAGCAGTTGTGACTCTTAATAATAATGATAATAAATCTTTATTTAAATACAGTTAACAGTAATAACAGCAAAATAATAAAAATAAAAGCAGAATAATCATATAAAATACATAGGGTGTATAAAGGTGTAGGTACATTTATATATTTTAACAAGAGATCTATACATTGTAAACAGTATATAAATATATATATATATATATAAATATATATTTAATTAAAAGAAAACATTTATTAAATAGAAATATAGACTATTATTCGTTTATGCTTAAATACATATAACTTAGTTTTCGTATATTTGTATACAGTTATTACTTTTGTTTTCTCGTAATCTGCCTCACTAGGCAAGCCTGTGTTGAGGCAGTAATTTTTGCCGATTGTTTTGGTTACTTCAAATTAAATTAATCTATGGTTAATGTTATACTTTTGTGCGGTATTCACTGTAATATATGTTTTTTTGAATAGCTCGTTTGCTAGTGACTTTGTCACTATTTCAAAGTGCCTGAAAAGGGCGAAACAACTGTCCCAGGTAAAAATACAACTATTGAACTAGTATCTGGTAACAACAAAACTGAAAATATATTTATTTAAAACAGCGAAAACTCTAAGACGGTAAACTCTGGCGTAACTTTATAGTTTTAATATTCGCTGCTTTAATCCACCCATTTTAAATATAGAATAATGTCAGCTCAAATACATCACAGTTAGGTGCTTCATTAGGTAGGTGGGGATTCGAATATATTTTTTTAATGATTTGATAATTTCAATTAACCTTTCTCTTTCCCATCTCTTTCACCTCCCCCCTATGTTCAACCTTACAACATACCTCAATTGGGGATGCCATAGTCCCACTGGCTCCAGACGATCGGGAGTTAGGACTTTTTTTAACATAAAATCTACACAGGAGGCCTTGAGAGAAATAACTTACCTCAGGGCTTATGTCGTCTTTGGGGATGCTGTGTGCAGGGTATTTTTGAGGAAAAGAGGAGGAATGTTGAAGTATGGAGAAAACACAGAGGCTGGCAAGACGTTTCAACATAAGAACGAGTCGTGAAAGCGACCCGTTCCCATATATTGAATTTCAACCGTGTACAAGTTACTCTGCTAGTTCAATACTTAGAGGAATTAAATAATGTAGATACGTTACTGAGATAACGCGCCTGGTTGCACTAAACCAAGTCAACGAGGCATACCTTCGAAACACGCTTCATATAGCTATCTCTTCCGCACACACATATTCTTTGAATGGCTATCCTTTTCATGGGCGGGTGAAACATTTAGTGGCGCAACATTAGTGGTGCTACATTTTTTGTATGATTTGTATGAATATGACGTGTCTTGTATTTTATGTCTATGACTACAACAAGTCGTTTTCTTTTTGCTTTTTTCTGATTCCTTATAACATAAGAAATCAAGAAACAACCATATCAACAAATATATATTTTTTTACTTGTCATAGTGTTGAACTAGCACAGCGAAATGTCGAGCGCGCGTTTGGCGAGTTTCTCAACTATGCACCGGTGCCGAAGAGATCAATGAAGCAAGTTCCTCGGAGCATCTTCCATTGAAATACCGGTAGAAAAAGGCCAACATTCCCACCTGACGTCTGCGCTCCGAAGATTAAAATCCGTTAGTTGAGATAGGGGTATCTATTAGTAATTAGTGATTTGATCAATTTAACAAACTGAAAACATACCTTTTCAGACTCTCATATCCTTAAATTCATTAAAAGAATCTCAACATAATCTGTCTCTCGACGAATCACCTTTAGATATGCAATTTTTTAACAAATCCTGTACTGTACGACAAATTCAGAAAGTCCATTTTTTTATTTCGCTCCCATACCCTAAATCGGAATTTTTTTGTAATAAAAACCATAATTATAATTTTAAGTGTCTATCTGATGGGACCTGCCAGGTAAGTACGTTCCTGTATATTTTCTTATTTAAACTAGGAATTAATATCTAATAATAGAAAATAAGATTTGTACAGCGCCCTTGAGGTGATTTTTCATAAAAACAGCGCTATACAAATCATCCAAATATTATTTTTACTATTATTAAACGGACCGCCCATTTCAGCGCAGAGTCAAGGATTTTTACAGGTAGTCGTGCTGCATTCACAGAAAAAAAAACTGTATTAAGCGGACACGCTGGCATTCGCGGTGTTAAGGGTGTAATTCGGGTGGCGGGCGGGGTATGGGCGAAGGGGCGACATCCGATTGCATGTCGGCTAGAAATGGGAAAAGAAAATCCGCCATTAGCGCTTGCGAAGCTCCGGGGCCGCTTTGCAGGGAGATCGCCCGAGTCGATAAGGTCACAAGTCGGTGCGAGCTCGGAGCCGCGCAGGCCGTAGTGGGCCTTACGGCACACGGCCCTCGGGTGGGAAAACGTATTATTATGTATAGCTTTAAACGTGAGTCGTGTTATTATGTGGAATGAACGCATTAAATGCTTTATTGTGTTGTGTATTTAAAATCACTACGCTTTCGTGTGTACATACGTTAGCGGCCCTTTACAATAGCGACCAAATTCTTGTAAAAGTTGTGAGGAATCCAAGATTCAATCCAAGTTTTAAATGGCTGGTAACCCAACATAAATGCATTTATATATCTAATTTAATAACTAACTAACCATCACCCAGGGTAGGCCGAGAGGACGGACTGCCATACAACACTGCCTTGGCACACACTCATTTCACATTCATACATACTCTTCTGTTATTCTGACTCTTCACATGACCCGATTTAAGTATTTGATTTACTTGATCGAGCCGTGTTTTCCTCGGGCGTCTACGACTTCTTCTTCCATTCACTTTCGCGTCAATTATTCTTTTCACACTCCTTTCTTTGTTCATTCGCTCTACATGCCCAAACTATCTAAGCGTCCCTTTCTCGATCTTATTCATTACGCTCAAATTAGCATTATTATAATTATTAATTATTAGAAATATTATTTGGTGATAAAAAAATGGTTTTTAATAAAAAAAATCTGCGATGTTAGTATTTTTACACATCAACATAATTATTTGACTAACTAAGTAGTTAACTATCACAAGAGTGGGCAGAAGGATATACTGCCACACAACTTTGTCTTGGCACATACTCCTTGATTGATATTCATACCATATCAATAAGCTCTCATGCGGAACAATATCGTCACTGAGCGGATCCGGACGTTGGTGTGAATCTAGCTTTAGAAGTGAAATCTTATTGATTCTTGAAAGAACTTCTCCTCATTGACCTGATCATCATCACTGCCAAAGATTTTTTTGAGATTTGTTTTATTTTGTAAATTGTTCTTATTTTCTTGTCTTGCATATACGAGTTCTTTTAGAAATATAAAATCTAATTTCTTATTTGTATTAAATTAATAAAAAATTGTCATGTACAAGAAATTCAATAATAAAAAGTACAAAAATATTGTTATTATTAACTTATGCTCAACATCTCTTTATTTAATTCAACATGGTTTTAGCCGCGTTTGGTGATCAGATCTGAATAGTAAGTTACTTCCCAACCTTTTTCTTCCCAATCTCTTTCCCTTCCCTACTACATTCAGCCTCACAACATACCCTATTTGGGGATGCCATAGTCCTGGCTCTTGACGGTTGGGAGCAGTTGAGACTCTTGTGCGGTATTCATATAAAAAATAAAATAAAAATCTCGGCTGTGGAATAATTTTCCGCCCTCTGTGTTTCCTCTTTCCTACAGCACGGATCTCTTCAAGACGCATCTTCACTCCTTCCTTTCCTTTAAAAAGACGCTCCACACAGCATCTCCAAAGATAATATTATTTCCCCAGCACCTCCTGTGTGGAGGTAATGTAAAAAAAGGAAAACGCAATTCAAAACGTTTACTATTTTTACAACGCTAATCGTCAGAGTTGAGTACTTTGTAGGTTCCGTACCCACAACCTCCAACCCTCAACTCAAGGCAACGTGAACCGACTTACGTTCACGTTATTGGAGGTTACACGAGTCAGTCACGTGAGCAATCATACATAATATATTAAATAAGCTCAAACAAAATAATACCGAAGTTAAGTCATTAAACTTGAGCTAAAAGTTTCATATCTCGAGGCCACCTTGCGAGAACATTAAGCTATCACTTCATTATCTCCCAGTGAATAAATAACTAACTAACTTACCGTCATGCTATTCCACTTCAAGGGTAGGCAGAGAAAATATACCGCTAAACGACACTGTTTTGAAACACGCAACTTGTTTCAAAATCATCACTCGTTAATTTACATTATACCAACTACTGTTGTTTTTTTTTTTGAGTTCCAACTGCTCCCAACCATAGAGTTGGTAGAGTAGTATCTATCCAAGGCAGTGAAGTCAGTTTTGGACTTGTTTTTGATGATTTTAACATGACTCGCCGCACCTGGGCGTGGCTAAGACTAAGGCTACGGTATTTATACATCCATTCATTTCACATATCGACATAATGTTTTTGTTTATTCGTATATCCACTTTTTCACAGTATTTTTATCAACAAAAATATAGCATATAACCTAAAAATCCGTTTAGTTGTGTCAAGTTTAGTGGCATAATAAAAAATGTGGGCGGAATCCCGCCGTGAACCAGGAGCTTAAGATCATTGCGACAGTATATAGAAGCGGTCCAAGAAATTTGCTGTCTCTTTCTCTCTCATGATGTACGACGTAAAAGCCCGGAGAAAGTGATTTATCGCAAGTTTGTGTAGGTTGGGTAAAAATAATTAGCTCTCACTCGATATATTTTTACTTCAAGCTCCCAACCGTCTAGAGCCAGTGAGACTATGGCATTAGCATTTGGGGTATGTTGTGAGGCTTAAGGCAGTGGGGAGAAAAATGAGATGGGGAAGCTAGTGCCATTTTTATAAAACGTTTCGATTCTGAATGGTGGTCTTTCACCAGGGCCATATTTAAAGTATCTACCACTCTGGAACGTGCCGCAAATGTACTTTATTTTATTTTATTTGAATTTAATGTGTTGTGACACATATTAATTACATAAAAGTTATTTGCGCACTCCGATTTTGAACCCGCGACCTTTGGATTCGTAGTCGGGCGACTTACCACTAGGCCATAAGACCGGAATAACGTATTTACCAGCTAACCTTCGTATCATTTTGCACGTGAGTAGTCAGTGAAGATAAGCCGACACATGTTTCTGTTCTAGCACACACTCCTTGCTTCATTCACATTCATACATCGTCTCGTAGATAGTATTCTGCTGTCGCTATTGAAATGATACGATTCCAGCATTTTTTCTCTTGATCGAGTTACGTCTTCCACGAGTGACTTCTTACACCCTTTTCTCGCTCTGTAGGGCACATACTTCTCGATTTATTCACGTTCATAGAATTTTTCGTACATGCTCTTCTATTATATGGTGACATAATCCGATTTAAGTATTTGATTCGTTCGATCGTCCCCGACTTTTTCTGTCATTTATTATCATGCTGCTCCTTTCTCTGCCAACCCACTCTACGTGTCCAAATCATCTAAGTGTCTATTCTTAATTTTTCTCACACCCTTTTTAATATCTCCACGTTCTCAATAAGGTCGTACATGGTGTTATCATTTTTTATAAATCTCGATTTCGTCTTGCTGCTAGTCCAACGTCTTACCTGTCATACAGCGTTTACCACACATACACCCCAGGAATCTCAATTTAACTGCGTTTAGTCTACTTCCTTCCTCTGTCAATTTCATCTGCCATAAATAAGGGTTGATATCAACACGCCATTGTGGATTGCTACCCTCGCTTCTTTGGCAATCATTAGCCTTCAGTAGTTTATCAATTGAATTTCCTGCATTCACCCTTCTTTTGATGTCCTAATCAGCCTTTCTATCTCTTGTGAACATACCTTTTTAATACACAAAGTCTTTCACTTGCTCCACGGTACAATGTATAATCCAACCAGTGGCGCCTCGTGACTTTTTAGTGTGCTAGAGTCCTAAGATTGAAAAATAACGTCATCATTGATGTTGTTGTAGCCGAAAACATTTTTTTTTTTTTTTTCGAAATTTCAACTTTTTGTATGAAGATTTTTCAGAAATTCGTGCAGTGCACCACCAAAACTGAAAAATCCTGAAAATCTTCATACAAAAAATAAAAATTTGTAAAAAAATAAAAATCATTTTCGGCTACAACAACACTAGCAACGTCGTATTTTTCAATCTTAGCACTCTAGCACACTAAAAACTCACGAGCCGCCACTGAATCCAACCCAACTATATTACTGTACAGTTTTTCGTACTTTCTTTAAAACACAATGACTTTGAATTTACTTAAATTCAACATAACTCATTCTGAATCATATCGTCGCTGGAAAGGTAAAAGGGCTTGAGCGACACTTTGGGTTAAAAGTCAGTTATTAAAAGTTGATTTTGAAACAAAAACATTAACTCAGGTAACTCAATGCTCTCACTAAGTTACCTGAAGCGACAAAAAGCTAAAAAACGCCCCAAACTTGTATCGCTTGAGTCAAACTTTCTCCCGAATGGTAAATATATTTTAGATAGCTGAAGGGCCACAAAAGTCTTCGGAACCAAACGAGAGTCAGAGCATTCGACGCAGACAAAGAAACTGATGCAAACTGCATATTTAACTCATTTTTAACCAAAGTGTCGCTTAAGCTCTTTTGCCTTTCCAGCGACGATATAAGGATGAATCTTGGAGACACAATATATGGAGAGAGAGAGAGCTAGTTCTTTTTACCCAACCTATACAGATTTGGGATAAATCACTTTCTTCGGGTTTTCACGTCGCACACCATGAGAAAGAAAAAGACAACAAATTTTCTCGAATTATCACACCGCTTTAAAGTATTGTTAGAATGTTTTCGTGTCCCGCGTCTCCGTTGACTCCACCCACACGCTATGATACGCGAAATAAATTGACATAACTCAACGGTTTATTAGGTTACATGATATTTATTATTTTAACAATACTGTGAAAAAATGGTTATACGAATAAAAAAAAACATTATGTCGACATGTGCTATGAATGGATGTATAAATAGACACGCCCAGGTCCAGCCGAGTCCGGCAAACCTTGTAAAAACTGACTACAGCTCACTCTACAGCGCTCTCTCTTGTATACTATTGCTCTGAGGGTTGAATTACAACGGTGACATTGGCACATTTAAGGTGATATTTCACAAAAATTGCGCTGTATAAATACGCCAAGTATTATTGCACCTTTTGCAATACAAAACCACCCCGCAAAATCGCTATTCAGTCCACTTTTATTGTTTTTCGTTATGGCAACATTGAGTTACCATTTCATTATCTCATGGTGTGTTATCTAAGTTGTCATAAAACAAATCTAAACAACCTAAAGCGGCGCTAGATTTTATCAAAATTGTTTTTGTGTAGCGTAGTCGTTACGACAGCCGACATTAGGTGCGGAAACTTTCCCGAGGAACTACCGCCATTATAAAAGTCGTATTAGTACTTCAATGTCTAATATACCATACCATCTCCCCGGCACGAAGGAGATTTTCCACGAAATTGCGGATTTGTACAACTAATGTGAGTTTTGCCACTTTGTTATCGGCAAATGGAGACTCGACCTGCGTGGAGCGACGGTTCAGATAGCTGAATGCGGATACGGAGGGCGCTCGTATGCATTCCGAGGATTTATCAAGCGAATAAGTCATTGAGCTATGTTAATCTAGGAATTAAGTTTTTTCTTATCTTTTTTTTTTTTTTTTAAAGACAAACATTCCCGGGTCACGAATAACCTGACAATATTTTGACGGCCTCCATGGTCGAGTGGTAAGACGCTCAGCTACGAATCCAAAGGTCGCGAGTTCAAACCCGACGTGCGCCAATAACTTTTATTTAATTAATATGTGACATAACACATTTAATTCATATAAAAATAATAACAAGTATATTTGCGGCACGTTCCAGAGTGGTAGATACTCTAAGTATCGCCCTGGTGAAAGACCACCATTCAGAATCGAAACGTTGCTTGAAATGGCTTAAGCCGTGTTTGGTGACCAGATCTGAATAGCCAGGTACTTCCCAACCTTCCTCTTCCCGATCTCCTTCCCCTCCCCACTACCTTCAGCCTCACAACATCCCAATTTGGGGATGCCATAGTCTCACTGGCTCTAGACGGTTGGGAGCAGTTGAGACTCTTGTGCGGTATTCATGTAAAAAAAAATTTTTTTTGAAAAACTCCTGCTGCCACCATAATAAGCAGAAAATGTTGATAAAAAATTATCGAAGACCTAGCTAGCAGAGGAATTTAACCCATGACCCCCGGATGGGAATCTGACGCGTTTGTCCACTCAGCTACTAACCAGTCACTTGATTGTCCCTTGACATGTTGATTCACTTGATCCTGCCATGTCTTACACGGGCGTCCCCGAATCCTTCTCCCATTCACTTTCGCGTCATATATTCTTTTTCACTTACACTCCTTTCTTCGTTCAAACCATATAAGCGTCCCTTTCTTAACCCTATTCACTACGCTTATATCAGCCTTGCGTTCTTTCTTGATATCAACATATTTAACACGGTCATACATGGTTTTAAGTACCTCGGGGGTCTAATTTCTACAGCATTCAGTCTACTTTCATCCTTCCTCTGCCAGTTCCATGCCTCACTGCCATACATCAGGGTTGGTATAAGCACTCCATTGTAAACCGTTAGTTTCGCTTCTTTGGACTTATTTTTAATTATTCAAAATATTATTTGGTGATAAAAAAATGGTTTTTCATAAAAAAATATTTGTGATGTAAGTATTTTTACACATCAAAATAATTATTTAACTAACTAAGTAGTTGAATATCACAAAGGTGGGCAGAGAGGATATACTGCCACACAAATTTGTCTTGGCACATACTCCTTGATTGATATTCATACCATATCAATAAGCTCTCATGCGGAACAATATCGTCACCGAGCGGATCCGGACGTTGGTGTGAATCCAGCTTTATATAGCGTCGTTTTCGTGACAGAAATATCACCGCAAGGGCGCTTTACAACATAATTAACATAATATTAAAACTAAGACTTAATTTTAACTTATGCTGAATACTTATAACTAGTTACTTACAACTAAAATATTTACATTAACAAATATATATAATGGTTGCTGCCCATTCTGCCGGACCTCAGGGTTGGTATAAAAAATAATTTTAAAATTAACAAAGTAATAAAAAATAATTTTACCGCTGTTTTAACATATTGTAAAGGTCCTGCATTTAGGAAATCAATTGCTTCATCGTAATAAAGCGCGTCATTATTCTTTATTCAAATATTCTATTATAATATGACTAATTGTAACTACATTACGTTGCAATAACATACTTACACTTTACTTACTGACTTCTTTTAAATTTATCATGCCATGTATTATATACTATGTTATATTTATATATACTTAATGTTATATTCTACCCACTTATTGTACTCCTTTGTTTGACTAAAATGTATTTTATATAAAAGCTTTTAAGGCGTTAATAAAATTAAAAAAATATTATCCAAAGTTCCAAATACAGTTTTAAATGCTGTACCTACCATATCTATCCAACCACGTTTTACTCTTATTCTTGGTTGCCCTATTAACTCATTTAGAGTCTCACCCTTTTAAAAGGTATTCAATTAATTTATTTACACCAGTTGTACCTCGACACCTTTAAACATATCTGTGAACTAGCATGGCTGATTCTTCCTACAGCTCTCGAACCCGGCAACTCAACGCTGCAAGCGTTCGAGGGAGTCCGTCGACTAACGAGTCGAGCGTCACTTAGCCAACTTGAGTTACTTGGCCGAGTTGAAGTCTTGCGGAGTCAGGCGAAGTTAAGTTGACGGAAGTGACGCTGCCCGACACGTCCGGCTCCGGGACTTTGCCCAAGTCTAACTTAGTTAAGTAGAACTAAGTGGACGTTTCATTGGATTCACATTCAGTCATCACTCGAGAGATTGATCGCAGTTGGATTAGATGAAGTTTAGTGTTACCGATGGTTTTCACTACGTAAATGTCTTCCACGGTCGTTCTTGACTTAAATACTTGAGATACACCCTTGGAGTACCAATGTATGGAGAGAGAGAGCTAATTCTTTTTACCCAACCTATACAAATTTGGGATGAATCACTTTCTCCGGGTTTTTACGTCGTACACCATGAGAAAGAAAGAGACAACAAAATTTCCCTTATTATCACACCGCTTTAAAGTATTGTAAGAGTGACTCCGCCCACACGTTTTGATATGCGACATTAATGGACATAACTCAACGGATTTTTAGGTTACATGCTATATTTTTTGTTAGTAAGATACTGTGAAAAAATAGTTATACGAAAAAACAAAAAAAATTGTGTCGACATGTGTTATGAATGGATGTATAAATACCCTAGCCCTAGTCCTAGCCATGCCCAGGTCTAGTCGAGTCCGGCAAACCTCATATAAACTGACTACAGCAGTGCTCTCTCTTGTATATTATTGCTCTGAAGATACACCGTAGAAATGTTGATGATAGTGGTCGAGTGGTAAGACGCTCGACTATAGAATAAATATGAGTCACAACATATTTAATTAATGTAAAATAATATAAAGTATATTTGCGGCACGTTCCAGAGTGGTAAATACTTTAAGTATCGCCCTGGTGAAAGACCACCATTCAGAATCGAAACGTTCCATGAAATGGCTTTAGCCGTGTTTGGTGACCAGATCTGAGTAGCCTGGTACTTACCAACCCTCCTTTTCCTCATCTATTTCTTCTCCCCACTATCTTCAGCCTCACAACATACCCTAATTCGGGGTGCCATAGTCTCACTGGCTCTAGACGTCTGGGAGCAGTTGGGACTCTTGTGCGGTATTCACTATATCGAAATTAATAATAATAATAATAAAATAAATTTGATGAAGGGCATTCTCAAAATAAAATAAATAAATAAAAAAAATTATTTCATTCGTTCGTGTTCTATTTGATTGCGGAAAAAAAACAACTACTCTTTATTTGCAGGTAGGTGAAATCGAAATGTAAAAAAAACATAAATTTGACGTGTTTATCGGCCCACTGTCGGTTGACAGCGTATAAAAAACGACGTAAGTCGAAAGGCGGAACGAAAATGAATTGTGCTTTTCGCACGGTGGATAGAAGGGGCATAAGATCGAGTTTTCTGTAGCAGACCTGGAAGGGTGTTTTCCACGAGGTGTACATTTTAATTAAATCTGATGAACATGTTACAATAATCTCAAATGTTTTAAAGGAATCCCAGGGAGTAATTAATTCAACGCATAGAAAAATAAAATCAGGTGCTAACCGCTTATATCAATGTTAAAAACGATTTAAATATTTTTTAATCGTTTTACGGCAAGAATATGATTTGTAAGGCTCAGTTTTTATTATTCTAAAATGTAAATTACTTACATCCCGAGTGTATCCTCGTAAGATATTATTATTAGAATTTTTGTTTCAGATTTAATCAAATGTGAATTTGGGTGAATCTCCTGTTTATGTATAGTGATGTCTAAGTCCGGAGCCACAGTTTGTACCGCTCTTTCATCGAGGCCATAATATTAGTGATTAAATCTGAACCTGTAATATGTTTTGTGTTAAAAAAAATGCTTTATGTAATGTAATCGATCAGATATCTACGGCTGTAAAAAAGCTAATTTCCTAGAACTACTGCAAACTTAAATCCTTTGTGTACAGCCAGAGCTTTCACGCCAAGCGTAGAAAAACTTAAGTTGTATTTCACTCGCTATTTTGAAACAAAACAACTTATATGGAGCCTTGTAAGCGTAACGCGTTTTAACGTAGTACGTTAACGTTTGAAGGCCTGATGGGAAAAACGATTGAACTACGCTTTATTTGTTTATGGAACACTAACGCCATCTTATGGCTATTTAAGAGTACTATCTGGGTCTTTTTTTTAAACGATTTTCGTACAAGAGTCCCAACTGCTCAGAGCCAGTGGGATTAATCTCATCTTCAATCTAGGGTGTGTCGTATTGCTGATCACACAATATCATTTAGTATAGACTTTAATAATAATAATAATAATATTTGGACGATTTGTATAGCGCCGTTTTTGTGAAAAATCACCTTAAGGGCGCTGTACAGATCTTATTCATTAATTCCTAGTTAAAATAATAAAATATACAGCAATATACTATACCTGGCAGGTCCCATCAGATAGACACAATTATTAACTTAAAATTATGATTATTATTTTAATTTTGATTTTTTTTTTCCAAGTGTCGAATGTCAACCGTGTACAAATGCAGTGCACCGGTGCCAAAGTGATCAATGACGCAAGTTTCCCGAAGCATCTTCCATTGAAATAGCGATAGAACAAGGATACCATTTCCGCCTGACGTCTGTGCTCCAAAGATTGGAACCTTTTTGTTAAGATAGGAGAATCTATCAAACGGAGTATAGGTTTTTTTTAATAATTATAATAAATGGATAACTTTTATAGCGCTATTTTCGTGGGAAAATCAAGGCTTAAGGGCGCTTTACAAATTAATTTATCTCACCTATAACTTATTACTTAAGCTTATAACTTGAAGCACGCTTGATTAAAATGACATTCTCTACTAAGAGTGACAACTTATTCAGCTAGCGTTCGGGTGGATCGAGTTTGAATCCCGCAGCGGGATCCGTACCCTTTTTAGCACGTGGAAAGTAAGATATTGGCCCCATCAATCTTAACGCTGCCAAGATGGACTCCCTCTTGATGGCGTTTTGCAGAAATGAGACCTAATATTTTCCATTAATATTTTGTACTATTATATCGATTTTTTTTCTTATGAATTTATGTTCTTTTCGTTATTATTATTATTATTGTATTACAACTTTTATTTTATTATTATTATGTACTATTATTAATTATGGAAGGTATTGCATTGCGCTACTTCTGCATACCTTCTGGAATGATTTTTTTATTATTATTATTATTAACTTACAGTTAAGATTTATTACTAATGGCTTACAACTAATATTTTCAACTAATAGCTAGACTAACTACTGAGTATAACTTATAACTAGTGACTTACATCTCAGATTTCATTATTATTACTTCATCGCCTGTTCATTATTGCTCCACATTTTTATAATTTTTTTTTTTGAGTAACGACATATAATCAAACAAGTTTAAAATTCTCTAAAAGAGAGCAATGAGAATTATACTTAGGCAAAATAGATATTCAAAAGTAGCAAAAATGTCAGACGAACTAAATTGGCTAACAGTGAAACAGATGCTGACATTAAATACAATAATATTTTTACATACAATAAAAAAACTTGTTACCAAATTATTTACAACGTTGATATTCACAGCCATTATACCTCAACCGTCTAGAGCCAGTGAGACTATGGCATCCCCAATTAGGGTATGTTGTGAGGCTGAAGGTAGTGGAGGGGGAAAGGAGATGGGTAAGAGGAAGGTTGAAAGTACCTGGCTATTCAGATCTGGTGACTGAATATGGCTTTCCAAATCCTATCCACTACACTTACATCAGCTTTGTATTCTCAACCGTCTAGAGCCAGTGAGACTATGGTATCCCCAATTAGGGTATATTGTGAGGCTGAAGGTAGTGGGGAAGGAAAAGAGATGGGTAAGAGGAAGGTTGAAAGTATCTGGCTAGTCATCGAATATAGCTTAAGTTATTTCAAACAACTCTCCGATTCTGATTGGTGGCATTTTTCTTAAAATAAGTAAAAACTAAATAGAACCTTGCAGCTTGTAAGCTTTTTTATTATTTCTAAACGAGTTTAGATTGACTTAGAGCGTTTTTCCAGTGCTTTCTTCGTCCGCATGTGTTATTTGGTCGATATAGCGATAAATATTTGAAGGCCTATTTGTCAAACATAAAGGCCCGCGCACAAAGGCCTCGGAGGCCTAAGTGGGGCTTGCCGCAGCCGGCCGCGGCGGAAACCCCAACAGGAATAATTGATTATGGTTATTATGGGAGACTCGATTGATCGGTTGACATGGGCGTAACGCCGAATCATTGAGCCTTGGGCAACACCTTACATATTTTTCAATGTGCCCATGGTAATCCCCCCCATTTAGATCAAAAATGCAAAAAAAAATCAATGCATATGTGCATCCATACTTTGGAATTTCGAATTTATGTTTTTTGGATTTATTACCTTCGTGTTTTTCACCCAAGTACCTACCTACCCAACCATTTCGCCGTATCGAATTCCGTATTCAGCAACACCGTGTTTGAAACAATTGACAATCTAACTGAGGAGTTTTGGTATGAAAAAAAAACGTATTGCTCGTTCGTTATGCTACTTAGTTAGATCTTCTAAAAATATAAAATAAATGTGGTGTCGTGAATTAGAAGTGTGGTGTTCTTGTGATTCGTTTTACAACTGTATAAGAATAATCAAGAACTTCAACTACATCGGTGAGTGAATGGTTTCCCATTTTCCTTTCTTTACATAATACTTCCACAAGCTATTCCTGTATTCGCTAATTAGACACTTCCATCAAGTAGTATTGTTTATTGTTTACAGTCCACTTTTTCCAAATTAATCTGAAGCTGGAAACACATTCGGTGTTCTATTGTAGTTTCGGATCTAAGAATATTAGTATTTTTTTAAAAATAGTTTTTAAAAAAGTGTCCTTACTGGGCAACCCTATTCTAAGGCCACAGTGTATATCGTTTGCGTTATAATGTAAACAAAAATTTAGTTAGTACAAGTAAAACTAAACATGTTTTATGCATTAGTCAGTTGTGAAGCAATAAAATAACTTCATAAGAAAAGTGCTCATAAAAGAGAGAAGGATGATTGAAAAAAAAGTTAAAGGAAGGCAAGTGAAAAATTGTATGTTCAAAGTTATTGTGTTTTCAATAAAACAAATATCTGGTCACATTATGCATGCAGTCATGTTATTTCAATGTATCAGAGAAAGAAAAAAAACTGTTCTATTAAAAGAAAAACTGTTCTATTAAAAGAAAAACTGTTCTATTAAAAGAAAAACAGTTCTATTAAAAGAAAAAACTGTTCTATTAAAAGAAAAACTGTTCTATTAAAAGAAAAACTGTTCTATTAAATGAAAAACTCTTCTATTAAAAGAAAAACTGTTCTATTAAAAGAATAACTCTTCTATTAAAAGAAAAACTGTTCTTTTAAAAGAAAAACTGTTCTATTGAAAGCAAAACGAGCTTTGAAGGATACAAACAGCCTAAGCCTTTCAACTTGATATGAATACATTAAAACGAAAACAGGAATACAAATGAAAATGAGAGAGTTTTGGGTCAACAAAATAATTTTATAAAATTATTCAAAAATATTAATATTTTTAACTAAATATGAAACAGATAAAGACAGAATATACAAAAGGTGCGACCGAGATTTGAACTTGCAACCTCTACTCTATTCGGTAGCTCAATTATTATTATTATTTTTTTTTTTTTGTGAATACCGCACAAGAGTCCCAACTGCTCCCAGACGTCTAGAGTCAGTGAGACTATAGCATCCCCAATTGGGGTATGTTGCGAGGCTGAAGGTAGTGGGGAGGGAAAGGAGATGGGCGAGAGGAAAGTTGAAAGTACTTGGATATTCAAATCTGGTCACCGAATATGGCTTCCCCAATCCTATCCACTACACTTACATCAGCCTTGCATTCTCAACCGTCTGTAACCAGTGGGACTATGTCTAGGTAGTGGGGAGAGGAAGGAGTTGAGTAGTACCTGGCTATTCAGATCTGGTCACCAAACACGGCTGAAGCCATTTCAAGCAACGTTTCGATTCTGAATGGTGGTCTTTCACCAGGGCGATACTTAGAGTATCTTCCACTCTGTAACGTTCCGCAAATAAAGTTTTTTATTATTTTATCTGAATTAAATGTGTTATGACACATATTAATTAAGTAAAAGTTATTGGTGCACGCTGGGTTTGAACCCGCGACCTTTGGATTCGTAGTCGAGCGTCTGCCTACTCTACTATGCAGGCCGTCAACATTGGCAGAGATGTTACTTCCGGATAGAGTAGGAGATCCAAGTTCGAGTCTCGGTAGAAACCTTATATTTTACATTTCTGTATATTCTTCTATTTCATATTTCGTAATAAAAAAAAATTTATATTAAATCAATAATTAATACCAAAATAAGGCAAAAGTTTTTTTAACTAACTAACTAACCATTACGACGTTTCTCCGCAGGGGAAGACAGAAAGGACGGACCGCCATACAGTTCTGTCTTGGCACACACTACTTCATTCACATTCATACATCGTCTCATAACACTCTTCTGTTATTCTGACTCTTCACATGGCTCGACTCGAGTATTTGATTTACTTGTATCACTCACCATGTCTTCCTCGGCTGTCCCCGACTTCTTCTTCTTTACACTTTTATACCGTACATTTTTTTCACACTTATTTCTTCGTTCATTCACTCGCATGCCCAAAACATCTAAGCGTCCCTTTCTAGGTCCTATTCATTACGCTTACATCAGCCTTGCATTCTTTCAAGACATCCAAGTTCTTTATGTGAATATCGCACAAAAGCTTCAGTTACAACTGGAGCCAGTGGAACTATAGAAACCCCAATGGAGGTATGTTGTGAGACTTAAAGTAGTGGGGGAAGACCACCATTCAGGATCTGAACGTTACTTGAAATGGCTTTAGCCGCGTTGGGTGTCCAGATCTCAATAACTAGGTACTTTCTAACCTATCTCTTTCCCATCTCCTCCTCCTCTCAATTCTTTCACAACATACCCTTATGAGGGATGCCATAGTCCCACTGTCTTTGAACATTTGGGACTCTTGTTCGTTATTCACATTAAAATATAAATTCTAAAAAAAATGTGCTTTATTTTTTAACACTTGTTTTCTGGGTATTTTTTAGAAATTTAACACGAGTGCGAATCTTTTTTTCATCTAATGTTTTTTACAAATTAATTTAGTATTTTAAAGCTTCACTTTTCATATTTCAACGGCCTTTCAACAGATATGTGAGTATTAAATCATAGGCCAGCGAAGCTACCTAAGGTTTTTATTATATTTAAAAAAAATACGAACATCCTTTTATGTCCATAATGACCCATAACCCCGAAAGGCCCGGAGCTCGCACGGGGTTTTCGTGAATTTTTGATTCCGAAAAAAATGTGTTAGGCTCGGAAATAAAGCTTGGGCATCTACCTTAGGGCGGGGGGGGCAAGTAAAATTGATTGATGGGAAGAGGCCCGCAATCCAGCAGAACCTTTTTCAAACTGCCCTTCTCCGCCGGAAAATATAAAAAATTCCATTGAGGGCGAAATGGGGGAACAAGGGGCGCATTGATACGGCCGGGCATGAAAGAGGAGGGATTTGAATAGGAGATTGTAAATAATGCCAAAAGGATTATTCATCTATTGAAACTAAAAAAGGTGAAAGGGGAATTCGAGAAAGTACCCTTACCAATGACTTTTTTTGATATTTCTTAAGTGCCACATTATTTTGATACGAATAAGATTTTTGGACGAGAGATATCTTTCAGCTTTGTTTTTTTTTCTGAAAGGTTCTAGGAAAAGCCTCCACTCCTATCGGTATTCTGCTGTCCTCGTCCACCTAATGCCTAACAGCCTAATCCAGCTATCTAGTTGTAGATGTTCCAATACTTCTAAATCATGCAGGCCTACGTTCTTATCAATATTTCGTTTCTTGCATATATACTTCTCACTGATTTTATAGGTCTTCTTCATTATTTACTTGTATGTCATTTGCACAACAGGTCTTCTTCGGTTCTTGCCAACAGGTCGTACGGTCAATAAGGAATACTACAAGAAAGTTATGCAACTTTTACGTGGCGCAATACGGCTCAAACGATCGAAATTGTAGAAAAACAAATCAAGGATTTTGCATCACGATAATGCACCAACTCACACATCAATGCTTGTTCGTGATTATTTGGCCAAAACAACACCGTAATCATGCCTCAACCACCGTATTCACCAGATTTGGCTCCCTGCGACTTTTTCCTATTCCCGAAACTGAAGAGACCAATGAAAGGAAAGCGTTTTATAAAGTCAGAATCGAAGAACGAGCTGATGGCCATACCGAAAAGCGCATTCCAGAAGTGGTTCGAGGATTGGAAGAAGCGCTGGCATAAGTGCATTATATCCGAGGGGAATTACTTTGAAGGGGAGAAAATGGAAATTGATGAATAAATAAATACTTTTTGAAAAAAATCGAAATTCACCTTTTCTTTTGAACAGGTCTCATATGGTGTACAATTTCGCTTCCGCCATTTTTTTTCGAAATTCGAGGTTTTAATGTAAAAAAACTCGCTATGGATTTGTGATTCAAAGTATTGTCTGTCGCTGGCCACTACTTTTTCCCATCTTTCTGGCAGCGTGAAAATCCCGCGTTGAAAAAAATGCCCATCTTTTGAAGCGATCCACGAATCGATCCATTTTTTTTATTTCTTCACAAGACCGGAAGTGCTGGTCAGCCAGGTCGTGCGCCATTGATTGAAACAAGTTATCGTCAGAGGAAACAACGTTTCGAGAATACGGCGGGTGGGGTATGACTTCCCATTTCAACCTTTTTAAGTATGTCTTGACCGCTTTCATAACATAGGGTCGAGCATTGTCATGCTGAAAAATCACATCGTATCTTTCGTTGTATTGCGGTCGTTCGTCTTTTAATTCTCGGCTCAAACGCATTAATTGCGTTCGGTAACGATTGTTTGTGATTGTTTCAGTCGGTTTAAACAGCTAATACACGCCGAATCGGTCCAACTAAATACAGAGCATGACCTTGGAGCCGTGAATATTTAGTTTGACCGTCGACGTGGAAGCGTGGCCGAAAAATCTTCATGATTTTTTGCGTTTTGGGTTATCGTTATGAACCCATTTTTCTTCCCCAGTGACAATGCGATGCAGAAATCCCTTCCATCTTTGCCTTTTAAGCAACTGTTCACAAGCAATCAAACGTTGTTCTACATCTCTTGGTTTCAGCTCGTACAATACCCAATTTCATTTCTTTCGAATAATTCCCATGGATTTTCGGCGTTGTGAAATAGCTTATTGAGGTACTTTCAATGATCGTGCTAATTTTTTATTGATAATTCCAAACGACAGAAGCGAAGTTGTACACCGTAAAACCTTTTCCTGGTCACATATCTTACACCCTCCCTATATATTCTTCCGAGCACAGCCGTCCTAGTTTTATATTTTTTTGTGGTCTTCAAATAAGCGCATATCTTGTGGATATAGCTTTGTGCTCTAGATGCATCTTCGCTTATTTTATAATTACTTCTTCAGGACGTTAACACTGCAATATGCAGGCAGGCCCAAAGCAACCGAGTTACGACAAACGGGGTGAGTCTTATCTCGAAACCCAATTTGACAATAAAGATTAATTACAAAAATGTAAAGTCAACCTACCTGATACGGCGTAGTCTCAGATGTATCCTGACAAAATATTTCATCATATCCAGCAATTTTAACTGTGTTAGTGCCCTTTTCAGCAAGGAAGAAATGATGCATTTCCGGATGCAATTCTAGAAAGTCCTCAGCCATAACAGTTGCTGTTTTCTGATTCAATGTTTTTTCTCATGTTTTTCTTTAGTTATTAGATGTAAAATAATAAATTTTTCATTTTTGAGATAGACCGGATTAAACAATAAAAATACATATTTTTGCTTGTGAAATTCTTTAGAAATATTATAAAATATTTATCATCGTTACACAAATAACCGTATTATCTTATGTAAAGTCTTACCCAGAGTTCTATGTTAGTGTCCGGCTGGTAGCCGAGTGATTCAAAGCGTCGAGTTCCCACCAAGTCGTCCAAGTAGTCCTTGGCTGTTTAGCCTCCCACGATAGCTCAAGGGACATTTTTTGCTAATAATGAAAATGCACATATATTTGTTTCGTATCCACTGTCATTAATTACATGATTTAGTGCCATGCAAATTTACCTACTGTCAATGTATCTTATATGAAAAATAATGTATCAAGAGAGTTTTACGGTCAGTGTCTGTTGTATATTTTTAGCTTGACGGCCTGCATGGTCGAGTGGTAAGACGCTCGACTACGAATCCACAGGTCGCGCGTTCGAACCCGGCGTGCGAAAATACATTTTATTTAATTAATATGTGTCATAACACATTTAATCGATATAAAATAAAATAAAGTATATTTGCGGCATGTTCCAAAGTGATAGACACTCTAAGTATCGCCCTGGTGAAAGACCACCATTCAGAATTAAAACGTTCCTTGAAATGGCTTTAGCCGTGTATGGTTACCAGATCTGAATAATTAGGTACTTTCTAACCTTTCCCTACCGCATCTCCTTCCTCTCTCCACTACCTTTAGCCTCACAACATACCCCTATTGGGGATGCCATAGATTATAGCCAAATAATAAAAAATGTGTAACAAATATCAACATATTTTGTATTATTCTTCTTGTACTCACTGTCACCTACCTCAAAACAGGTTCTAATGACCTAGTGAGGTAGGTAATGTAAAAAAATAATGTTAAAAAAAAAAATTATGGCAGTAAGAGCAATTCAAATATTGTTGGTTTAATTTCAGCCGCAAAAAGTTTGTTTTTCTTAAGAAACCAAAATAATATTTTGTAAACGGATTTGTAATTGAGTCCTAATCATCTGGAGCCAGTGGGACTATGGCATCCCCAATCGGGGTATGTTGTGAGGGTGAAATTAGTGAGGTCTAAGAAGAGATGGGCAAGTGAAAAAGCGCTCGCATAAAAATATTCAGATCTGGTCACAAAATATGGCTGAAGTAAAAAAAGTATGTAAGTTAATAAAGTAATATTTTTTTTACTTCTTGTCCCAACTAACCCCTTGTTCGCACTTGCCCCACGTATCAACTCTCCCCGGCCGTCCCAGCATCTGGGCGAAGTAAAGCGGTTTCCACTTGAAGAGATCACAATATATTCCGCAGGCGTTTATGGCCTACTCGAGGATTGGCCAGGGAGATACGATACTGTGGATGCATCAAATATTCTAACCCGAAAAACATTTTTTTAAATCATAATAAATTTTATGTTATTCTTTTAGTATCTATTAACGCCCAACATTTGTACACGGTCGAAATTCGATACGCGAGAACGGGTCGCTTCTACGACTCGTTCTTGTGTTCAACAGCTCGGCTGATGAACGATATACCGTCATCTACGTTTCTTCCTTCCTGCAACATGAGTCTCTTCAAGACTTAGGTTTACTTCTTACTTTACTCAAAAATAACCTCCACACAGCATCTCCAAAGATGACATACACTCTGAGAAATTAATTCTTTCAGGACCTCCTGTGTGGAGTTAATGTGAAAAAACTCAAATCTGTCCTAGACTCTGGGCTATTATAATAATAATATTAATAGACCGGTTAGTAGCTGAGTAGACTAACGCGTCGGATTCCCACTCGAGTGTCTTGGTTTCAATTTCTCTGCTAGCTAAGTCTTCCATCATTGCACGAGCAACATCTTCCGCTTTGTATGATGGCAGTAGAGTTTTTCTAATATTGCCCGGTTATTCGTAACCCGAGAATATTTGTCTTTCTTGTAAATATTATAAAAATATATATAACCACACGTTATGATTTTTTTGTTTTATTCAATTTTGTACCCTGATGATGCTTAGGCTAAGCGAAACCAGTGGGTCATAAAAATTGAAATGAATTCAGAAAAAAAGTTGAATTAGCAAGTGTAAAAATGTGTGTAAAAAATATTTTATTTAAAAGTATGTATATCGTCATATACCTAACGGTCATCCTTGTACGTAAATAAAGAGAAAGTGGCGCTCTCAGAGCAGCCTGGCGTGTTTTAGTCTTTCTCGTTATTTTTCGCCAAATAAGTAGGATATTTTACAAATTACTTCTTTAAAATTACACTAAAATTACCGTTGTTGTGTATAGGTTAAGTGAATAAACTCTAAATAATTTGAAAGTGAGCGAGTGAAGTTTCGACGTAATTTCGATTTTTAATAAAATATTTTAATCTTCAAAAATCAGTTTTTTAAATGCCACAGCCCGAGAATGGTCATCACATGCTTTGATGACCATTGGCCACATGTTTAGTTCCTTCGACCGCCGGCCCGGTAACCGGCAGGGGGGCGGGGGAGTTCCGATCTCGACCGACTGTTCCCGAACCCGAGCGATGTTTTCAACAAATGTTGAAATTTTTTTTTTTTTTTTACTGAGGGAGGCGGCCTTTTTTGTCAATTCAATACAATCATCATTACAATATTTTTTATTTGTTCGTTAGTTCTTCTTTTTGCCTGCGCATATAACCTGTTAGATATGTCGTGGCGCTTTCGCAGCTGCCTGATGTGTTTTAGTCTTTCTTGTTATTTTTCGCCAAATAAGTAGGATATTTCACAAATCGCTTCTTTAAAATTCCTGTACTGTATGACAAATTCAAAAAGTCCATTCTTTTAATTTCGCTCCCATGCCCTAAATAAAAAAAAAAATAAATAAATAAATAAAAATAATAATCATAATTTTAAGTTAATAATTGTGTCTAATTGGACCTGCCAGGTAAGTATGTTCCTGTATATTTTCTTATCTAAACTAGGAATTAATATGTAATGATGGAAAGTAAGATCTGTACAGCGCCCTTGAGGTGATTTTTCACAAAAACGGCGCTATACAAATCGTCCAAATATTATTATTATTATTATTAACTCTATATAGATGCAGCTTCGTTGAATAGTTCCATCGTTTCATTTATTGGCGTGTGTTTTGTATGAGGAAGTTCTGACTTTCGGTGTGTAAAACGTCACATGGTGCCTCGCACGAATATACTTACTTGGAACTAACAAGTTAATCTCCTTTAATTATGGCTTTAGTCTTGTTTGATGACCAATCTTAATAACCAGGTACTACTAAACGTCTTCTTCCGCACCTCCTTCCCTTCCCCATCCTCTTCAGCCGCACAACATACCCCTATTGAGAATGCCCGGGACTCTTGGATATTCAAATTTTAAAGTGGCCACTAAACTACAATAAAAAACATATTTTCGTAGAAAATATTCACATTATGGTGTGACATATTTAATGAAAATGAAATAATTACACTGTATACGACCAAAAATTTTAGTAAAAAAAATATGACCGACCGGTTTCGCTTAGTCCAAGCATCATCAGGGTAGAAAATAAAACAAAAATAAAAACGAAGTCGGTCATAAATATTAAAATAAAATCTGTGGTCATAAAATAAGATGTGTAAAAATCAGCTAAATTTTAAGTCATTATGAAATGGTGATTGTGTCCTGCCAGGTAAATATGTTGCTGTATATTTATATTAGAAAGGAATTAATATTAAGTAGGAATTAAGATTTGTACAGCGCCCTTGAGGTAATTTTTCACAAAAACGACGTCGTACAAATTATTAAATTATTATTATTATTATTATTATTGATTATTTAATTTCCATGACGATAAAAACATTTATTTTTGATGTGTAAAGCTATCGACGTCTTTCGCACATCCTTACACTTTAGGGTCTCTCATAATAGCAGTTTCGGAGGATTTAAATATAAAAAATATTCAAAACTTAATTGTTCGGGGATCCAGAATAATGTCGGGGAATTGAACCCTGAGATACCGGAATAACTTACAGAGCGATCGCAAATCATAGCTCGAATAAATCTTCCTACGGGGTTAACTTGCGAACTGCGTGTAGCTGGATATGGCTTAAGTTATATAAGAATTAACTATGAATTATTTCCTTTGCGCATACGTATGAGGAAAAACTTTTCAAATTTATGGCTCATCAAATTTTAAAATTTAAAAAATTATGGTGTTTGAAAGAGAGAGTTTCAGTTTAATTTAAATTATTTTATATAAGTTACTTGTACATCAAAGTAACAATGTATGGAGAGAGAGCTAATTCTTTTTACCCAACCTGTACAAACTTGCTATAAATCACTTTCTTCGGTTTTTTACGTCGTACACCATGAGAGAGAAAAAGACAATAAAATAACACACCGCTTTTAAGTACCGTAGGGATGATCTTGGTCTCCCGCGTATTTGAGGACTCCGCCCACATGTTTTGAAATGCGACTAAATTGGACACAACTAAACTAAACGTGATCCATTTTTTTCAAAAGTAAAAAATTGAATGACACAAAAAAACGTGACTAACCTTTCCAGTTGTCGAAAACAAACCACTAATCCAAAATGGCTGATAATGCTAACATATGATAAACATACGTGTACCAACATCGATAATCGAATATACACAGCCCGCGAAAATTCAAAATTCACCTTTTCTTTTGAACAGGCCATGTATACAGGTTAATCTTGTCAGTGTTTCGAATATATACAAACTAGAAATCGAGCGTAAATAAATACCAACGAAAATAAACTAACTAATCATCACGCCGCTTCCTCGCAGCGGTAGGCAGAGAGAACGGACCGCCATTTACTCTGTACTCTACGCGCACTCCAAACGTACATAAATCAAAAAGATCGTCTGGTAAAATATATCACAGGTAGCCGTGGTTTTTCACGTGTCTGCGCTAGTCGAGTGGTAGATGTAAGATCGCCCTGGTGAAAGACCATCATTCAAAATAGAAACGTTGCTTGAAATGGCTTTGGCCGTGTTTTGTGATCAGATCTGAGTAGGCAAGTACTTTTCAACCTTCCTCTCACCCGTATCCTCCCCCTGCCCACCACCTTCAACCACACAACATACCCCAATTGGGGATGCCATAGTCTCACTGGCTCTAGACGGTTGGGAACAGTTGGGACTCTTGTGCAGTATTCACTATAAAAACAAAATAAAAGTATAGAAATCAAAAAGATCCTCCGGTAAAATATATACGCATATCTGGTTTTTAAAAGTTTCTTTTTAAATTTGATAATTTTCTCAGGACATCCATCATTTTTAATTTTGAAAATGTCACTCTCGTAAGCACAACGAAATTAATTTTTTTACTTAGACGCACAAAAGAGGAAAATAGGGAAAAACGAGAGAGAGAGGAGAAGTTTTTTCAAACGAAGGAATAACAGCCGCACAAGGCAGCCACCGGAATTCTACAAATATGATGTTTTTCTGTGCGTAACACGTGTCATAAATTACTTTGTGATTTTCCGCTTTTCTTTGCGCATATTTCACAACTCAATCTTATTACGTCTCTGAATCCGTTCGGTTGGCAATAATGTCGGAGGCAGTGATGATTTAAATCCACAGAAATGTGTCGTGAGCGTGTTTGTGTTATACGAGTACATTGTACGTTGGCGGCACGTCACAGAGTGGGGTTCGATTCCCAGTTGAATAAATCAAATTTACAAAAAAAATTGGTAGGTACCAGTAAAAAATTATTGAAGTCCGAAATCAGATGCAACCTGACTTGCAGTAAGAGACTTACATGAGAACTGTCTTCACGCTGAAATAATCACCGCCAGAAACAAAGGGGAGCCATTTTTAAACCAAAACGCAACTTGGAGCCTGCCCTTTGTAATATCGAGTGATGGACCACCATTCAGAGTTGAAACGTTGCTTGAAATGAGTTTCGCCGTGTTTGGTTATCAGACTTGAATAGTCAGGTACTTCTCGACATTCCTCTTCTTCTTCTCCTTTTCCTCCTCACTACCTTCAGCCACACAACATACTCCATTTGCTGATGTCATAGTCCAATTGGCCCCAGACGGTTGGGAGCAGTTGGGACCTTAGAGTAACAATATATAGAGACCTAACTTTGCGAAATTTTGACGCTACTTTTTGACCAAGCATTGACCAAAGGAGGTATGACGTATATGCTTCCAGCCAATCGGATGCGAATAAAACCGTAAAGATAAATATTATTCCGTCTTTATCTGTTCGCGAACAATTTTGAGTTGCTACATGAGAAAGAAAGAGACATGGATACGTTCAGATGTTGGACTAATCAGGGAATCCCCATTCGTACAAATTTACGTCAGAATCCCGTATATCTATCGAAGTAAAACATATTAGGAATGCATTCAAACTCATTTTAAACGGGAGTTTATTATATCGAAACAAATAATGCAAAGATTGAATTTTAATTTTAAGCTTTTTGTCTGTCAATTCGACTGACAAGTAAACTACTGTGAAGTTAGTAATATATTGAAAAAATGGTTACACGGCTTTTAGCATGCCCCAAATCATATGTTCTTAATAAAAATTGTTTGTCTCTTTTTCTCATATGTCTATAGAAACGAGCATAAAGAGAGAGCTATATTTTGCGAGTATGAACGATTTGACTCATAATTAGGACAGTCTCTCTATATTGTTAGGTTGGGACACTTGTGCGGGTACCCTGCCAATGCTTGTAAAACTCCTACTGCCATCATAATAAGCTGAATATGTTGCTTGTGCAATGATGGAGGACTTAGCAAGCAGAGGAATCAAACTCTCGACACCCGGGTCAGAACTTGACGTATTTGTCAACTCGGCTACTAACCAACAAACTTGGCCAAATATCGTAATTCTTTCTTGAACTGATTATCAATTTTATTAGCCTGTCTGGGGTCTAGAAGTCGATAAGTTTTATTAAAACTTCCGTTTTGTAGGGGGTTCTAATGCAACCCCGAACGAGAGTTTAGATAGTTGAGAACTTAGTTGAAAATTACTAAAATATTATGAATGTATTTCTATTGTATTTCAAAAACAAATTACCTAAGGTTATGCCAAGAAAACGCTTTAATAAGCAGGATCAAATGGGGTAACTACGTCACCCCCTTCCGATGGTACGTTTTTATTTTGTTTTTATTAATTACAATATAACATTTTGAAAAAAACAGATATGTTGAAAAAATAATAATACTTTATTCACAGTCCTCCTCACTAGGGATTCCTGTTCCGAGGGGGACTGTAGGTTACTACGTTGGTGTCACTGGTTCTATGATTACTTCATAATCTTTATAATTTCCTCGTCTTCATGGTTATTGATCCACATTTCTATGTTGCTCTTGAACATTTGCATCTCGGTGGAATCTCTAATATGTTTTGGGAGAGCATTATATAATTTGGCAGCATGGAACTTGTGGTTTTTCTGTCCAAAAGATGTGTTCAATCTTGGAATGTTCATTTTATTTAAAGTTTTTAAAATGCTTGTAGTGTGAGTGTGTTGGTCAGTAAGGTACTCACTCTTTCTTTTAAAATTAAGTCCGATTTTTTCTTTCAGGTAAGGAACGGTTCATACTCGTATATAAATAACATCGGTCTAGAGGTTTTTTCTTCAGTGGACAGAAATGTATTTTTTTCAAAATGACGACAAACATTGTAAACATTTATAAAACGTATTAGCAACAAGTCTGCTACGAATGAAGTTAATGTAATTTTAATGTAACTTAACTTAGAGAAATACTAGATTAGAGAAGACTACAGAAAAGAAATATTTAGATGTTGCTAAATCCACCCATTTCACGTACATAAAATTGTCGTTGGTTAGTAGCTGAGTGGACAAACGGGTCGGATTCCCACTCGGGCGTCTTGGGTTCAATTCCTTTGCTAGCTAAGTTCTCAATCATTGCACAAGCAACATCTTCCGCTTGTTATGATGGCAGTAGGAGTTTTTCAAATATTGTCAGGTTATTCGTTACTCGGATTTCTTTTAAAAAAAGAGTAATTAGAAAATGTCTGCTAAAATACTTAATAGGTAGGTACTTTATTAGGTGAGAAGGGATTTGAAAAGTTCACATTCGCATGGTCGTGCGTACCAACAAAGAAAATTATTTATAATTATAATTAACTACTTTAGTGACATTGGTTATTTTGCACTCTCTCAACTAGACTCTTATAAGTCAAAATATCATCGCTGGAAAGGCAAAAGGGCTTAAGCGATACTTCGGTAAAAAATGAGTAAAATATGCAGTTTTGATCAGTTTGTTTATTTGGATCGAATACTCTGACTCTCGTTTGATTCCGAAATTTTTAGTGGCCCTCCAGCCATCTAAAATATACTCCCCATTTGGGAGAAGACTTGACTCAAGCGGTACAAGTTTGGGACTTTTTTAAGCTTTTGTCGCCTTAGGTTGTTCAGTGAGAGCATTGAGTCACCTGAGTTAACTTGTTTTTACAAAATCTAACCAGGTACTGAAGACTTACGATTTTTTTTGTAAAACAAACAAAAAACCTTTTTTGTGCTCTGGTGTAAATATCCCAAAATGGCGCTCTATTTAAACAATCAATTTTTGTTGTTATTTTTAAACTGCCAAAAGTGCATAGTTGTTTAGAGCTAAACACGGACTATTATAATCCATAACACGAAATGGAAAAAAAGAGCCACAGAGAAAGAATAGCACATACGTATTATTAAATGAATCAACATGTCTCGACATTGGACATTAGTGAATGATACTCATAATTAGTAAAGTGATGATTGAGGAACAGCAATTCATTGTTTCTGAGTTGAATTTTTACTTTTTCTTTCCTTTGTTTTTTCTCCATTATATGTGTAACATTATTCTTCACCGTTTAAATCGTAATACATGCATTAAAATCTTCATCCACATTTATATTTCCACATACATAGTAAAGATACAAAACCTTAAAGTCTTTTATCTCTGTTTAAAATGTTTTGACTTTCAGCAGTTTTGCTGCGGGCGTTCGATATATTTTATTTTACGAAACCTCAAACATTTCGAGATGATAAAAAACTATTTCTAATTATTTTATAATTCGTTTTCCAAAAAAACATGTCAAGAAACACTCATAGCCAGTCACTACTTCCTAGCCTTGAGCTTTTTCCTCTCTTCCCTATTATTCAACTGCCTACGTAAAGTTCGAGATCTTGTACGGTATCACGTAAATAAAAATTCGGATGGTTTGAGTTCGAATCTCACCGCGGGTGTGAACTTACAAAGACGATCTCCTTCGTGGAAATTAGTAAGCTCCTTGGCTCTAGAATATATTTAGCAGGCACACCTTCCTACATGCTTTAGATGTTCCGCATCTCTTGTGTTTTAGATCAAAAAACACTTTTTTGTTCTAGACGTAAACATCACTAATACAAATGAATGACACCATCTCGTAATTTAACACATACAACGATATGACGCACAATGTACGGAGCGAATCGAACTACATATATTATGTCATTGATGTCCAAATCACCACTCAATAAGATCGTAGGATGACTGATAAAACAACAACTTTAGGCGAAAATTGATTTTATTCATCAACATAGTCTCCTTCAAGAGTAATACACTTCTCTAACATTTAGATTAGCGTTGTGACCGCTTTGAAAGAACTGCTTCAAAGAACTACTTCTTTTGGCAATAGTTCCTACTTCATTCATTGTTCATTGGACAAATACTTCAATCGAAGTTAATAGTTCATTTTAGCGTTCATTCATTTCAATAACTTCGTTTTATTGAACAAATACTTCAAGTACTTCAGTTCTTCCACTTTCAAAACGCAACACTAGTACGCGTTTTTTTGACGAGGAACCAGTTCCGGTTCCAAAAAGAACTGAATAAATAACCGGATAAATTCAAATCTCTTTTTTGCAAGTTCGTCTTCAATTGAAGTGTTCACTGCGAAGGGTTCATTTTAAAGAACTAGCAATTCGTGAAGCATTCACAAAACATTGAAGTTTTTCCCAACGCTAATTTAGATGCCTTTTTTGTTGAACAATTAATCTTTGACCTCAAAGAAGGCTTTAGTTTCGCCAATCACTTCTTCATTGGAGCCAAATCTCTTTCTCTGGAGCATTCTTTAGGTCTGCAAACAAGAAGTAGTCACTGGGAGTCAGATACGGAAAATACAGTGGGTGTGGAAGCAATTCAAAGTGCAATTTTGCTATTGTTGCGATCGACTTGTGACGCTCTGAATCAGTCATTCCCAAAGTGGTCTATATCGACCCCCAGGGGTCGATTCCGACCTGTAAGGGGTCTACGTCAATGAGAAAAAAATTGGGGGTTCATGAGACGTAAATGGGGGTCCACGAGAGTGGATTCCATTTAGGCAGGCCGTCACCAAAATGTTGGCTTCCCGCAAACTTCAAAGAACTACTTCCTTTTGCAGCAGTTCCGATTTCATTCAATTCTCATTGAACAAATACTTCAATTGAAGTTGGTAGTTCCGTTGGTGTGAACTAATTCATTTTACGGTAGTTCATATATTTCAATTAAGTTTGGACTTCAATGAAGTATTTTATTCAAAGTACTTCAATGGAAGTTCGACTTCAAAGACTACAAAGATTTGGCGAGGAACTGGTTCTTCTCAGTTTCATCTTTTTGTCGATTTGCTAGTACTTTTCGATTTGAAATCTTTACCGACTCGTGCTTTTTTTTCGAAGAGTAAATTTTGTTGATTTGCTAGCACGTTTTTGGGGAGGATATTTTATCGATTTGCCAGTACTTTTTGATTTCAAATCTCTACCGACTAGTGCCTTTTTTTCGGAGAGCAATTTTTGTTGATTTGCTAGCACTTTTCGATTTGAGATCTCTACCGACTAGTATTATTTTTTGGCGAGTTCGACTTCAATTGAAGTGTTCGCCGCGAAGGGTTCATTTCAAACTAGCAGTTCCTGAAGCGTTCACAAAACTTTGAAGTTTGTCCCAACGCAAAAAAAAACAATATTAGGAAAGCAGGGGGTCTATACAAAACAGAAAAAATCGGCAAGTGGTCTACGGGACAAAGAAGTTTGGGAACCTCTGCTCTGAATCGTCCACGCGTTGTTGTTTTTGTTCGATTGTGAGCAAACGCGGTACCCACTTCGAACAGAGCTTTTTCGTGGACAAAATTTGATGCGAAATGGTGAATACACAGCCTTCTGATATCTTCTAGGTGTCAGCTATCTCACACAACTTCAATTTACGATCGGTCCAAACCATTTTCTGAACTTTTAAAAATATTTTCTGGAACAACTACCAAATTTGGGCGACTCTACTATTTGGTCTCTATGAACCAGAGTTCGAATAATACTTGTCAAGTCATTGCTTCGCTTGACCGGTATTTTATCCCATCAAAAAGCAATATTTTATCAACACACGAAATTCAGATTTTTCCACTGTGTTAAAAATTACAAAAGTAGCGTCACTTAAACCGCTGTAACTTGTGAACTTAACGTCAGATTGTTGTGAAATTTTGACACGTATTATTTGAAGAATGATACTTCCTAAAAAGCATATGGATTTGTCAATAGTGGCACCAACTATATATTATCCTACGACCTTATTGAGTGATAGATTATCTATCGCGTGAACAGACACCAACAACAAACGTAGTAGATTCTATCATTCATTCCGTATCATTCATATTGTTCAAGTGGCTTGTTTGTGTTAGTATCTTTGTTAATGTATAAGGCAGTGCTTTTACAGAAAAAAATCAATAGCAAACAGTGATGTTTATTTGTGCCTATCTATATTATCAATTATTTCGCTGTTTTCCTACTGCCTACCCTGATCAAAACTCTGTGCGCGCCACTGTTGCCAACCATAATTTTTCAACACTCCCCAATATGGAACTGCCATTTTTCCACTGGATTCGAGCACTGCTGTTCATCGTCTCATAAAAAAAGATTATTTCTCGGGAATAAAAACGGTCCGACTTCAAAGGGCCGTATTTCGACCATTTTTTTATGACCCACGTGTTGTGCTTCGAAAAAAGAGGCTGCCAGTTCTGAAAAGGAAAGCGCGTGAAAAAATATCAGAAAAAAATATCGGTAACGTGGCAACACCACTTTTAAGGGATTCCGATAGCCGGCAGCCAATTAGGGTGGATTTAACGAAGATTGGAGCCTTGATTAGGGTGGGCCGGCGGACACTCGATGGTCGAATGGTAACTTGAAAGTCGTTTCATCCATGGAGCGAAGAATATTCCTAGAGAAGTAACCGCAACTCAATCAATAACCAACCCTTTGAAATATAAATAGAGTAGTGGATCCCCTGATTTGAAATTCACTTCTATCATATTACCCACAGATTCTACTCATTACCCAATTAAACTCTTTATAATACCTTTTACATACACAATATTAAATCAATACCCTATAGTTATGTTAAAAGTAGCTAATTTATGACTAATTATGTTTACGAGAGACTAAAAGGCTGATTTCCAGTTTCTCGTGTCGAGGATGAACCAAGTATGTAATTCAGAATGAGTTGATGATGAATGTAAGTAAGTCCTAATACACGATGTTTGAAAGGGAGAGTACGAGAACAGTGTGTAATGTAGTTGTGAATGATGAATACTTGGAGCAAGTGGATGAGTTTGTTTACGAGAGATTGTAAGAAGGGTGAATGCAGGAAACTCCATTAATGGACGACTGAACGCAGTTGGCGCAAATAAAAACAATGTCCGAAGAAGCGAAGCTAGCAGTTCACAATGGAGCGCTTATACCAACTCTGGTGTATGGCAGTGAGGCATGGAACTGGCAAAGGAAGGATGAAAGTGGACTTAACGCTGTAGAAATGAGATCCCTCTAAAACCATGTATGACCGGGTTAAAAATTTAGATTTCCGGAAAGAGTGCAAGGCTGATGCAAGCGTAATGTATATGATTAAGAAAGGGACGTTTGAATGGTTTGGGCATGAAGAGCGGATAAACAAAATAAGTAATATACGACGTGAAAGTGAATGGAAGAAGAAGTTGGGGACGCCCGAGAAAGACATGGCACGAATAATTTTATCAAGTACTTGAGTCGGGCCATGTGAAAGGTCAGAATAACAAAAGAGTATGCATGAGACGATGTATGAATGTGAATGAAGCAAGGAGTGTGTGCCAAGACAGAGTTGTATGGCGTAGTTAGTTAGTTATTTATATGAACACATTTCAATGAATCTTTTGGGATACATATAACCATTTCACTGTCGTTAATTCCGCAAAATTACTTACAATATTAGTGGAAGTTTACCATAAAATTCATATTCTTTGCTTTTACTCTGCAGTACCTTGAATTTTGAATTATTTAAAATACTTTTTAAGTATAATATTTCTTTTCTTGCATATACTCGTACACTTCTCACTGATTTTATAGGTCTTCTTCATTACTATGTATATATTATATGTTATAAAATAAAACCTGTCTAAGTTTTGTTGTTTGAAAATATTTTTTCCTTTTTTTTTTATATTTTTTTATATGAATACCGCACAAGAGTCTCAACTGCTCCCAACCGTCTAGAGCCAGTGACACTATGGCATCTGAAGGTAGTGGGGAGGGGAAGGAGATTGGGAAGAGGAAGGTTGGGAAGTACCTGACTATTCAGATCTGGTCACTAAACACGGATAAAGCCATTTCAAGCAACGTTTCGATTCTGAATGGTGGTCTTTCACCAGGGCGATACTTGGAGTATCTACCACTCTGGAACGTGCCGCAAATATACTTTTTTTTATTATTTTATATGAATTAAATGTGTTTTGATACATATTAATTAAATAAAAGTTATTGGCGCACGCCGGGTTTGAACCCGCGACCTTTGGATTCGTAGTCGAGCGTCTTACCACTCGACCACGGAGGAAATAGTTTACTTTAAAAAATATATAATGCCACTTCGTGTTTAACCTTCCCATACCTGAAAGTAGAACTCAAACGTACGAATCAAAGGGGGTGACGTAGTTGCCCTATTTGATTTGCGTTTTGAAACGTTTTCATGACATAATCTTAGGTAATTTGTTTTGAGTAATGCTTAGAAAGATGTATATTCATAACTCACAAAACTCTCGCCAAGGGTTCTATTAGAACCTCCCCTCGAAAGTGTTAAGTATCTATATCTTAATATTTAATCTTTCTCTAGAAGGGGTAGGCAGAGAGGATGGACCGCCACACAATTCCGTCTTGGCACACACTCCTTGCTTCATTCACATTTATACATCGTCTCGTACATACTTTTTTGTTATTCTGACTCTTGACATGCTCCGAACCAAGATTCACTTGATCGTGCCATGTCTTCCACGGACGTCGCCGACTTTTTCTTCCATTCATTTTTGTCTATATATATACATATCATTCAGATTCTTAAAGACATTCGTCCGTTTGGTAGCTGAGTGGACAAACGCGTCGGATTCCCACCTGGGCGTTGTAGGTTCAATTCCTCTGCTGGCTAAGTCCTCCATCATTGGACAAGCGACATTTTCCACTTTTTATGATGTAATAGGAGTTTTTTTTTAAATATTGTCAGGTTATTCGTAACCCGGATATGTTTTTCTTTCTTTTAAAAACAAATAAATAAACAGATATTCTTCCGGTTAGCAGCTAAGTGGAGAAACGCGTCGGTTTTCCACCCGACCGTCGTGGGTTTAATTCCTCTGCTGGCTAAGTCCTCCATCATTGCACAAGTGACATCTTCCGCTTATTATGATGGCAGTATTCGTAACCCGGGAATGTTTGTCTTTCTTTTAAAAAAATCGTATCTGTCAAATTTAATTTTCTCACAAATTCATTTAAAATTCCTAGCTGATGATGTAAATGACGTTGCCAGCTGAAAATAATTGTGTTTGCCAAGAAGTCAAATTTGGGATAAATCACTTTCTCCGGGTTTTCACGTCGTACACCATGAGAAAGAAAGAGACAACGAAATCTACCAAATTATCACACCGCTTTAAAGTATTGTCAGAATGTTCTTCGTGTCCCGCGTCTCCATTGACTCCGCCCACACGTTTTGATACGCGAAATAAATGAACATAACTCAACGGTTTATCGGGTTACATGCTGTATTTTTGTTTATAACAATACTGTGACAAAGTGGTTATACGAATAAATGAAAACATTATGTCGACATGCGCTATGAATGGATGTATTAATACCCTAGCTATACTTTTAGAGTAACCTAGAGACCTAACTTTGCGAAATATTGTAGCAAGTTTATGACCAAGCTTGACCACAGGAGGTATGACGTATAAGCCATAGAGCGAATGAACGAAGAAAGGAGTGTGAAAAGAATATACGATGCCAAAGTAAATTGAAGAAAAAGTCGAGGACGCCCGAGAAAGACATGGTACGATCAAGTAACGTTCAAGCACGTTCCAAAGTGGTAGATTCTCTAAGTATCGCCCTGGTGAAAGACCACCATTCAGAATCAAAACGTTGCTTGAAATGGCTTTGGCCGTGTTTGGTGACCAGATATGTATAGCTAGGTACTTCCCAACCTTCCTCTTCACAATCTCCTTCCCCTCCCCACTACCTTTAGCCTTACAACATACCCTATTTGGGGATGCCATAGTCTTACTGGCTCTAGACGGTTGGAAGCAGTTGAGACTTGTGCGGTATTCATATAAAGTGAATCATATACTTGAATCGGGTCATGTGAAGAGTCAGAATAACAGAAGAGTATGTAAGAGACGGTGTATGAATGTGAATGAAGCAAGGAGTGTGTGCCAAGACAGAGTTATATGGCGGTCCGTCCTCTTTGCCTACCCCTGCGGGGAAACGGCGTGATGGTTAGTTAGTCAGTTAGTTAGTAACAAACTAGCGTAACCGATGTTATTTGATGGCGTAATTAAGTTCTCAGATCAAACAAACCTTATAGTTTATTGTGTCAGCGTAATTAGAGCGTAATTTTCAAATAACTGCTTGTTTTTTTAATTGAAGTTGCATCGAAGGCGTGAAAACAGTTTGATTACGTACAAATTATTGACATAGCGAGCCAATTAGCTGCAATTAAGCGTTTATTTCTCCCCGCCTTTGAAGAAAAGAAAGACGTCTGATCATTTCTCTATCCAGCCAATTCCGATATTGTCAATATGAGTTTACGGCTCGGCGATTTTCCGAAACATCGCGAGAATAATGACTACCGAGAAACTGGCAGAAATAAAGCTGGAATATCGTATATGAAAAGCAATGATTAATTATTGCTCGTTTGCCGTTCGGAGATACAAATTGATGTTTTTATGGGAATGTTATTTTGTGGAAGCACGCAAACAATAAAAATAATTCTTCCAGCGTTTTTCTTTTGGATGTGAAGGTAGTAAACGGCGATGTGACCAGGGGCGTGCACATGAGCACTGCCTACCTTGCTGCAGTCGCATAAAAATATGTATAATATTGCTTCAGATTGCAAAAAAAATCTACAATTTCAAAAATTATGCGTGAAATTTAGATAATTGCATTGACGCCGCAAGCACTTTTCAACGCTTTTACTATGACATTTCAAAAGCAGTAAATACATATCGTCGCCGAAAAGGCAAAGGGGCTTAAATGTCACTTTGGTCAAAAATGAGTTAAATATGCAGTTTTGATCAGTTCTTTTTTCTGCTTCCAATGCTCTGACTCTCGTTTGATTCTAAAGAGTTTTTATTTTATTTTTAGTTTGATTTATTTTATATTAGTTACTTTGTACATTCAAGTTCACAAGTAGCTAATTATTACATTTTCTTCTTAACTTTATAATATTTTAACTTATATAATACTTACTATTTTGATTTATGTACATTTTTAATATTTTTTGCAGGCTATTTTGAATTTATTGACAGGCATAATTTTGATGGTTTCCGGCAGAGCATCATATGATTTCATCCCTTTATATAGTAAACTATTTTGTGTGTTGGCTTTATTTTTTTTTCTTGTAGTCTTATTTCTTTGCCTGCCCTTGTATTATATTTGTGAATATCAACATTGTAAATAATTTTGTTAGAAAAACGTCCGAGGTTTCCAGTGAATTCAATATTTTAACTCTAATCTTTAACATTCTACGAAAAACATAGTAAAATGTGCGTAAAAGGTGCAGTTTTGAAACCAGAAAATGCATTTTTGAACGTTTTATCTAAAATTCTAGTATGCTTTTTATAAAGGATGTTAAAGATTTCTGTTTAATAATTGTATTCACTGGAAACCTCATGCATTTTTGTAACTACCCATATATAATTAACAGATGAATCGTTGATAGTATTGATTGTACTGGAAAGTCAAAATGTGTCTATTTTACATAAATGATGAGAATTAATATATGATGAGAATTAATATATGATGAGAAAGTGAATGGAAGAAGAAGTCGAGGACACCCGAGGAAGATATGGCACGATCAAGTTAATCAAATACTAAGTCGGGTCATGTGAAGAGTCAGAATAACAGAAGAAAATGAATGAATTTGCTTGAGCATGCCAAAGTTGAACTCGCGACCTTTAGATTCGTAGTCGAGCGTCTTACCACTTGACCACGGAGGCCGTCAAAGATTGGAGCTCCTACTAAAACGTTAAAAACAATATTAAATAAATTGGGAATAAAATAAATTTCTCTGCCTTTTTTTAAATAATGTAATAAAAATATGTTACCGGTAAATTCCACGTATTATCCTTCTTATCAATATTTATTACACCTCGGGTGTTATGTCTACGTTTTAATTATAATTACGCGTTTCTAGGCAGGTTATACAATATTTCACTGTCTATGTCGGAAATTAAGGTACCTCACTAAATAATACACAGTTTTTATGAAATTTGGTTGCCTATCTGATCCGCATCCAATTTCCTATTTTTTTGTTTTTAACTAACTTACCGTCACGCCGTTTCCCCGCAGGTGTAGGCAGAGTGGTCGGGCCACCATACAACTCTGTCTTGGCACATTCAGATCTGGTCACAAATCATGACTAAAGCCATTTCAAGCAACGTTTCGATTCTGAATGGTGGTCTTTCACCAGGGCGATACCTGGAGTATCTACCACTCTGGAAATGAATTGAAATGGCTTTATCCGTGTTTGGTGACCAGATTTGAATAGTTAGGTGCTTTTCAACCTTTCTCTTTCCTATCTCCGTCTCCTCCTTCCCACCAATTGGGGATGCAACCTTCCCGTTCCTCATCTCCTTCCCCTCCCCACTACCTTCAGCCTCACAACATACCACTATTGGGGATGCCATAGTCTCACTGGCTCTAGACGGATGAGAGCAGTTAAGACTCCCGTGCGGTATTCACGTAAAAAATATTTATACATTATTCTATTTCAATTAAATTAATTATTTTAAACATCTCAATTCTGTCGGCTCTTCGATGTAGCCGGGAAATGGTAAGATATTAATTTTAAGGTATTTAACGAAGCTACAATCGTTAGTTTTTTAAACTATTGATATTAAACATGATTGCGTTTAATTCTGCTTCTACTCACTGAATCGATGCTTACATTTAAACAAAAAACTATGTAAAATGTAGCCTTAGACTAGGGTAAAGTAGTACACTTAGGAAATACATATACGCTTTTTTTAACTGTAAAAAAACTGAATAATTAGTAACATATTCATCCACACAAACAAATTTAAAAAAAACAATTATTTAATTAGATAAGTTGAAATACCGAAGCCATTAAATACCAAAAAATTGAGTTAACCCTTAATAAATCTTTAAAGGTATATGACGAGGCGCTTTACATTAAACTCAATTGCCTGCAGTTTTTTTAATATTCAGTCAAGTGATTATTATCATTTTTGGTATTCGCCAGACGGTAATTTGGCTCATTAAAACAGGGGCAATCGTCGAAAGAAGTAGACGACTAAGGCAGACAACAGCTTAAGTGTTTTCCAATAAACTGAGTAATGAGATAAATATATTTTTTAATGATATATTCAAAAACTATTTGATGTTTGAAAGGCAGGTGATGCTTGTTAGTGAATCGATATGTCATTACTTTGAAGCAAACGCATCATTACTTTTAATAGTTTAGCCAATAAATTGAAAAGGAACTTGATGAGATCAATAAAAATGTTAAATTTTCGAAATTTTATTTGAGGACAAAACCCTTTTCACTAGCGATCAAATTCTTCTAAAGAATTTTTCGATTTCTAAGATTCAATCGGATATATCGCCGCTGGAAAGGCAAAAGAGCCTAAGCGACACTTCGGTAAAATGAGTTAAATATTCAGTTTTGATCAGTTCTCTTTTCTGCATCAAATGCTCTGACTCTCGTTTGATTCTGAAGACTTTTGTGGCCCTTCGGCCATCTAAAATATATTTACCATTTTGGAGAAGGCTCGACTCAAGCGACACATGTTAGGAACTTTTATAGTTTTTTGTCGTTACAGTTAACTTAGTGAGTTACATTTTTTCACGAAATCCAACTAGGTACTGAAAGCTTTTGTTGTGAGACAAACAAAAAAAACCTTATAGTTCTCTGATGTAAACTTCCCAAAATGGTGCTTTAGCCCTTTTACCTTTTTTAATTTAAATATTTTTCAAAGATAATACTGCAGAAGGGTCCCAACTTCTCCCAACCATCTTGATTCAGTGGGACTTTTTAATGACTGGCCCTTGGGGTATGTTGTGAGGCTAAAGGTTGTCGGGAGGAAGGTAGAGGCAAGGGGAAAGTTCGGAATTACCTGGGTTTTTAGATCTGGTCACCAAACACGGCTTAAGCCATTTCAAGATTCGATTCTAAATGGTGGTCTTTCACCAGGGCGATACTTAATGTATCTAATTGTTGCGTTGTTACCTTGAGCCATTAACACCCAAGAAGATATGTTTTAAGTTTAGAACATATTCAAAGATTCAAACAAAAAAACCTTAACAAAGTTCTCTGATGTAAACTTCCCAAAATGGAAATTGTAGCCCTTTTACCTTTTTATTTAAATATTTTTGAATATAATGTAGCCAAAGGGTCCCAACTGCTGCCAGCCATCTGGAGCCAGTGGGACTATGGCGTCGTTGGGGTATGTTGTACCATCCGACTGGCCGACGGTCCAGACGTCTCCAGCTGAGCTATATGGGTTTTTAGATCTGGTTCTACCAAACATTTTGTTTCGTGTTGTCGTTCCTTCAACATTGGTTCTAAATGGTGGAGGATGAACTCACGGCCCTACTTTATGTATCTAATTGTACCACTCTTTTCGGCGAAGATATGATATGACTAAATAATCTAATTCCACAAACACTAACAATACACCTTCTGAAGTGATGTCAATACGTCTCCCAGCAGCTTTTAGTAAGCTTGAAGAAAACACGTTTGATACAAATTTAAATAAGCTATGGAAGCTGTGGAATCAACTTCACTTTAAGACCGCCGCACCTTTCCTCAGGCGTACGCGAATCTGTGTGCGAATTCGGTTGAATATTTAACCGCTTTTGCTAAGGAGGGATTTCTTTTTATTAAAAGAACTGCCTTTGCTGCAAAGGGTGGCATTTCAATGTAATGTATGTAGACCAGCGATTTTACAACTTTACAAAACCACAGAACATCTTAGGTGCTTAAATAACTATATAAACGTGAAAATAAAACTCGTATGAATATTGAAGGGTTTAATTACGCATTTAGGTAATTACACTGGTAGCACGAATAGGTATAATAATCGTATCAATATATGAACAACAGTATCGTCGGGTTCCGGTCTTTACGGGGGTAGAATCCAGACTGTTTGGGTAGAGGTTAAGGGATGCTGTCCCCATCTGCACCGTCAAGTGCATTCCTCCGCTACATCTTTGGGCGAGCCCATATTCGACTCGCGCGATTACAAACTATGTTTTTTAAAATTCGCTAATCATCTTATTGATAAAGATCATACCTTCAATAAAAGCACCGGCGCTCATACTCTTTCACGAAAATGATTGTGTCATCATATTAGTAACTTTCTTAATATTTTTTTATTTATTAAAATGTTAACTAAAAAAAAAACAACTAACCATCACGCCGTTTCCCCGCAGGGGTAGGCAGAGAGGACGGACCGCTATATAACTCTATCTTGGCACACATTCCTTGCTTCATTTACATTCATACATCGTCTCATACTTACTCTTCTGTTATTTTGACTCTTCACATGACCCGATTCAAGTATTTGATTTACTTGCTCGTGCCATGTCTTTCTCGGGCGTCCTCGACTTCTTCTTCCATTCACTTTTGCATCATATAATCTTTTCACACTCCTTTCTTCGTTAATTTGCTCTACATGCCCAAACCATCTAAGCGTCCCTTTCTTAATTATATTAATACGCGCACATCAGCCTTGCATTCTTTCCGGATATCCACATTTTTAATACAGTCATACATGGTTTTACTGCACATACGTCTCAAAGATCTCATTTCCAAAGCATTCAGTCTACTTTCATCCTTCCTCTGCCAGTTCCATGCCTCACTGGCATACATCAGGGTTAGTATAAGCACTCCATTGTGGACTGCTGGCTTTGATTCTTTGGACAATTTCTTATTTGCGCCAACAGCGTTCAGTCCTCCATTAATGGAGTTTCCAAAATAAATTTGCAAAATACATTTTGTATTATAACCCAAGGAGTTAAAAAAAACTGATTCTGGGAAAGGCAACATTATAAAAGAAAAATGAATAATATTTTATAACGACTTACAAATTCCAAATAGGAAGCACAAAAGAAGAGGGAACAAGCGAAAAAACACACCAAAAAGAGACTCATAGGAGTAGAGACCAACTAGATAAACATCACAAATACATCAAGAAAGACATTCACACGCAGAGGTCTCACAGATAGGACACATCACTGATTTATAAAATTGTCGAGAAAATATCCTTAAGTGCTTTTGGCAATATTTTTTGTTCGCAACTGGGAGTTTTAATTGTTTGGGTAATGCGTTTTAATGTGTATATGCTATGTATTGCAAAAGAGTTAATTCCAAATTTAGGTGTATGAGTAGATTACGGTAAGTGTATTTGATTTTATGATCGTGTTTTGTGCTGGTGTGTGTCTGAATTAAAAGCTGCTTTAATGTTAGTGTGTGATGAGTTATGAATTATTTATAATATGGAAAATTTAATTTGTCGAAGATATTTAATTAGTGTTGCAGAGGTCAATGTTTTTTGCGCTATTTCATTGTGGCACCTTCCATTGAAATATTGGTGAAACAAACAAAGTATTCTTACCTTCTTTCTGTGTCTTAGATTGTTATCCGCCCGTTTAGATGGGGAAATCTATCAAACAGATCGCCTGATTTTGCGCAAGCCCCCCCGGGGACCTTGAGGCACCCCACCTAGATTCGTGCCGGAACTGATTTGAGTAGTACCAAGACTTGTGCAGAAACATCAGTTATATATTGATAGTGTCTACTTATTATTGAACAGCTTCTGTCTAGAGCCAGTGAGACTATGGCATCCCCAAACAGGGTAATTTCGAGAAGGATATTGGGAAGAGGAAGGTTGGGAACACTAGGTTTCAGATCTGGCACCCACGTCAAATTGACGGATTTGCATTGGTCTTTAAATTTTACTAACAGCTTCTGACAGTTTTTTTTGTTAACCTATTTTTTTACGATTGGCTTTTTTTATAAACAGACAGTATTTTTTTACGATTTCTTATAATTTGACATTTACTGTATTTTTATTTTCGGAACACTTTATTTTTTTAAATATAGTCGCCATATACCTATCTCTACGGACACTCGTCTAATTGACGGATTTGGTAAAATAACGCTTTTGGATTTGTCCCATTTGTGAAATGATTACTTCTAAAACAAAATAATCATAGTGTAACAATTTGTGCGAAGCAATGAAGAAAGAATGTCATCAGTGTGAAGGACATTTTGTTTCAAACCCAAATTACAAATACGCGTTCGTTGCGTAACACATTCGGCGCATTATGATTTATGGGGCAATAGCAAAAAGGTCTCTTCCAGGGTGGAAGTCTGGCGAAGTTGACCATACGGCTGCATTAGTAAAATAAATTTATCTTCAGTTATAGGATCAATGTGTGGAAAAATCTCAGTTAAATAAAACATGTTTTACCGTCAATTTGACTCGTGTTAAAATAGGTACATGTCCGTGAACCTCGTGTTAAAAAAATTTCGTAAATCATAAATTTCGACGCAGTACTTTGACAATTTGAAGTATTGTCTGCTAAAAATTCAGCTGACAGTTGTCAATAATTATTATTCAGTGAGCGATGAGAGATCGGCCATCGATTCTTCCGCCCCCCGCCACCCCCAGACCCATTTACGCCCCCGGGGGCGGAAGCACCCGCTTTGGGAACCACTGTGTAGACTGTTTGAGGTTTTAAAAGATGCTGGGTTTATGTATATTGTGCGTTATACGTTTCGTGAGAATATGGTAGCGTACAAATGTGAATTCACGTCATCTGTTCACGTTAATAAATAATTGTTATTGGGCGTGTTTGATTGAAAGCATGTTTTTGCAGATTAAAGGGCATTTCTCGAATATTTTATGCCAGAAAATGCTTACTGTAATAAGTTTTTACGTATATATAATATTGGTACATGGGAAGAGTTACGGATTGAATTAGAGATGGACGATATTTCTGTCCCGGTTAGCCCATCCTACAAATGATGTATCTGAATTTTTTTTGGGTAGTTAGAAAAATGTCTGATTTTTCTAGTGAATACAATTTTACAACTGTAATCCTTTAAATTCTATGAAAAACATACCGAAATGTCAGTAAAAGGTGCAGCTTTGAAACCAGCAAAGGCATTTTTGAACGTTTTACCTAAAATTCCAGAATGCATCTCATAAAAAATTTAAAACATTACTGTTTAAGAATTGTGTTCACTGGAAACCTTAGACATTTTTCTAACTACCCGTATAGTATTGACAGATATTTGTAGTTTCGCTTGCACTAGAAACCCAAAAGTGTGTATTTTTGTGTGCTGACCCTTTAAGTTCAAATATTTACGCACATAGTCACAAATTGTCAAAATCAAAAAAATTCCCAAAATATGAATAAAATTCGTTCGATTTCACAATTTGGAATAAAGACAGTGCATTTCACAAATAATTATTTTCTGCGGTCATTTTTTACATTTCTAACAAATGATGGACATTCTGATTATAATAACTAGTAACTAATATTTTTTAATATTTTATCTTCTAAATGAATAGTTCTCTTTAAATATCATAGATGACAGCACCTCCGTTTGTAGCTCGCACGAGGATGTTTCCAGGTCTGTACGACAGACGTTTTACGATATTAATACAATCAGATACATGACGCGTCGTGCGCTACACGCTTAACCAATTAACTACCCATATTAAATATGACCGGTCTGTAGCTGAGTGGACAGACGCGTCGGATTCCCAATCGGGCGTCGCGCGCTCAATTCCTCTTCTGGCTAAGTCCTCCATCATTGCACAAGCAACATCTACCGCTTCTTATGATGGCAGTAGGCGTTTTTTCCTTAGAGTATATAGAGTGGTATCTATCCAAGGCAGTGTAGTCAGTTCTTGATGATTTTTATCGGACTCGGCGGACCTGGGCGTGGCTAAGACTAACGCTAGGGTATTAATACATCCATTCGTATCACATATCGACATAATGTTTTTGTTTATTCGTATAACCACTTTTTCACAGTATTGTTTAACAACAAAAATATAGCATATAACCTAAAAAGCGTTTAGTTGTGGCAAGTTTAGTGGCATAGTTAAAAATGTGGGCGAAGTCCCGCGGTGACTCAGGAGCCCAATATCATCGCGACAGTACATAAAAGCGGTGTATTATATTTGTTGTCTCTTTCCCTCTCATGGTGTACCACGTAAAAACCCGGAGAAAGTGATTTATCGCAAGTTTGTATAGGTTGGGTAAAATTAATTAGCTCTCTCTCCATACATTGTTACTCTAAGAGTTTCTCAAATATTGTCAGGTTATTCGTAACCCGGAAATGTTTGTCTTTCTTTATTTATTTATTTTTAAATATAGAATTAACAGATGAATCATTTGTAGTATTGCTTGTACTAGAAAGTCAAAAAAGTGTCTGTTTTTGGGTGAAATCAAATACTTTCCATGCTTGAAAGCTTGTGGACTTTTTTATGTAACGAATTACAGAAATTCCACGAGTTCTTCATGCATAAGAATTGAAGTATTTTTTGGTATTTTAGGTAGAGATTCCAGTATTGTAATCTGGGAGTTTGAAGCAGGAGATAGCGTCCCGTGTTACGAGTATTGTTGAAAAAAACATTGCGCGAAACAATTCGTTCGCAGCTTCCCTAGGGAGGCCTGGGACATGTTCCGAGGACGTGGAAACTATTGAAACATTTTCAATTTGCATATTTCAGCGGAAAAAAACGGAACTTTCATGACATACTCGTGTGTGTAACGGTGGAATAAATTTTAGGGGTTTGATTTTTAGCGGGAACTGTTACACATAAATAACTTTGATGACCTTCGCAGACGAGCGGTTAAGATCCTCGGCTACGAATCTAAAGATAACAGGTTTAAAACCAGGCGTGCGCATATATTTTGTTATGATCACTTATGTGTTGTTTGAAATAGAACTGATGTAAAATAATATCTACTTGATGTCTGACTGGCGTGGTGGTTAGTTAGTTAGTTAAGTTTTCACACAAAACAATAAAGATATACGTTAGTGTATATTTTATATATTTATTTATATTTCGTAGAAAGCAATCATTTGTTGGTTTGACATATTTAATATAAATGAAATACTAACTTTTTTATTTATTTTTATGACTGACCGGTTTCGCTTAGCCTAAGCACCATCAGGGTACAAAATTAAACTTAACTTTGATTTTATGTCTTTATATCATTAAAAATGTGAAAATTTTCAAGGTCGGTCAAAAATATTAAAAACTGTTGAAATACATCTCTTTTGACGGCCTGCATGGTCGAGTGGTAAGACGCTCGACTTCGAATCCAGAAGTCGCGGGTTCGAACCCGGCGTGCGCAAATATATTTTTTCAATTTAATATTTGTCACAATGCATTTAATTGATATAAAATATAATATAGTGTATTTGCGGCGCGTTCTTGAGTGGTAGATAGTCTAAGTATCGCCCTGGTGAAAGACCACCATTCAGAATTGAAACGTTGCTTGAAATGGCGGTGGCCATGTTTGGTGACCAGATCTGAATAGCCAGGTACTACCCAACCTGTCCCTTCCTCATCTCCTTCCCCTCCCCACTACCTCCAGCCTCAAAACATACCCCTATTAGAGATGCCATAGTCTCACTTGCTCCAGACGGTTTGGAGCAGTTGAGACTCTTGTGCGGTATTCACGTAAATAAGTACTATTTTTATTAGTACATATTAATTTCAAGTTTAAATAAGAAAATATACAGAAACATACTAACCGGGCAGCTCCCATTAGATAGACACACTTATTAACTTAAAATTAATATTATGATTTTCATTTTTTTATTTTTATTTTATTTATTTTATCCGATTTAGGGCATGGGAGCGAATTAAAAAATGGACTTTCTGAATTTGTCGTACAGTACAGAATTTGGTTAAAATTTGCATATCTAAACGTGATTCGTCGAGATCGAGATTATGTTGAGATTCTTTAATCAATTTAAGGATATGAGAGTCTGAAAAGGTAAGTTTTCAGTTTGGACCGAAATTCTGTTGGGCTCGTCATACATCTTAGTTCCGGAGGGAGTTTATTCCAAGCCTTCGGCCCCGATACTCCTGCAGCGCGATCTCCAAACATAGTATTTGGATTTGTTTGCACTCCAAACGTTGATACAGGAAATAATACACTATGTATAACAAATGAGTCCTTAATGCCTAAAGCCAATGGGATTACAGATTCCTATTATGGGGTATTTTGAGAGTCTGAAGGAAGTATAGAGAATAAGGAGATTGGGAAAAGAAGACTGGTTGGTGCCTGGTTCACTAAAGACGGCCAAAGCCATTTCAAGCAACGTTTTTCGCTTCTTGTGGTCTTTCGCTAGAGTATCTACCACTCTGTTATATACTCGTATTATGTTCAAAGAGGTGCCCGGTGGGTGGTATTAGTGGTAGGGGAGGGAAAAGGTTGTGAACGAAGGCAATATTTTTGAGCTATTACCCCTATTTTACACCTCTACCTAGGACGGTAGGAGCGGCTATGGCTTTATTTTACGTAGAACCTTAAGGCTTTGATGGCTTCCATTGACAGATGTAGCTAGGTACCAAATGGAGGGTAAAAAACACTTTAAAAAATAATTACTTAACAAAAAGATATGCTCACTTTTTGTTATTAATTCATTGAAACGTTTTGATAAAACAAAATGTCGTCTTGTTTTATTTTATAAGGTTAACGACCCTTTACACTAGAGATCAAATTCTCGTACAAGCATTTTGGCTCTTTGGAGTCAAAGAAACGAATCTCATTATTTTTTCAAATTTTTATGAATACCGGACAGGACCTTCAACTGCTCCCAACCGTCTAGAGCCAGTGATACTATGGCATTCCCAAATAGGGTATGTTGTGAGGCTGAAGGTAGTAGGGAGGGGAAGGAAATTGGGAAGAGGAAAGTTGGGAAGTACCTGGCTATTCAGATCTGGTCACCAAACACGGCTAAAGCCATTTAATGAAAATTTTCAATTCTGAATGGTGGTTTTTCACCAAGGCGATACTCGGAGTATCTACCACTCTAGAACGTGCCGCAAATATACGTTTTACTATTCTTATACGAATTAAATGTGTTATGACACATATTAATTAAATAAAAGTTATTTGCGCACGCCGGGTTTGAACCCGCGACCTTTGGACCCGTGAAAATTTTTGCGATTTTTAAAGAATAACCCAAAGCAGAAAAAAGTTACGTTTCTCTGATGCAAATAGGTTTTTTATTCTGTCGAATCAAAAATTTAGAAAACGTAGTAGATTGTATTATTTCAATTATGAAACATTGTTCGACCCTAAAGGACCGATTTAAGAAAAGTTAAAAGATTTAAGTAATTAATTGCAAACAATCAAAAATGCAGCTCTGATACCCTAACACAAATGCATTTTTCTATTCGTGTATAATTTATATTTGCTAAATATCATGTTATGAATATATTATTTCAATCGACCCCCCCTCGGAAGGTATTTTTTCTGTGGTATTTAGCGAAAATTAAAAAAATCATGAAATCGATAGAAAAAATTATTTAGATATATTAGGGTAGCATTGCTGCATTTTTTTATTTTTAGATTTTGACGATTTTTAGTATCTTTTTACGAGAATTTAGACGCTAGTGTGAAGGACTTTTCAATGGATATTTCAAAGTTTATGATAGAAATGACGTCTGAAGCTGAAAATAGTTGCGTCAACCTACAAATTCTAGTAAAAATTTACTTGAAATATTTAATGACAGAGCTCACCGTTTGCATGTTTTAGTGAGACATAAGTTTTTACAAACATATTTTTTGCTTTATAGTTGATATAATCTGAAGCAGAAAAATTTCTCACGTCACAGTAATAACATAACAGTTTTTCTGTCTGAATGTTCTAGGCGAGCGCTACTATTTTCAGCTTTCATTCTTATTTAACTCCTACAAAAAAAGCAAGACGAGATAGCAAATATTTGACGAGCAAACATAAATATAATTGAACAGATTTTTATACATAAATACCTCACAAGGTCCCAGTCGTTTGGAGTTAGTGGCTACTATATTTATTTATTTATTTAATTATAAACGCCCTCATGGGCTTTTACATAACATAAGATATAAAATAACAGTGACATAAAAAATAACAATGATCAGCACCCAAAAACATGATGAAATTGATAGAAATATTATAATGCAAATTAACACTGTTCGTAAGTTCTTCTTTTTGCCTGCGCATATAACCTGTTAGATATGTCGTGGCGCTTTCGCAGCTGCCTGACGTGTTTTAGTCTTTCTTGTTATTTTTCGCCAAATAAGTAGGATATTTCACAAATCACTTCTTTAAAAATTCCTGTACTGTTTGACAAATTCAAACAAGTCCATTCTTTTTAATTTCACTCCCATGCCCTAAATCAAAAAAAAAAAAAAAAAAAAAATAAAAAAAAATAATAAATAAATAAATAATAATAATAATAATTAAAATAATAATCATAATTTTAAGTTAATAATTGTGTCTATCTGATGGGACCTGCCAGGTAAGTATGTTCCTGTATATTTTCTTATCTAAACTAGGAATTAATATGTAATGATAGAAAGTAAGATCTGTACAGCGCCCTTGAGGTGATTTTTCACAAAAACGGCGCTATACAAATCGTCCAAATATTATTATTATTATTAGTATTTTTGAAAGAGGTATGCTATTATAGCCTTCTTGTAACTAGATTCAGTGCAGTTGAATATATCTACTATTTCAGCGATAGAATTACTCACTTCATGCAATCTAGGTACAAGCGAGTATTTATATGACTCAGTCCTGATATTATTGTTACATTTATTATCATCCCCAATCGGGATATATAGAGAGACTGAAGGTAGTGGGGTGGTGAAGGAGATGGGAAGAAGAAGGTTGGGAAGTGCCTGGATAATCATATCTGATCACAAAACGCGGCTAAAGCCATTTCAAGCAACGTTTTAATTTTTAACGGTGGTCTTTCAGCAGGGCGATACTTAGAGTATCTACCACTCTGGAATGTGCCGCAAATATACTTTATGTTATTTTAAACGAATTAATTGGGAAATAACACAAATAAATTTAAAAAAAATATTGTTTTACCAACTTCTCAGTTGACGTTTCGCCTCTTTTATTTCACATTATCTGTCTCTTTCCCGGTGTTCCTTTGTTATAATTTAAATATGATTGTTTTGTTTTCTCACAGTTCTCTTATTTTATTTATATATTATGTTCTCCCTCTATATGTACGAGTATATTTATATAACCACATATTATGTATTTTTTGTTTGCTTTAATTTTGTACCCTGACGTAAGCATCGTCTAGTCATAACAATTAAAATAAAATCTGTCGCCTGATACAAAGTTATTATGTTATTTTCATAGAATAAAATACATTTGACGATATTAACCACTCGACCACGGAGGCCGTCGAGCATTAGTTCATATTGAAAAATAAGCAATGCATAAAAGCAAACGAAGTATTTATTTTTCCTGTTCGGAACAAATCCTATAAATTCGTACCCTGTGAAATAATACATATCTTATCACACATAAATGAATAAATAAAAAATATTTCCTATGGCGAAATGTACACACGACATTCAATACTTGAACCATTTCCATATATATTTGATTTTATGTCAGGCGGTGTCAATTTTCTCACCCCACCCGGTACACATTTCAAATTACACACATTTCGTACAGAGTGTCACACTGGCACAGACATCGCATAAGATTTTTATGTTTTAGAAACAAATTAAACAGGAGAAATAACAGTTCTCAGTTTAATAGTTCAACGTGGTGAGTTACGGCCTGCGTGGTCGAGGGGTAAGATGCTCGACTACGAATCTAGAGGTCGCGGGTTCAAACACGGCGGGCGCAAAATAAATAAATTACAATACGTGTTATAACCTCAGACAATAATATACCAGGAGGAATAGATAGCTTGTGTAGTCAGGATTGTTGATTTTTTCCTGACTCGGAAGTGTATAGGACTAAGGCATTTATTCATCCATTCATAGCACATGTCGAAATAATGTAGTGTTTATTTGTTAAAACACTTTTTCACAGTATTGTAATCAACAAAAATATAATAAATAACTTACTAACTAAGAGAGAGTACGAGAAAGGTGTGCAATATAGTTGTGAACACAGAGTTGGTAGAGTAGTATCTAGCCAAGGCAGTGAAGTCAGTTTTGGACTTGTTTTTGATGATTTTAACATGACTCGACGCACCTGGGCGTGGCTAAGACTAAGGCTACGGTATTTATACATCCATTCATATCACATATCGACATAATGTTTTTGTGTATTTGTATAGCCACTTTTTCACAGTATTTTTATCAACAAAAATATAGCATATAACCTAAAAAACCGTTTAGTTGTGTCAAGCTTAGTGGCATAATAAAAAATGTGGGCGGAGTCCCGCCGTTAACCAGGACCTTAAGATCATTGCGACAGTATATAGAAGCAGTCCAAGAAATTTGTTGTCTCTTTCTTTCTCATGGTGTACGACGTAAAAACTCGGAGAAAGTGATTTATTACCATTTCGGATGGGTTGGTGAAAAACAAATTAGCTATCCCTCCATTAGATTCTTACTCCGAGGTTGTGAATGATGAATACTTGGAACACGTGGGTGAGTTTATGTATTTGGGAAGTATGTTCTAGAGAGACGGAAAGGCTGATAAGGATATTGAAAGAAGTGTGAATGCAGGAAACTCCATTAATAGAGGACTGAACGCTGTTGGCGCAATTATTGAAATTATTTAATATTATATTATGTAACAATAAGTTGAATTTGTCCAATAGTTTTTTTTTAATTTACCGGTGCACTCACCCAAATTCGAAGTCATTGAATAAACCAATCGCAGAACAAATAGTTACTTATTCATATATGTACGATTTTATGTTACTATTTTTATATTAATATTAAACTCACACTTTCAAATAACATTACCATAAAAAAAAATTATTTGAAGTAACCAAAACAATCGGCAAAAATTACTGCCTCAACACAGGCTTGCCTAGTGAGGCAGATTACGAAAAAACAAAAGTAATAACTGTAAACAAATATACAAAAACTAAGTTTATATGTATTAAGCAAATACGGATAATGGTCTATATTTCTATTTAATTAATGTTTCTGTAATATATATATATGTATATATATATACTGTTTACAATGTATAGATCTGTTGTTAAAATATATTAAAATGTACCTACACCTTTATACACCCTATGTATTTTATATGATTTTTCTGCTTTTATTTTTATTATTTTGCTGTTATTACTGTTAACTGTATTTAAATAAAGATTTATTATTATTATTATTATTATAATCTAATTTAAGGTATATTTCATGTAAACTCGTCGAATTTCTCATTGTTCTTTTATCACTTTCTCATTTGACGTTTTGCCTCTTTCATTTCATATAATTTCTGTCTCTTTCTCTGTGTTCCTTTGTTACAATTTAAATGTTATTCAATTGTTTTCTTACCGTTTTTTATTTTATTTTATATTTTGTTCTCCCTCTGTATGTATGAGGATATATAACCACCCACTATGTATTTTTTGTTTAGTTTAATTTTGTACCCTGATGATGCTTAGCCTAAGCGAAACCGGTCGGTCATAAAATTTAAAAAATATGTATAATCTGTAGTTGAAGATAAGTTATTTCTCCATTTTCATTTAATATAAAGTTTAAATTATTATCATTTTAATGGAAACGTTAACCTCTTAAAAGTGAATCAGTTTTTGAAAAATTAAGAATTTTGTTAACAGACCTTTTTACTCGATAAAAAAATATGACTTGAGCAGTATAAACCATCAAATTTTATACAGAAAACTGTACGGGGAGGTTTAAGGGTGATTTTAGGGTGGTTTTCAGGTGGTGAAAGAACGAAAAGTTCTCTCTAACATATTTCTTAGCTCCTGGCAGAACGAGGAAATAAAAATGTACGAAATGGAAGAAAAATGAACAAGATTCCGTAAGGCTTAAACACATAAAAGAAAATAATCTAAATCTAATGAATGTAGGAACCTTAAAATGAAAAAGCGCTGGCTGTTTCGCCTTGCGAGCTGGAAGTAACTTCTGATATTTCTCATTATTGAATGACAACCTTCGTGGCCAAGCAGTTAAGCAATCTTTGGAAACAGGGGTCTTGGGATCGAAGGCCGGCTTGCGTGAATAAATTGAATTTAGTTCATATGTGTTATTTGCTAATGAAAATAAAATATGCAAATGAAATAATTACTTTGTATAAGACCACATATAGAAGAGACAGATAATATGAAATGAAAGGGGCAAAACGTCAAACGTCAACTGTCTCTTTCTCGCTGTTCCCTTTTTATAATTTTAAATGTTATTCTATTGTTTTCTCACTGGTTTCTTATTTTATTTTATATTTTGTTCTCCCTCTGTATATATAATATATATAACCGCACAATTATCATTATTCTTTAATCGCCTTCTCAGTTGAAGTTTTGCCTCTTTTATTTCATATTATCGGTCTCTTTCTCTCTGTTTCTTTGTTATTATTTTGTTTTCTCACTGTTCTTTTATTTTTTTTTATATTGTGTTCTCGCTCTATATGTATAATATATATATAACAGCACACTTTCTATTTTTTGGTTAGTTTATTTTGTACCCAAATGATGCCAAAGCTAAGCGAAAACAGTCGGTCGTAAAAATTAAAATAAAATCTGTGGTCTTATTCAAATATTATTTTTTAATTTTAATTAAATATGTCATACCACGAAGTAATTGCTTTCTATGACAACATTTTTTTTCAGTGCCCAACTGCGCCCAACCGTCTGAAGTCAGTAGAACTATGGCATCCCTGATTGGGGTATGTTGTGAGACTGAAGGTAGTGAGGAGGGGAAGCAGATGGGAATGGGAAGGTTGGGAAGTACCTGGCCATTCAGATCTTGTCACCAAACACGGTAAAAGCCATTTTAAGCAACGTTTCGGTTCTGAATGGTGGTCTTTCACCAGGGCGATACTTGGAGTATCTACCACTCTATATATATGCGGCAAGTTTCAGAGCGTTAGATAGTGGATACTCTCAGTATCACCCTGTTGAAAGACGACCATTCAGAATAGAAAAGTTTGCTTTAAATAACTTTAGCAGTGTTAATTGAACAGATTTTAATACCCAGGTACTTCCCGACCGTCCTCTTCTCCATCTCCTTCTTCTCCCTACTTAATTTATCTTCACGACATACCCCTCATGTTAAAATCCACTCTAATTCCATTGAAAAATTGCAACAAAATTTTTTAAGATACATTAACTAAAAACTCAGTCTACCTATTGAAACCATAAATTATAATTATTTAATGACACAATTAAAATTAAACACTCAGACAGGAGGCTTGTTTCCGATTTGACTTTTATTTTTTAAATTTTTGATGGTATTATAGACAGCCCTGATTTACATAGCTTAATTACCTTCCATGTACCTAACAGAACCACTCGATCCAAAATTCTTTTTAAATGTAACAATAATATCAGGACTGAGTCATTTAGATGCTCGCTTGTACCTAGATTGCATACAGTGGGTAATTCTTTCGCTGAAATAGTAGATATTTTAACTGCACTGAATCTAGTTACAGGAAGGCTATGGTAGCATACCTCTTTCAAAAACATTACTGTTAATTTATTGCATTTTGATATTAATTTCTATTAACTTACTTATGTTTTTGGGTGCCAATCATTTACTCCGTGTTATTTTTATGACACCTTTATTTTATATTATGTATTACACAGTAATGTAAAAGCCCAGAAGGGCGTATATAATTAAATAAATAAACACCCCAACCGGGGATAACACACTCCCCAAAACAATGGTATTAAAAAGGGGAGATAACCCTTATGACGAAAATAGTTTTTTTATTATATTTTCAATTATTGTAAAGTGAACACTTTCTAGGAATGTTTATTTTAATACCCACCCACATAAGAAATACAACGGTATAAGCGTGTGGTGGGCGTTTTTGTGTGCCCAAAGTAAGATTAATCTAACTTCCATTGAACACGATTAAACATTTCCAAATATCGAAATTAGTTCTAGAACTGAAAATCTCTTGTACCAGTCCGTCTGAAATAAGAAAGTCTTTTCTGAATTAAAGATTTTAGTTTTCTTTCCAGATGGGTATAGTCCACACTCAGAGCAATAATATACAATAACTAGTTTAGTCTTGATACACACGTCAATAGGGACATGGTGAGTAAATCGCCAAGTAGCGTAGTCGGAATAAAATTTCATACTTTTTTACGTGTGAGCGAAAATTACCAGTATTGTTTTTGCAGACATTAGCGCCACACGCAGCGATCTGACGAATCGTGTACAGAAGACGGCTTAGCGTAATAATACTATCAGATATAGAACTTTAACAGTGTAGTCAGGATTATTGATTTTTTCCTGACTCAGGCATGACTAGGGTTTTCAAGGACATACCTTTTTACATCCAACCATAGCACATGTTGACACAATGTAGCGTTTATTTGTATAACCGCCTTTTCACAGTATTATTTTCAACAAAAAATATAGGATATAACCTCAAAAACCGTTGAGTTATGCCGCATAACAAAACGTAGTGGGCGAAGTCGCCGGAGACGCTGGATACGAAAAACATGCTTCCATACTTGGAGGACATGGAGAGGTACCTTTGCGAAAGTAGTTTAGTGTATTCAGGAAGGTCAACTTTATACTGACTCAATAGAAAGAGATGAAGATATGTTAAAGGATGTTGGATAGCCTATTAGTTACCGCCCACATGGGATTCGAACATTTTTGATAAACATATTTGAACACGTTAAACAAAATATCAATACACCATTCAAATGATTTATAAAGTCAAAATATCACACAAAAACTAATAACAGAAGGTTTGCCTAAATAATGATGGAAGCTTTTTGTTGATTTTACGTCTTTATATCATGAAAAATGTGAAAATTCTAAAGTTCGGTCAAAAATATTCAAAGCTGTATCAGCATCATGTTTGATGTATTTGTATAACCACTGCAAGTATTATTATCCACACAAATATTGGAAATAACCTCAAAATCCGTTGACGTAAGTTATGCGACTCAATGATGTAAAGTTAGCGCGGACAGTATAATATCCTTACATACTTAGAAGTGCTTAAATATTATGTGAAGACTTTTCTTGTCTCTTTCTCTCTCACGGTATGACTTAAAAACCCGGAGAAAGTGATTTATCGCATATTTGTGAAGGTTGGGTAAAAATATTAAGCTCCATATATATTCTAACTTTAAGCTAACATACCTAAAAGTAGTGTAAAATTATGTGACAACTTGTCTTGTCTCGTTCTCTCTGTAAAAACCCGGAGAAAGTGATTCGTCGTAGATTTTTTATAGGTTGGGTAAAAATATTTGGCTCTCTCTCCATATATATTCTAACTCTAAGCTTAGATGCCTAAAAGTAGTGCGAAATTATGTGGCAACTTGTCTTGTCTCGTTCTCTCTCACGGTTTACGATGTAAAAACCCGGAGAAAGTGATTCGTCGTAGATTTTTTATAGGTTGGGTAAAAATATTTGGCTCTCTCTCCATATATATTCTAACTCTAAGCTTAGATGCCTAAAAGTAGTGCGAAATTATGTGGCAACTTGTCTTGTCTCGTTCTCTCTCACGGTTTACCTTTCTACATATATGTTCTTTACCCCAGAGTTCACACGTCTAGGGGTTTTTCTGATCAGTGGTACCACCCGATAAAGAGAATTTAATGCTGAACGTTATTTAAATATTTTTTAAAGAGCCAGAAACTTTTCTTTTACTTGAAGTTGGGTATTAAAAAGACGCTCTGGAATTGGATACTGTAATTCCATGGCTGGAGTTAATAGGCTGGGGCTATTCGAGATGATTAAATTTCAAAATAACCGTAAGTACATGGCTTTCTCTGGAACTTTGCCTGGATTATCGTTTTATAATATTTCTGTTCTATTCTTGGTCGCAAAGATAGGGAAAAATTAAATTATATTTTACATCGAATTACTAAGCCGAGCAGACTAAAATAAACTTTGAATTATATAAACAGTATTAAAGATATTCAAAGAACAGAAGTTTGATTAAAAAATACAATTCATTTCATAAACGGGGGAAAAATTAAAAGCAATTTACATACATAAGCAATAGAGAAAAGCATGCCTTTATTAAAGCATTAGTTTGTAATCATTAGATAATTTGTTAAGTTCTTACCTGCATTTTTTTCGCCCGTTACTACCTATCCAACCATTCCACTTTATTCGATTTCCTTATTCAACAACAACGTGTTCAAAACAAAAGACAATCAAAAATAAGAGTTTTGACGTGAAAAAATGTGTTCCTCGTTTGTTGTATTTTTCTTCAAATAATATAAATTAAATGTGGTGTTGTGAATTCGAAATACTTAAATCAGTGTGGTGTATTCGTTTCGTTTATAATACAAGTATGTAAGAAGACTTTGAGAACTTTTAACTTAAGCTTCTTCGGTGAGTGAATGGTTTCTATTTTTTTCCCTTCATTCTTATAATCTTTCCACATCCATAATTGGACATTTCCATCAAGTACTTTATCGTTTACACTCCACTATTTTACAAATTCATCTGAAGCTGAAAACGCATTCGGTGTTTTATCGACAGCTTCGGATTCAACATGGGGAAAAATAGATTTTAAAGTTAAGTACGTCACGAAATAAGAAATTCAAGATAATTTGATTTTACCGAAATCGTTTAGTTAACCGTGAACTAAAATAAGTCGTTCCATGTGGCCTAACCGCAGTTGTATAATTACCTTGAACGTCTAACAGCTGATGCATAATTTTGAAGCAAATCTTCAATGTGGCAGTGTTGTGGCTGGTGGATGATTTTCGATGAAAATGATAAGAATTTTGATTATTGTAAGAAAGTCAACAGCCTTAAAAAAAAAAGAAAATAGAAAAATAAAAATATAGAGTTGTGAGTGAAACTCGAACTCAGGTCCTCCACTCTGTCCAGGAGCTATGCATCTACCAACCCTGCCACCTGAACCAATTCATTAAGAGTGATTTTTTAAATCGCGTATTTAAGTTAGATTTTTTCCGATATTTTGGCAACCATCTTTGATCAATATTGCAATGAAGCGTAAAGCTTTAAAAACTAACCAACCATTACGCCGATTCCCGCAGATGATGGACCGCCGCGCAATTCTCTCTTGGCACACACTCCTTGCTTCATTCACATTCATACATCGTCTTATACATACCAGTTAAGGCACCGGGGCTCCATCGAAGCCAGAGTAAAGTTAGCCTCTCAGAAGTTGGGCGTGTTCTTCAGGGCCCGCAGATACTTCAATAGTACAACTTTGACCTTGTACAAATCGCAAGTACGCCCTACTGTTGAATTTGGCAGCCACCTCTGGTCTGGAGCCCCCAAATACCTGAAAAAAACCCTTGACTCTGTGCAGAAACGGGCGGCCCGTTTGATAGATTCTCCTATCTTAACAAACGGATTGCAAACTTTGGAGCACAGACGTCAGGTGGTAATGCTGTCCTTGTTCTACAGGTATTTTAATGGAAGATGCTCCGAGGAACTTGCGTCATTGATCCCTTCGGCACCGGTGCATAGTCGAGAAACTCGCCAAACGCGCGCCCAACATTTGTACACGGTTGACATTCAATACTTGAGAACGGGTCGCTTTTACGACTCGTTCTTATGTTCAACAGCTCGGCTATGGAACGATTTGCCGGCCTCTGTGTTTCCTCCCTCCTTCAACATGGGCCTCTTCAAGACCCAAGTTCACTCAAAAACCCTCCACACAGCATCCCCAAAGATGACATAGGCCCTGAGGGAAATTGTTTTCCTCAAGACCTCCTGTGTGGAGTTATTGTAAAAAAAAAAAAAACTCTTGTGTTATTTACTTGACATGGGCCGACTCAAGTATTTGATTCGCTTGATCGCGCCATGTCTTCCTCGGACGTCCCTGACTTATTTTACCAATCGCTTTCAGGTTATATATTCCTCTCACACTTGTCTTTCTTCAATCATCTGCCATACATGTTCCAAAGATCTAAGCGTCCCTTTTTACCCTATTCATTACGCTTACATCAGTTTTGCATTCATTTTGGATATCCACATTTTTAACACCGTCATACATAGTTTTTCACGCACAAATACCTTAGAGATTTCATTTCTACAGCATTCAGTCTACTTTTATTCTTCCTCTGCCAGTTCCATGCCTCACTGCTATACATCAGGGTTGTTATGAGCACTCCATTAATTGAATTTTCTGCATTCACCCTTTTTCAATATCCTTATCAGCCTATCCATCTCTCGTAAAGATACTTCATACACAAACTCATCCACTTGCTCTTCTATTATTCTGACTCTTGAAATGGCCCGACTCAATGATTTGATTCACTCGATCGCTCTATGTCTTCCTCGGGCATCCCCAACTTCTTTTAGCAATCACTTCCACGTTACATGTTTTTCTTAAACCTTTTTTTTTGTTCATTCGCTCCACATGTCCGAAACCATAGCATAAAGCTTTATTAGATATTTTTTAAAGATAACCACATTTCCAAAATGAATACAAGACCATATTTGTTTGATCATTATCACGGTGGTAAATTTAAGTGCAAATATTGGTCTACAACTTTGCTTCCGCCGTTTTCCTATAGATGGCTTTAGCGGTAAGGAGTGGTCGAATTAAATAAATCATATACGTCATTCAATAAACTCAGGCATCTGTCGACATAACCCCATGGAAATATTAGTCCATTTGTGTCTGCATAATTAAGTTATTCTCGATTGAAAATGTCAGTTTACGAGCCAAATTCTCGTCATTTGTGGGAGGTTGCAGTATGACAATGCTCGACCCCATGTTGTGGAGAGTGGTCATGACATACTTGAAAACGTTGAAATGAGAAAACCTACCTCACCTGCCGTATTTTCCAGACGTTGCTTCCTGTGAACAAGACCTGGCTGACCAGCACTTCATAAAAATTGGATCGATTCGTCGATAGCTTTAAAAATTGACTAGCTTTTTCAATGCAGGATTCGTATGGTGCCCAAAATATGATGGAAAGTAGTGGCCAGCAATAGATAATACTTTGAAGCATAAATGTGTAACCAGTTTTTTTACTGTAAAGCCTTGAATTTCGGAAAAAAATGACGGAGGCAAAGTTGTACACACGTAGAATTTTTTTGAGGGCTTCGTTCTAAACTTTAACCGTACAAAAATATTTCTAGATTCTTGTGTAAAACTTTAATTAAGAAATTCCATCGAGTAAGGTTAATATCTTTGCCCATCTGGCTAAGCGGATATACTTAAACATTTCCTCACAAACAGATAGAGCCTCGCGGAGCCTTTGTGTTTTCTTTAAAAGCTCTCTGTAATGTAATTTTTGCAACACGTAGTAGAGAAACTATAAAGTTGTTTATAATTTCCACTTTTCAGGCAGCTTTCAGAATTAAATTCAGCACAATGATCATTTCGTATGAATTCGCTACAAAACTAGGGTTGAAGAGATGAGAGAGAAAATAATTTCATTTAAGCATGCATCTTTGTATTTATTTTTATTTGAACATCGCACAATAGTCTTATGAGTTCGAATAAATTAAGACTATGGCGTCCCAAATCCGAGTGGGTTCTGAGACTGAAGGAAGTGGAGATCGAAAAGAGATGGGGTAGAGGAAGGTTGGGAATATTTGATCACTTAACACGGCTTAAAGGCTGATTCACACCAACGTCCGGTTTCGCTCAGTGCCGATATTGTTCCGCAAGAGAGCTTATTGATATGGTATGAATATCAATCAAGGAGTATGTGCCAAGACAAAGTTGTGTGGCAGTATATCCTTCTGCCCACCCTTGTGTTATTTAACTACTTATTTAGTTAAATAATTATTTTGAAGTGTAAAAATACTTACAACGCAGATTTTTTTTTTTTTTAACCATTTTTTTTGTCAATAATTAATATTTTTATTAATTATTAAAAATATTATTTAGTGATAAAAAAATGGTTTTTGACAAAAAAAAATCTGCGATGTTAGTATTTTTACAATTCAAAACAATTATTTAACTAACTAAGTAGTTAAATATCACAAGGGTGGGCAGAAGGATATACTGCCACACAACTTTGTCTTGGCACATACTCCTTGATCGATATTCATACCATATCAATAAGCTCTCATGCGGAACAATATTGGCACTGAGCGGAACCGGACGTTGGTGTGAATCAGCCTTAAGCCGTTTCAAGTAACTTTTCCATTCTAAAAGGCAGTATTTTCCCCTGTGGAACGTGACACAAATATAATTAATATTATTTAAGTTATGAAATAACACAAATTAATCAAATAAAATGAATTTCTGCAGGCCGGGATTTGAACCCGCGATCTCTGGATTCGTAGTCAAGGATCTTAATCACTCAACCACGGTTAAAAATTGAAAAGAATAATTATAAAAGCTCATAGTATTGCCCTGGTGAAAGACCACCATTCAAAATCGAAAAATTGCTTCAAATGGTTTTATCCGTGTTTGGTGACCATATCTGAATAGCTAGGTACTTCTAAACCTTCCTCTTTCCCATCTCCTTCTTTTCCCCGTAAAATTGAGCCTCACAACATACCCCAATTGGGGATGCCATAATCCCACTGGCTCCATACGATTGGGATCAGTTGGGACTCTTGTGTGGTATTCACTTTTGAGACGTGAAATTCAAAGGCTTTAGCCGTGTTTGGTGACCAGATCTGAGTATCCAGGTATTATCCAACCTTACTTTCTAATTTTCTTTCCCCTCTTTACTATCTTCAGCCTCGCAACATACCCCGATTGGGAATGCCATAGTCACACTGGCTCCAGACGGTTGGGAGCAGTTGCCTCTAAAAGAATAAAATCAATCGACCACGGTTAAGAATTTAAAAGATGATTTATATAGAATACTAAAGATAATATTTGGTTTATTTTGTTTATTTCTAATTATATCAATTTACTAAAAAAAAAAAAACAATTGTATATATTTATCATTAACATTAAAACCCCTATGTGACAAAACGGACTAAATAACTAACCATCACGCCGCTTTCCCGCAGGGGTAGGCAGAGAAGACGGACCACCATACAACTCTGTCTTGGCACACACTCCTTGCTTCGTTCACATTCATACATACTCTTCTGTTATTCTGACTCTTCACATGACCCGATTCAAGTATTTGATTTACTTGTTCGTGCCATGTCTTCCTCGGGCGTCTTTGACTTTTTCTTCCATTCACTTTTGCATTATACATTCTTTTCACACTCCTTTCCTACCCAAACCATCTAAGCGTCCCTTTATTGATCCTATTCATTACGCTTACATCAGCCTTCCATTCTTTCCAGATATCCACATTTTTAATACGGTCATACATGGTTTTACCGCACATACATCTCAAGAATCTCATTTCCAGAGCATTCAGTCTATTTCATCCTTCCTCTGCCAGTTCCAAAACAGTTTCTTGCTTATTTGATCTTCTGCACTTTTTGTCGAAATAATGATCGGAGAGCAATAAACAAGGATTTTATTTCATGAAACAGCATTAAAAAATAATTAACGAGCCTCTTGTTTCACAGAAATTGAGAGAAGATAATAAAATAAAATTGAGGAGATTAATAAAATAAAAGCTGGAATTAATTAAAATAAGACACTTAAATTCAGTAATTTGAAACTTGAACGGGATAATGCGTATTTAAGGTTGCTTTTTATTTTAATTGTCGTAATTTAGTGCTGGCTATATCGGTTCCTGAATAATAAGGCTGTTTTTAATTAAGAACAAAAACCAAATCGACTTCAATGAGCACGAATTTACTGAGAATGGATGGCTCGAGTGGTAAAACAACTGCTTAAGTTTATCAGAAATTAAAGCTTAAGTTTATTATTAAAAGAGCTTGATATATAGATTGATAAGTTCACTGAATAAAAACCACCATTTAAAGTCGAGACATGACTTAAAATGGATTCATCCGTGTTTGGTGACCAGATCTGAACAGCCAAATGCTTCCAAACCTTCATCTTTCTCTCTGCTTCCCCTTCCAACTCCCTTCAGCCTCATGATACTATTTATAAATAACCGGACTAAAGTCCAATTACAAAAAAAACATGTAAAACACGAAATGGGAAAAATGAGCAACTGAGTGGAAAACAGCACATACATAATAATAAATGAAGCGATAACAAAAAATAGGACAAAATAAACATAAAATAGAACATTCAGACCATGGTCTAGTCAAAGTCTTAGTAGAGTCGTAAAGACTGACAAAAATCATTTGGACCGCTACCAAAAATTTCAAGACTATGACTTGAGTTAACAAGTCTTGACATTCTGGACATTGAAGAATGATACCCATAATTAGTATAGTGATGATTGAGGAGCAGCAATTCATTGTTTTTGAGTCTAATTCCAGAGTATTTTTCTGACAAAATTATCTACAATGTTGATATTCACAAGTATAATACAAGGGCATGCAAAGAAATTAGACTACCAGAAAAGAATAAAGCCAACACCCAAAAACAGCTTACTATATAAAGGAATGAAATCGTATAATGCGCTGCCGTCAAAAATTATGCCTATCAATAAATTTAAAAAGCCTGTAAAATTTTTTTTAAATGCATGTAAACCAAAATAATAAGTAGTGTTTAAGTTAAAATATTATTAGTCAAAAAGAAAATGAAATAATTAGATACTTGTAAACTTAAATGTACAAAATAACTTATATAAAAAAAAATAATGATAAAAATATACTTTATAATAGTTTTATACGGATGAAATGTGTTATAAAACATACGAGTATTAATTGAATTTAATTTATTTGCTAACGCCGGGCTTGAACCCCGCGACCTCTGAATTAGTGGTCGAGCGTCTTACCACCCCTCACGGAGGACGTTAAATGTCTGCATGCCATACAATAACAAGTATTTTGTAAAAAAACGCTTTACACCAGAGTGGTAGATAGTATCCCCCTGGTGAAAGACTACCATTAAGAATCGAAACGTGACTCAAAATGAATTCATAAATAGAACACATACACTTTGTTTATAACCATTTTTTATTTATTTATTTTTTATTTTATTTTTTTTTTTTTTATTTTTTTTATGGCAAGCCACAAAGTAAATGATTTTTACGAATACAAAATGAATTCATCCGCGTTTAGTCTGATCTGAACAGCCAGATACTTCCCAACCTTCCTCTTCACATCTATTTCCCCTTTCCACTACCTTCAGCCCCAAAAAACACCCCTTATCGGGGATCAGTGGCGTGCACAAAGTTTTTGATCAGGGAGTAGGAAGTAGGAAAAAAAGTGGATTAATTGATAATAGAGATAATATACAAGAAAGAGCGCTGCTGTAGTCGGTTTTAATGAGGTTTGCCGGACTCGGCTGAACCTGGGCGTGGCTAGGGGATTTATACATCCATTCATGGCGCATGTCGACGAAATGTTTTTGTTTATTCGTAAATCCACTTATTCACAGTATTGTTATAAACAAAAAATAGCATGTAACCTAATAAACTGTTGAGTTATGTTAATTTATTTCGCGTATTAAAACGTGTGGGCGGAGTCGACGGAGACGCGGGACACGAAGAACATTCTAACAATACTTTAAAGCGGTGTGACAATTTGTGAGATTTGGTTGTCTCTGTCTTTCTCATCTCGGAGAAAGTGATTTATCCCAAGTTTGTATAGGTTGGGTAAAAATAATTAGCTCTCTCTCCATATATTGTTATTTCAAGGTACCAACAGATGACACTGATTTCTATTGCATTTGTTCTGTTAAAACACTGTCTAGACACTAACAAAGATACTAGCACATACGAGCAACATGAACGCGCAACAGCTCACAGCATAAATATTTTGTTTGGTCTAGTGAATATAAAATAGTCCAATCTGACGTTGCATGCGGCTCGGGCCCTTAAGGGTACGGCTCTTGACACAAATATCCACGAGCAGACGCGCAAGTTGCGCCGATTGTTTCGGCAGGAATATCGGACCGAGACTTTCGCGTTTATTCGAAACTTAAATGGCCATCCGACATATCTTATTTGTAAGGAAAAATTTGCGCATAACAAGAAGTCAAATTTAGAGAGACACTTTTATAGCTAAACATACGTTGTTTAGCACTAAATATCCTCTCGGTGATGCGAGGAAGAAAGCAATTGAGGAACTTTTTTTTTGTTCAAAAAAAAATTCAGCACCTGGGAAAAAATAGTACAGAGCGCACATGAGGTAGCTGAGTGGAGTAACGCGTCGGATTCCCACCCGGGCGTCGTGCGTTCAATTCCTCTGCTGGCTAAGTCCTCCATCATTTGCACAAGCAACATCTTCCGCTTCTTATGATGGCAGTAGGAGTTTTTCAAATATTGTCAGGTTATTCGTTACCCGGGAATGTTTGTCTTACTTTTTCAAAAAAAGAAAGAAAATAAAGAATATCACAAAACTGTGCTATATAAATGCGATGTTTTTTATTATTATTATTATTAGAACTTAAAAACCCCGTTTGTGAATAAAGATTTAAAAGTTTTCCGACACTAGCGACATCCCTAAATCCATAGTTCAACGAAAATATTCGTTTTGTAAATTAAAAAGGCCAATTTGTCAAATTGATATCCATCTTTCAATGGATTTTGTTCTCTAATCGTTTAATTCATTCTTAAAGTTTAAATACGCATTGCACACTGAATAGAGAATCCCTAGAAGTGGGCATACGAGGTGAAGTACTCGCTCATGTTAGAAAGGGTTCAGATTTAAAAAAAAACTGAGATTTCACTACTTGAACGGTTACTACTAACCGTGGTTCTATTCTGCTGATTTTCTATTTGGTATGCTTGGAACCTTAAAGCATATAGAGTGGTATCTATCCAAGGCAGTGTAGTCAGTTTTTGATGATTTTTACTGGACTCGGCGGACCTGGGCGTGGCTAAGACAAAGGCTAAAGTATTTATACATCCATTCATATCAAATATGGACATATTGTTTTTCACAGTATTGTAATCAACAAAAATATGGCATATAACCTAAAAACCCGTTTAGTTGTGTCAAGTTTAGTGGCATGATACAAAAATGTGGGCGGAGTCCCGCGGTGACCTAGGAGCCCAAGATCATTGTGACAGTACATACAAGCGGAGTATTATATGTGTTGTCTCTTTCTCTCTCATGGTGTACGGCGTAAAAACCCGAAGAAAGTGATTTATCGCAAGTTTGTATAGGTTGGGTAAAAATAACTAGCTCTCTCTCCATAAATTGTTTCTCCAAGCTTGGAACAAACAATATATGAGATGATATCTAAGAGATGTTGTATTGCCAAATGTAATGTTAGGCATCAAATAATACCTAGTCTCTCTATCTCAGGAAGTAGGATGTAATCTTGTTAAAAAGATCCTCGTTGCGGCAAATGGCATGCTGCATATGGAGCAGAATGATCCTGGTCGTTTGTTGCTCCTGGCTGAATTGTCGATCAGTTCGATCACTTTGACGTAGTTGCGATTCTTCAGCTGTCCGTTTTTTCAAGAGAATACACTTATTTTTCTTTAGGCTTCCTCTAGGAAATTTTAGGATTCCAATCCCACGAATGAAACCCGTTAACTCGCCCTCCCTCACCCCTGCAGATCTCTCGGCAAGATCGTTTTAGTTGTTTTTCGGCGGAATACGCACCGCGCAGTCTCTGTCTTATGGACGTCCATGCGTAATAGTGTTGTGCATATGATAGTATAGTGCGGTAAGTAATTAACATAATTTATCATGTTATAATGTGTACATTGCTACACATTTCTTCAGATTGATTCGTGGATGGTCCGAAACTCAGCTATCATGGAGAGCATTCATTTTTATGTTCCTGATGGTTATCTTCGCCATCGGCAGCGTAGATTGTTTTATCTCCCGGCCTGCAGGACTAAATTGCCAATTTTTATGCCGGTGGGGAAGGCACTCTTGTTAAACCGAATCACTTTGGATGTTGACATAAATAATGAAAGCTTTATTGTTGTTCCTATAGTAGCTGCGTGTTTTTTTATATATAATATATTGAATTACGTCTATCTGTGTACGTTACTTGAAATGGCTTGAGTCGTGCTTTGTGGTCATATATGAAAAATAAAGTACTTTCCAACCCTCCTCTTTCCCATCTCCTTACCCTCCCGATCCCTCGAGCCTCACAACATACCCCGATCGAGGATGCCAAAAAACAATGGTTCTGGGCAGTTGGAACTTTTGTGCAGTATAATATTCACATAAATGTAGATACTAAGATAAAATTGAGCTTAGTCTAGGCACACATACGCACCCACAACACACTTCTAGAGGTTTCTTTATTCAGTGGTATTGAATTGTTTCTCTATTGGCCATTCCGATTGATGTTTAGTTACATAAATTATGCAATGGTTAGATAGTAATCATTTATGATGACTATGCTTTTGTTGCTACGTGGCTATAAAATGTATATTTATTTAAATGTACCGTGTAATGTTGTGATTTTTATTTGGTTTGATTAGTACGCTTTACTCAATTTTATTGACTGATACAATAAATCTGATTTATAAATATTCTTTATGAGCTTGACGTATTGAAATCATCTTTTTATATAGCGTAATTTAGTGATCGGGTTATAAAATATTTTTTCAATGGTTAAATCCGATTCATATAATGAAGACCAACCGGTTTCGCTTGGATCAAGCTTCGTCAGGGCACATATGCATATGCTACGAATCACTCTGTTTTATTCCAAAACTCACCTATTTAATTATTATTATGTATCCAAATAGCTTCTTTTCCAGTAACAATGTAAAATGTCGTTTTCATTTATAAATTCAATATAGGATCTTTGTCTGCCCCTAACATTACATCATTATCTTTCTATTTTGTACACTTGTTTATTTACCAATTCTTCGTAATATATATTAAGCACTTTCAATTGTTCCCTCCCTCTAATATAAACTCTCTCTCTTCCTTCTTTGTATTATATACTGTCTCACTCTATCATTAACTGTTGTACCTATATATACCTGTTAACTCTGTATTTTTTCTTTAGTTATTATGTGTGCCCTGACGAAGCTTGATCCAAGCGAAACCGGTTGGCCTTCATCATAAAAAATTCTGTGGTTTTAAAACAAAGTATTATTTTATTAATTACAAGAAAAGTTTTTCATTGGTAAAATTTTCTCTGACACCATCTAAGTTTTCCAATTTAATTTTGGTTCGAATCTTTGTTTAGAAAAAAACCTCTTACGGAAATTGGTAGAAAAAATATTAATTATAATTTTCATAAAATATGAAAACCACACATTTTAGTTAAATAACGAATCGGCAAAAAAACTCTCGAACGGTGAGTTATGTCATAAAAAAAATGCTAAACCCTTTTATGTCTGGATTTACTTACTACTATGTTCAGATCGCATTTAGAGGTCGCGGGTTCAAACCCAAACAAATGTGGATATCCGGAGAGAATACAAGGCTGATGTGAGCGTAATTAATAGGATCGAGAAAGGGACGCTTAGATGGTTTGGGCATGTAGAGCGAATGAACGAAGAAAGGGTTGTGAAAAAAATATATGATGCGAAAGTGAATGGAAGAAGAAGTCGAAGACGCCCGAGGAAGACATGGTGAGATCAAGTAAATCAAACACTTGAAGAGTCAGAATAACAGAATATTGTGTATGAGACAATGTATGAATGTGAACGAAACAAGGAGTGTGTGCCAAGACAAAGTTGTATGGGGTCCGTCCTCTCATTAAGTTAGTAAGTTTTTTAAGTTTTCACATTTACCATTAAAGAAATACGTTAGTGTATAATATATATATAAAAAATTATTTTTCGTAGAAAACAATAATTTGTTAGTTTGTCATATTTAATGCAAATGAAATAATAACATTGTACAAGATCAAAGATTTTATTTTAATTTTTATGACCGACCGGTTTCGCTTATCCTATAAAAGCCTTCAATAAAAGCACCGGTGCTCATATTTAAAAAAAAAATGGTCATGCCAACAGATTAAATAATGATGGTGACAATTTTTTATGGTGTTTTAATGCGACAGCAATTCTTTGACATAAAAGAGATCTAGATTGTGGAAAATCTATAAGTTTGCCAAATCAGCGTTGAAATCTTTCTGCTAAATTGAAAGTCTGAATACCGCTGTGAGGCTTTCAAATAGCCCCGTACCTCCATTGTCCCGGCCCTAATTGTCCGCAGTTATCCCTGTGTACCTTAATGGCCGCATATCTGTTTACCTGTCTCTCCGAAGGTGGGCCAAATAATCTAAATTGTTGGAGATGGAGGCTAGGCACGCTTGGAACTGTGGAGGATGCAGCGATCTCAGCGATAAAACAGAAAAGAACTAGATAATAATAATTATAATCCTCGGTTAATTTACATAGCGCCATTTTTGTGACAAACCACCTCAAGGGCGATTTAAAAAACTTTAAAGCTAGGTAGTTTAGGTAGGTAGCTAAAATTAGTTTTTTTGCCTTTCTTTAAACAGACCTAACAAAAGCCTCTACACTTATGACCAGTGTTTATAAAAGTATTAAGGAAAATTTAAGCCGTAAATCAAAAATGTCGTTTTGCTAGTCTAATTTAAAAAATTCCATCGATTTGCATGTTTTAATATCTAATGTATGTTCGTTTGATATATATTTGTAAAAGAAATACAAACATTCCCTGGTTACGAATAACCTGACAAAATTTTAAAAACTTCCACTGCCATCATAATAAACGGAAAATGTTGCTTGTGCAATGACGGAGGATTTAGCCAGCAGAGGAATTGTACCCACGACCCTTGGGTGGATCCGGCGCGTTTGTGCACTCAGCTACCGACCGGTCACCAACTTATAATGAACATCTCAATTAATGTTATTATTAAGTTATTTTTTGATTTTAATAAATAGAAATCGATGGAAGAATGTTTTTTTTTAGTGTAGCGGAGCTTTAATCAGTTTTTTCTATGTGTAATACTTTTCAAAATCTCCCCCTCCTTGTATGCTTCAAACTCCCTTGCCACCTTTTTATTTATGGTGAATTGTAGGGTAATATACCGTTTCGCGCTTCCTTTTCTTCTTGATTCAACGTTTCGGACAGCTTTGCAATGTCCACCATCAGGACAAACGTTGGTGTAAGGAGGATGAATGGAACACGTCTAATCCCTCTGAGAGATAAACAACATAACATTGTTGGCCCTGATAATCTTTTGAGACAAATCTCTGTTAGCACCTGTTTGTTTATGGCCTGCATTGTCCATAATATCTTTGTAATATTCTGTATAGTCAAATTTCTAAAGCCTGGGTATTTGTTTATTGGATCGCTTTCACTGCCAACAAGTTTCGTATGCTTGCAAGAGAATTGGCATTATATGCAGAATTGGGTCAATTGGCACCTTACAGATAAGCTTCGTATTCGATCACGTAACAAAGAGGCTGTTATCTTAACCCCGTATGTTGATGTTGTAATATTCAAATGATTGGTTTACGTCTTAGGTAGGTGTGTTTTAAACTTTCGTCACTTTGGCATAGTCAAATTTTAATGATTGGCGCCATTTTGTTTTAACAACATGGCTGTTATGTTTTCCAGCTGAACACGATTTGTTCAAAACTTGAAACGGGTGGACAGTCGGCGGTTAACGGGGACCGGTCAAATGTAAAAAACACAAAATGGCGCTAATCATAGAAATGTGACGATGTCAAATGTGACGGAAGTTTCAAGCTCACCAATCTTAAATTTCTAGCTTTCTTATTAAAATGTCTTAAATTAACAAGTTATAAATAACAAAAGTAACTCTCTAATAATCGTACAATATATTTCTTAATGAATGTGTGTTTTTTGATATGAGAGGGAGAGAAAACCAATATACAAATTAAAAATGTTTCTTTTGATGAAAACGTACTTCACATATTCGGTTCTCTTGAAAGATGAATAAGGGATGGGATGCTAGGAAGAAATTCGTGCTGCATATGGCGGAGAATGACTTTGGTCGTCTTGTTGTCCCTGGCGGTATTGCCTATGCAGTTCGAGCACCTTGGCGTATTCTTCAGCTGTCCGTTTTTCTGAGAGAAAACACTTCTCTTCCTTCAGACTTCCTCCAGGAAATTTCATGGTTCCGATCCCCTGAATTGAACCCGTTAATTCTCCTCCCTCACCTCTGCGAGTCTTTCGGCAGCCGATTCCCTCTTGACAAGCCGTTGTCAGTTGTTTTTCGGCGGGCTACGCACCGCCCAGATTCTGTCTTCTGCGCCCCTTTTCACTGATGACGTCCTTGCGACATTAGAGTTGTGCATATAATAGTATTTAAGCGCACTTGAGGTGAAATATCACAAAACTGCGCTGTATAAGTTCTAAATAAGTACTTAAAATAATTCACTATGTTACACTGTTGTGTGTTGTCGTTAAAGAAGATTTATCGTAGATTGTTTAATAAAGAGCAGACATGTGAAATCTAATAAGAATAACTCGCATGTATAATAACCTCCAAACTAAGTTCTTAAAGAGCAGGTTTTATTGTGTAAGTATTCCTATAGCGTCAGAAAAAAATCTGTGGTATTCAAATGACTTTGGTAAGCTCCTTCGTTATGCCTCTAGAGGTCGTAGGTCGAAACCCAAAAGCTTCGAATAGCTGGGTTCATCAAAACTTTACTTTCACACTTTTTCAGCTTCACTTTAAAATGAGGATGGCATAATTTGACTGGTAACGGAAAGCTGTTGCTGTATAACTTGCCGGTATACCTCGGTCTTGAAATTTTTGGTAGCAGTTTAAATGATTTTTGTCATTCTTTAGGATTCTACCAAAACTTTGACTTGACCTTGAATTGAATGTTCTTATGTATATTTTGTCCCATTTTTGTAATTGCTTCATTATAATATTATGTATGTACTGTTTTTTCTCTGTGGCTCTTTTTTCCCATGTTGTTTTTTGTATTTCTTTGTACTTGGACAATAGTCTGTAAATTTATAAATAAATAAAGCTCGATAGCTCATGATGAACAGATTGAAATTGAGTTAGCGAGCTGAGTATAGTTGCGTTGACGTAGAAATTACAGAAAGAAAAAGCTGTGCCATATTCAGGCTGTTGTATTTTTCAACGAAATATGAGAAAATATTTACACGAAACCAAATCATAGACAAAGCTGGGTTGTCAAGCTTACTTCTCACGGCGTTTCTTATCGGAGGTTGGCTAGCATCATAGTATTATAGAAAACCGCGGAAACTGGATTTTTATAAACTGTGCTGTATTTGTTATAATGGTTTAAAAAAACAGGCTTTTTAAATATGGCCGCCTTAACGAAGTGCTCACGAATTTAATTTTAAAAGATTTTTGTCATTTAAGAACGATGACACAAAAGTTTTTTGTAAATAGGCTATATCATTTTCTTTCTTTAGAAAAAATGTTTGTTTTCTCAATGCATTTGTTTTGCAGCTGTTTGTTGCTGTATTCGTTTGGCTAGTTTTTCCATCACCGGGGTAGATAGGGGTAAAGATTCCGGGTTAGATGTGATTGGGTAGCGTAGAGGGCATAAAAGGTTTAATGTAAATTGGTCCAATCGGGTAATAATGGTAATTGTATGTGTTCTATCCCAATTGGTGCCTCGGGGGGCTTTAGTCCTATCTCCCAAGGAATCTCCGGGATGCTGTGCTGTTCGCCACGAATTGTCATGGTGCTATTTGGCGAGATAATTAGCGGCAAAGAAATGGGTGGTAGAATAGACAACAATCCAATGCTTTAAAACCACCATTAAAGTTGAAGAATATTCCTTAAAGTGGGAGTTATTAGCAATAATAATAATAACAGTGAACTTAAATAGCCCAGTTTTGTGATATTTCAGCATAAGTGTACTTCATAGTAAATGAACTAAGCTAACAAGACTAACTAACAAGGAGAAAATAATGTATAATATGTATTCAAATTAAAACTATCTAAAATCATGATGGTTATCATGAATCATGAGAGAAAAAGGTTCAGATATGGGTGTAACAGTGCATGTGTACATCAACAGATTAAAAAAAAAACAGTTTACTAGAAACTAAGGGTCTAAAAATCCAGATGAAACGTATGAATTCATATTGACGAATTTGTTAAAGCAAAGAAAAGGAAATTAGATTGAGAACAGTTGACATGTTGGTACTTAAAAACATTAATATTCAAGTTTTATAAGTAAACGGTTCAAACAGTAACAAAAAAAAGAATAAATATTTTATGACAATGAGTATATGGTTTTTAGTAGACAGTAAGGACATTGAGTTGCATGGATACAAGTAAGGAGAAAACTGAAACAAAGCAAATTAAAGACGTTTTTAAACCAATTAAATTTTAATAAGTTACGTTTTGTATGTGTCACACAGATAAGTCATACGTTAAACGAAATTTTCCTTGATATTTTATAATTTCGCACTTTTTTTTTTTTACGTGAATACCGCACAAGAGTCTCAACTGCTCCCAACCGTCTAGAGCCAGTGAGACTATGGCATCCCCAAATTGGGTATGTTGTGAGGCTGAAGGTAGTGGGGAGGGGAAGGAGATCGGGATGAGGAAGGTTGGGAAGTACCCGGCTATTCAGATCTGGTCACCAAACACGGCTTAAGCCATTTCAAGCAACGTTTCGATTCTGAATGGTGGTCTTTCACCAGGGCAATACTTAGAGTATCTACCACTCTGGAACGTGCCGCAAATATACTTGTTATTATTTTTATATGAATTAAATGTGTTATGACACATATTAATTAAATAAAAGTTATTGGCGCACGCCGGGTTTGAACCCGCGACCTTTGGATTCGTAGTCGAGCGTCTTACCACTCGACCATGGACGATACTTTCAGTTTCGCCCTGTTAAGTGATGGTCATTAGAAATTGACTGCTGTTCTTATTTGTCAATTGAGCATCCGAAAAAAAGTTTATTAATGCTTAGCATTGATTAGAAATTTACCTGAATAATTTTATTTCATACTGTTAAAATTAAAAGCTCTCTCGAAGCGATGTATCACGAATATACAGAATTAGTCCACCTTACAAATACAATATTTATTTATTTAATTACATACGCCCTTATGGGCTTTCAAATAACAGTGTAATAAATAACATAAAATAATAGTGACATAAAAATAACACAGTAAATAATTAGCACCCAAAAACATAAGTAAGTTAATAGAAATATTATAATACAATAAATTAACACTAATATTGAATTATCAGAATAAGCAAACACTTTGTGGATTGACATGATTAATTAAATAAAAAACACACGTTGTTTTAATCCAATTTTCAATTAAATTCAATCGTCGAATTTAATGTTTCAAAGACCCAATCATGTCTGATTACGACTAAAAGGGATCCAAATGATAATTTAGTCTCCTTCAACGGAAGTAATCTTCCCAACAAACCTTCCATTGAGATGCTTGGTGTAACCTTAAGTGACCAGTTAAGGCACCGGGGCTCCATCGAAGCCAGAGTCAAGTTAGCCTCTCAGAAGTTGGGCGTGTTGTACAGGGCCCGCAGATACTTCAATAGTACACAACTGCTGACCTTGTACAAATTGCAAGTACGCCCCACTGTTGAATTTGGCAGCCACCTCTGGTCTGGAGCCCCTAAATACCTGAAAATAACCCTCGACTCTGCAGAAACGGGCGGCCCGTTTGATAGATTCTCCTATCTTAACAAACGGATTGCAAACTTTGGAGCACAGACGTCAGGTGGGAATGCTGTCCTTGTTCTACAGGTATTTCAATGGAAGATGCTCCGAGGAACTTGCGTCATTGATCCCTTCGGCACCGGTGCATAGTCGGGAAACTCGCCAAACGCACGCCCAACATTTGTACACGGTTGACATTCAATACACGAGAATGGGTCGCTTTTACGACTCGTTCTTATGTTCAACAGCTCGGCTATGGAACGATTTGCCGGCCTCTGTGTTTCCTCCCTCCTTCAACATGGGCCTCTTCAAGACCCAAGTTCACTCCTTCCTTTCCTCAAAAAACCGTCCACACAGCATCCCCAAAAGATGACATAGGCCCTGAGGGAAATTGTTTTCCTCAAGGCCTCCTGTGTGGAGTTATTGTAAAAAAAATATATATATATATATATTTTTGTATAAGTCAACTAGTTTCGATTCTGCTGAATCTTCATCGGGACTTAAAAATATACAGTACTTAAAAATATACAAAATAATATGGATTTAAACAACGTGTATTTTTTAAATTTAATTAACAGTAATATTTTTGAAAGAGGTATGCTATTATAGCCTTCTTGTAACTAGATTCAGTGCAGTTGAATATATCTACTATTTCAGCGAAAGAATTACCCACTGCATGCAATCCAGGTACAAGCGAGTATCTAAATGACTCAGTCCTGATATTATTGTTACATTTAAAAAGAATTTTGCATCGAGTGCTTCTGTTAGGTACATGGAAGGTAATTAAGCCAAGTAAATCAAGGCTGTCTAAAACACTAACAAACTAACTAACTAACCATCACGCCGTTTCTCCGCAGGGGTAGGCAGAGAGGACGGACCGCCATACAACTCTGTCTTGGCACACACTTCTTGATTCATTTACATTCATACATCGTCTCATTCATACTCTTCTGTTATGACCCGATTAAAATATTTGATTTACTTGATCGTGCCATGTCTTTCTCGGGCGTCCTCGACTTCTTCTTCCATTCACTTTCGCATCATATATTCTTTTCACACTCCTTTCTTCGTTCATTCGCTCTACATGTCTAAACCATCTAAGATTCCCTTTTTTGATCCTATCCATTACGCTCATATCAGCCTTGCATTCTTTCCGGATATCCACATTTGTAATACGGTCATACATGGTTTTACCGCACATCCGTCTCAAAGATCTCATTTCCACAGCATTCAGTCTACTTTCATCCTTCCTCTGCCAGTTCCATGCCTCACTGCCATACATCAGGGTTGGTATAAGCACTCCATTGTGGACTGCTATCTTCGCTTCTAAAACACCATTAACAATTTAAAAAAATAAAGTTAATTTATTACTGATAAAATAGTTTACGTAATATATGTGCACCTGAATAATGTAATTTAAAAAGTAAATCGCTTTAAAACATCGGTAAGAACAAAAGCTTTACGGTGGCCGATCACGTGTACAATCCGAAAAGAACTCAGACGTATTAAAACGCAAAATATTCCGTTTCTCCATTCGGTTTTTACAATCGGCCATAAAGGTATTCTATAAAACCACTTTGCCGAGGCGACCGCCCCCGCATTAAGTGACTAGGCCCGTGCGACGTGCGTGTCGGCAAATGTGCTCCGAATTCTCCACGAGAGATGCTATCAGTAGCGCCAAGGCGGTAATTTCACATGGAGAAATTGCCCCCGATCGTGAAAGTCTTACAAAACAGTCGGTCTTTCATGTCGCTCTAATGCCGCGCTGTTAAAATAACGCGATTTTTTTTCCATTGTAAATCTAACGGCTGTATTATTTCCAAGTTTATAAGTTTCGAGCAGTTGAAGAGTTGACGAATCTATTGCCAACGTGTTGTGAGACATGCGGTTAGAGAATTTATCTATTTATTTTACTTTATTTCTTAATTGCATAAGGCTTTCAATCTTCTGGCCAGGAGGCTCTAAATACATGAAAAAAACCTTAGAGTAATAATGTACATACGCTCTAGATCGATCTGTAGTCAGTTTTTACTAGGTTTTACTGACTCGGTTGGACCTGGGCGTGGCTAAGACTAGGGTTACGATATTTATACATCCATTCATAGCACATGTCGACACAATGTTTTTGTTTATTCGTATAACCACTTCTTCACAGTATTCTTATAAAAATAAATATACCACATTACTTAAAAAACCGTTGAGTTATGTTCAGTTTAGTTGCACATCAAAGCGTGTGGGCGGAGTCCCGGGAGACGCACGAGTCAAAGAACATGCTTACAATACTTTGAAGCGGCATGAAATTTTTCCAAAATTTTGCTGTCCCTTTCTCTCTCACGGTATACGACGTAAAAACCCGGGGAAAGTAATTTATCGCAAATTTGTTTAGGTTGGGTAAAACAAATTAGCTCTCTCTCCATAGATATTCTTCCTCCGCGAAAAAAACCCTTGACTGTGCAGAAACGGGCGGTCCGTTCGATAGATTCTCCTATCTCAACAAACGGATTGCAAACTCTGGAGCACAGACGTCAGGTGCGAATGCGGTCCTTGTTCTACAGGTATTTCAATGGAAGACGCTCCGAAGACTTGCGTTATTGATCCTTTTGGCCCCATTTGTACACGGTTGACATTCGATACATAAGAACGAGTCGCTTTTACGACTACAACTCGGCTGTGGAACGATTTGCCGGCCTCTGTGTTTCCTCCCTCCTTCAACATGTGCCTCTTCAAGACCCAGGCTCACTCCTTCCTTTCCTCAAAAAGACCCTCCACACAGCATCCTCAAAGATAATATAGGTCCTGAGGGAAATTATTTCCCTCAAGGCCTCCTGTGTGAAGTTAATGTAAAAAATGTGACTACATCATCGACGAAATTTGCTTCTGAGCGGTTAAGATCTATGGCTCCGGATCTAGAGGTCACAGGAATTTTCCAGTACCGGGACGATTGCTTTTGTATTTTACAATTCAAGCTTGTAGTTAGTGAAGCTTTCACAAAATTTAGAAGTTTATCTCATACTAGGAGTAACGATGTAAGGAGCTATAGCATTGTTTTTTACTTAACCTATACAAATTTGCGATAAATCACTTTTTTCGGGTTTTTTCATCGTTCACCGTGAGAGAGAAAGAGAAAAAAGAAAATCGTCAAATAATATCGCAGCACTTTCAAGTGTGTAGGGATGTTCTCCGTCCACGCTAATTTCACCTCGTCGAGTCGCATAACTTACGTCAACAAATTTTGAGGTTATTTCCCATATTTGTCTTAGTTAAAAAACTTGCAGTGGCCATACAAACAAATCAAAAAAGATGGTGATATGTGCTATGCGTGAATGTTCAAATAAGACCAAACAAAGATTATAAAATATCACTTTTCAGAGTTATTCTAACAGTTTTAAATATATTTGATCGAACTTTAGAATTTTCAAAATTTAATGATATAAAGCCATATAATCAACAAAAAGCTTCCATCATTATTTAGGCAAACCTTCTGTTATTAGTGTTTGTTTGATATTTTGAAATTATAAATAATTTTAATGGTGTATTGATATTGTTTTCTTTAATGTGTTTATCAAAAATGTCCGAATTCCATGTGGGCGGTAACTAATAGGCTATCCAACATCCTTTAACATATCTTTGTATCTTTCTATCGAGTTAGTATAAAGTTAACCGACTTGAGTATACTGTTATAAAACGGTACCTCTCAATGTCCTCCTAGATCCCATCGCTACTCCACTTACATTACCCATAGATCAGCAGTGTATAACTCGTATACGAGTATGTATTATCTAACTGCGGCCCTAACTATAAAACAGCGAGAGATTGACAGCAGATGTCAGTAGAGTTGAAAAACTCAGCCCATGCACGCCATACCCTCCATTATGTATAATTGCCAGACCGACTACCAATACCATGGACAAACCGTGCACTATGGCAGGTATGGGGTTATAAAAACTATGATTTTCGTTAATTCTTCTTCGAAACTAATTTAATGTCAATTTTCAACAATTTTCAACATCGTTAAAAGGGGGTTGAAAAATAACTACTCTTACTACTCTTAAATAATACTCTTCTGTTATTCTGACTCTTCACACGGCCCGACTCAAGTATTTGATTCACTTGATCATGCCGTGTCTTCCTCAGGCGTCCCTGACTTCTTCTTTCATTCACTTTCGCATCACATGTTTCTTTTACACTCCCTTCTTCATTCATTCACTCTGCAGGCCCGAACCATCTAAGCATCCCTTTCTTGATCCTATTCATTACGCTTACATCAGCCTTGCATTCTTTCCGGATATCCACATTTTAAATTTGTAATTTGTTAAAAGCCAATATTGAGGTTACGAATTATTTTCCAAACATCAAATAGCACGAGAATCATAGAATATTTGCCTAATTCACGTGTGCACAAATAAAATAAATTGACTAATATTTTATAGGAACAATATTTCCATATCTCTCTGCGCGTGCGACAAACTGACCACGAATAAACGTCAAATCTCCCCTAAGCGAAAACGTGAAATGGGCTCATAGTAAGCTTCAATTTACTAGGGAGATTGGGTGCATAGTAAACACTATAATCATTTTACTGGGAGCCATGAAAATAAAATTGCAGCGGACGAAATTCATGAATAGTAAATTTGTAATAAAGAATTTTTATAATTTGAATTTAGAGAATGAATGAAGAAAGGAGTGCGAAAAGAATGTATGATGCGAAGTGAATGAAAGAAGAAGTCGAGGACGCCCGAGGAAGACATGGCACGATCAAGTAAATCAAATACTTGAATCAGGTAGTGTGAAGAGTATGTGATAGTTCACGTCGACTAAATCTGTTTAATTTAGTCGATGTGAATTGTGGAAGCTAGCAGTCCACAATGGAGTGCTTTTACCAACCCTGATGTACGGCAGTGAGACATGGAACTTTCATAGGAATGGTGAAAGTAGACTGAATGCTGTGGAAATGAGATCCCTGAGTCGTTTGTGCTGTAAAACCATGTATCACCGTATTAAAAATTTGGATATTAGAAAGAATGCAAGACGTAGTATGAAAGCGTAATGAATAGGATCAAGAAAGGGACGCTTAGATTGTTTGGGCACGTAGATGCGAATGAACGAAGAAAGTTGTGTGAAAAGAATATATGATGCGAAAGTGAATGAAAGAAGAAGTCGAGGACGCCCGAGGAAGACATGATACGATCAAGTAAATCAATTACTTGAATCAGGTAGTGTGAAGAGTCAGAATAACAGAAGAGTATGTATGAGACGATGTATGAATGTGAATGAAGCAAGGAGTGTGTGCCAAGACCGAGTTATATGGGGGTCCGTCCTCTCTGCCTACCCCTGCGGAGAAACGGCGTGATGGTTAATTAGTTAGTTAGTTAGAAATTTCAGTATATTTTCTGACAATATTTTTCTTCTAACCTCAATATATTTTAACTTTGGATACACTTGATTAAACCGATCCAATTTTAGGCAATGCGTGGTGAAAAGAATGTATGATGCGAAAGCGAATGGAAGAAGAAGTCGAGGACGCCCGAGAAAGACATGGTACGATCAAGTAAATCAATTACTTGAATCAGGTAGTGTGAAGAGTCAGAATAACAGAAGAGTATGCATGAGACGATGTATGAATGTGAATGAAGCGAAGGAGTGTGTGCCAATACACAGTTATATGGCGGTTCGTCCTCTCTGCCTACCCCTGCGGGGAAACGGCGTGATGGTTAGTTAAAAATTTCAGTATATTTTCTGACAATATTTTTTTTCTAACCTCAATATATTTTAATTTTGTATACACTTGTTAAAACAGGTCCAATTTTAGGCGAAACGTGGGCCAAAGAAAATCAGGATTAGATATCGTTAAATTGACATAGGCGTCTCGATCGGGGTAGGATGACGTCAGACCCGACCGAAGCGTTTAGATCTATTCGTTTTTTAAAACTCGAATGTCATGTGTGAATGTGTGTCGTGATCGTGTCTTGAGGATTGTTTTCGACTGACCGCTTACGCGTGTCCGGTCACTTCAGAAGTCAAGATCCAAGTTAAAATCATTTATTACGTCTAGAACGAAGCACGCGCGTTGATTGCGGTGGGGTGGAGGAGGGGAGATTGGGGTGGGGCCTGTATTATCAGGTAGTTTTCGTGAAGTTGTAGATTGGTTTCAAACTAGTAGGGGGAAAAAAATATTTCACATCTTACACCCGTTAAAACATTAATCATTACATAAAGGATATGGTAAGTAGCCGATTGAACCAATGTGCCAACCAATTAATCCTGTGCTAGCCACAATATGTTTTCCGCCGTCATTCAGTCCATTTTTTAATTTACCTCCCACGCCCTAATTCGGAAAAAATAAATAAATATCATAATTATAATTTTAATTTAATAAGGGTGTATATCTGATGAAACCTGCCAGGTAATTATGTTTCTGTATATCTCCCTATTTAAACTAGGAATTAATATGTAATAATAGAAAATAAGATCTGTACAGCACCCTTGAGGTGCTTTTTCCCAAAAAACGGCGCTATGCAAATCATCCAAATATTATTATAACATTATCCTCTTCTAACGATGGCAGTTGGAGGAATTTTAATACTTAAAAAAAAAATGTAGCTTTGTTTTGACACCACTTTATTAGATACATATACCAACCGGTTTCGGCTCTACCTGAACCTTCTTCAGGGTTGAACAAATATGTATTATATATATATATATATATATATATATATATATATATATATATATATATATATATATATATATTTGTTCAACCCTGAAGAGAGCTCAAACCGGTTGGTATATATATCTAATAAAGCGGTGTCAAAACAATGTTACTTTTATTTTAAATATAATTATGTCCTACCACAAAGTGAGTGCTCATGTCAAAGTTTAATTTTAAAACTATATTAAATAAAACAATAAACTTTGTAAAACATCACTTTATTTTGAGGTTTCGCTTTTCTCAAGCTTCGTCAGGGCTGATGCAGGGTTGATGTAAGCGCCCTGACGAAGTTTGAGAAAAGCGAAACCTGGTTGGCGGTTAACTCAAATAAAGTGGTGTCTTACAAAATTTATTGTTTTATTCAATATACAATGTCACACCCCCAAGTTTTTGCTTCCTTCGAAAATAATTTTAAAACTGTTAGGTTATTCGTAACCAGGAAATGAAAAAGATATAGCGCACGTGAATACTGTAAACGTAATTGTTCGAAAGTCGGTTTATCACTGGGAAAATCAATACATTTTTGTTATTTGTTATTATTTGTGGAAATTAGCGCTAGAAACAGCTGTTCAGTACACGTGTAGTTATAAAACGAATTTAAATCGAATAAAAAGATACTCAATGTAAGATCTCGAATTTAATTAATACTAGCCAATTGTAAGGCTAAGTAAACAAATACAGATATGTTAATGATACGTGAATGGCTTTTATTAATTATTTTCTAAGTATTGTGCAAGTAATCGAAAATGCTGCTATCCCACTCTAACAATAATATACGTTTCAATTGATTTAAATTTTCTAATTTGTATTTTCTAAATACATTATGATGAATATCTTGACATTCGCCTAATAAAGCTAACTAAGCATAACAGCATGAGATCGCCATGCTTTTCAGATGATCACAATTTGTACAAAAGCTAAAACAGGCCGACAGTCGTAGGTTAAAGGGGAATTGTCAATGTTTTTTCGATTAATTGTTTTGACATAAAATACGCAGATATGGAAGAACAAATAATATTAATTGCATCTACACGGACATAAATCATTTTTGAAATGTGTTTCAAACATTTTCAAAAGTTGTGGAGATTTGTTTAAAACACACTTAACATTTTTTTTAAATGTATGTTTTTATTAAATATATATATATGTATATATTTATTTTTTTTAAAGAAAGACAAACATTCTCGGGTTACGAATAACCTGACAATATTTGAAAAACTCCTACTAGCATCATAAGAAGCGGAAGATGTTGCTTGTGTAATGATGGAGGACTTAGCCAGCAGAGAAATTGAACGCACGACGCCCGGGTGGGAATCCGACGCGTTTGTCCACTCAGCTACCGACCGGTCAAATATATATGATTGTTAATTATTTTTTTTACAAGAAATAATCACTTTATGGTTTGACATTATATTCAAATCAAAGAACACTTTATTTTAAACCACGAATTCAATATGTTTTTACGCCAACCGGTTTCGCTTAGATCAAACTTCGTCCAAGACACATGTAATAACTTAATTATAATATTTATTAATATTAATTTTATATAAATTAAAAAGGTAGATAAAATATGATTTAGTATTAATTTTATTCGAAACCGGTCGACGTAATAACATTTTAAATCCGTGGTTTAAAACAAAGTGTTATTTTATTTTAATATGATTTTGTTTTGTTAGTTGTGGTTTTATTTTTAGTAACAGCGGTTTTGGCATTCAACGCCACTATCGAACGTAGTTATTGAAAATAGTAAATGTGATTAAATTAATATTATTAAAAAATATTGTAGTTACACAAATTTAAGACAAAAAATATAAATTTATTTTGCAAAGTTGTTAATATTTTTATGTGAATTGGTGTTACATATAATTGTATTTTAATACTAACTTGATTATTTTTCTATTGTTACAGGTAAGAACAGGTTGAAGTAACCTTACGGTGGTCATACATTGATTTGGGTAAGCCTTTATAATAATTTGGACATGTAGAATAATATGTAGCTATCTATTTATACATTTTACCTTTAGGGCACTTATCAAAGCAAGAAAATAATTCCACGCTGTACCAAAAATTACCCCATTTTATTTCTTTCACTTAGATTGGACAAAGCTTTGTGAAATGAAAATGGTATTTTACGTATTTACAAATATAGAAAAAATCTAAACCAAAGTAATCTTTATTATTCAATAAAACAAAGTGAAAAGGGTCTAGCTTCTAGATTTATTATATTTATTACAGCTAACCCAAGAAAAAAACAATATTATTTCGAAAATATTCAAATAATATTAATAATCAAAAACACAAATATGAAACAGGAAAAGGCCAGAAACGAACAGTGGTCATAACCAGTGGCAGCTCGCGACTTTTTAGTGTGCTGGAGTGTTAAGATTGAAAAATACGACGTTATTGATGTTGTTGTAGTCGAAAATGTTTTTTTTTTTTTTTTAATTTTAATTTTTTGTATGAAGACTCTCAGGATTTTTCAGTTTTGGTAGTGCACTTGCTGAAACGGCTTGCTGAAAAATCTTCATTCAAAAAATGAAATTTAAAAAAAAAAAGTTATAATCATTTTCGGCTACAACAGCATCAATAATGATTTTTTTTTCAATCTTAGCACTCTAGCACACTAAAAAGTCACGAGTCGCCACTGGTCATGACCGAACCTCAAACTCGGAGCCTCTACTCTGTCCGGTAATAGCGGTAATAGTAATAGCCTAAAGATCGGAAGAAATTCAAATATTAATAATTTTCAATTTATAAGTATGAGGTCGTTTAAAAATGCCGCTTTCTAATGAAGTCTTGATGGAATTGGAAGAGTGTTACTCCCGGATAGAGAAGAGGTTCCGAGTTCAAGTCTCGGTCATGACCATTGTTCTTTTTAGTTTCTGGCTTTATTCTGTTTCATATTTATGTTTTATATTATTAATATTATTGAAATATTTGATAATAAATAAGCATTAATGTCATAAAGTTCATTCTAATTTAAAAATTATTTCAGTTGTGATGTGAGCACGTAACATTTTAATTTTTTTAAATATATAATTCTAAATTTCAGTACATATAATAAATTTGCGCTTGGTTGTGTAATGGTCGTATGGGTCCATTCTAAGCAGTTGATTGGGGTTCGATTCTCACATCTGCTTTACAAATTCTACAATTGTAATATCTTGTGATTTTTGACGGGTCTGCGCTAATTATATATATTAAAAATTAACATTATGATCTCTAAATATCGTTATAAAATATACATATTGATGAACCATTAAAATAAATAGTCATATTATTAATTATCAGTTAAATTTGTCGAGTAGTGTTCTTTCCTCTGTACTCACAAAATATATTCTTTAACCCTTCTCACTTGACGTTTTTTTTTTTTAATTTCATATTGTCTGTCTCTTTCTCTCTGTTCCTTTGTTATAATTTGAATGTAATTCTTTTGTTTTCTTGCTGTTCTCTTATTTTAAAAATTTTATGTTTTTTTTCTTCCTAATGATGCTTAGGCTAAGCGAAATCGGTTATACATAAAAATATAATAAAATCTGTGGTCTTATACAAAAGTTATTATTACATTTTCATTTGATATAAATGAGTTAGCATTTTAATATTCTTTAATATTTAAAAACTATTTCATCATTTAAAATGAGCAAATAATTTTACTCTTGAATATAACTTTATTTGTAATAGCTCGCTTGGATGCGTAGACATAAAATACAATGCACGTAATATTCAAACAAATCTTACGAAAAATGTAGCACAACTATAACCGACTTTTTTTTCGTTTCAACCGCATATGAAAAGGATAACCATTCAAAGAATATGTGTCTACGGATGAGATAGCCATATGAACGTCCCACGCTACTGTTATAATCGGGTATCGCGCCGCTAGCCTTTCGCTATCTCACACCGTTTTCGAGTAGCTAAAAACTTGTGAATAATTGTATTTATTCAAACAATAAGAAGTGATTTGTGGGTAATTATGAATGGAAAGAAACTCCATGAGATATGTTTTTTGCTCCCGAATGATTTTTACACTTCTCAAGGCATTTTTTCCCAGAAATGAGCCTACAGCAGCGCGTTTGTGACAGCTGGTGACAGCTAGTCTGTCAAACGAATGTTTGTGTGATACTAAACGTAGTAAATTTCAGGTATGTCTCTCGGAATCGGTTTAGTGCATTCACCCGCGTTGTCTCAGTAACGTATTTACATTATTTACTTCACTAAAGCTTGAATGTATACATTCGTTTGAATAAAATTACAATTAACTGTTTATCTTTTAAGATGTTTTTATACTAATGCTTTCAGTTGATTTTAAATTTATTTACCTTGCAATAAACTAAATATTCACATGTTGGTCTCCAAAACTAGCCGTATTAAGGTTGTACAGATGGTACCCACTCAATGGTAATTTATTTGGCATCCCATTTGGTGATTCCCCCTGGCACCCATTGATGTAGAGCGGGAGTGAGCCCACATTCACAAGGGTGTTTGGCTTACCTTCAGCTCCGAATGACATAACATAGGAATAAACATAAGTGTGCCCATACACGCCAATATAAACTTAATAACACGTGAACTGTTAACATGTAGAAGGGTATAACTACCTTAATATATATTTCGTGGAAAGCAATCACTTTGTGGTTTGACATATTTAAAGAAATGAAAAACTAACTTTGTATAAGCCAACGGAAAAAAAAATTTTTTACCGACTGGTTTCGCTTAGCCTCAGCATCAACAGGGTACAAAAAAAAATTTAACAAAAATACAAATATGCGGTTGTATACATACAGAGAAAGAACAAAATGAAAAATAAAATAACAGAACAATGAGAAAACAAAAGAATAAAAATTAAATTAAAACAAAGTTAAATTGTGTACCCTGATGATGCTTAGGTTAAGCGAAACCGGTCGGCAAAAAAAATAAAATAATGACCGTGGTCTTACACAAAGTATTTTTTTCATTTCTTTACCAAACTATATGTTTTTTAAAGGTGATGATATTTTTTTAAATTTTGGTTAAAATCGAAAATAGAATCCTTTAAAGCCACAATGTTTATATTGTTTGCCCTAGATAACAAAAAACGTTAAGTAATAATTATTACTAATACTAGTTGTTTCCAGTGAAAAATCACAGGATGTAACTTGACTTGTCAAGAAAAAACATCAGTTGCTTTAATCCACCTTTTCAATTATGCGACGGCCTCTATGGTCGAGTGGTAAGACGCTCGACTACTAATCGAAAGGACGTGGATTCGAACCCGGCATGTGCCAATAACTTTTATGATTTCAATATGTATCAAAACACATTAAATTCAAACGAAATAAAATATAGTATTGTTGGATCCTAAAATCAACAATTTGATAGGTCCTAACCTGATACCTTTTGTCCAGTTCCTACCTTCCCTTTTGCCAGTTTGTTCTGTTTTGTATGGCTACGTACAGTGTGTCGAACAACCGGTAACCCCCACCATCCGGCAACAAACACAAAGATCGAGACGTCAAGAGCGGCGCGTTTCGACTCCATCTTAGTCGTTTACCATCGCTCGGGCCCTCAAGGACGGCGCCTCGCTTCGCATCCGTCTCTGGAGGATTCGCCCACTTAACTTTTCATCGCCCGGGAAAATAGTTCGTGCCCTCTCGTAGACGTTTAACAGGTGAGCAAGCTGGCATAAATTTACCCTTATTATCTGTCCCCAAATACAATCAAATCATTCATTAAGTATAATCGTTTTACAGTCCACTCAAATTCATTCACGTCTTTCCAAAACTGAATTGCAGTTTCTGGATTAAAGAAGTATATTTACGGCACGTTCCAGAGTGGTGATATACTTGAAACGTTGCTTTAAATGGCTTAAGCCGTGTTTGGTGGCCAGATCTGAATAGCCAGGTACTTTCCAACCTTCTTCTTTCCCATCTCCTTCCCCTCCCCACTAACTTCAGCCTCACAACATACTCCCAATTGAGATGCCATAGTCTCACTGGCTCTAGAAGGTTGGGAGCAGTTGGGACTCTTATGTGGTATGCATTAATAAAAAAATGTTCATAAATACATATGCATAAAAATGTCTGTTAAAATACATTATACGTAGGTACTTTATTAGCCAGGTAGGGATTTTATGTTAAAATATTGCAATACGGAATCGAAATATCGCTTGAAATGGCATTAACCGTGTTTAGTGATCAGGTCTGAATAGCCAGGTACTGTTTGAACTATCTCCTTCCTCTCCCACTTCCTACAGCATCATAAATACAACATACCTCACTTGGGGATGCCATAGTCCCACTGGCTCCCGGCAGTTGGGAATCTTATGTGGTAACGTTAATATTTAAAATTCCCATTAGTCGAATTTCAAAATCATTTGAATCACTGTTGTCCTGTTGACTGACCCTTTACTGCTTTTGAAGGGTATTTGATTTTCAATTTTGCTGCATTTTTATAAATTACACAGAAAATGTAATTTATTTATTAATAAATCGACGGACTAAAGTTCAATTACAAAAAAATATACAACACGAAATAAGAAAAAGAGCAATGGAGAAAGAACAGCACATACATAATATTAAATGAAGCAATGACAAAAATAAGACAAAATATACATAAGAAAGAATATTCAAGCCAAGGTCAAGTCAAAGTTTTGAGTCGTAAAGAATGACAAAAATCATTTCGACTGCTACCAAAAATTTCAAGACCATGGCTTGAGTTAACAAGTCTCGACATTTTGAACAGTGGAGAATGATACTCATAATTACTATAGTGATGATTGAGGAACAGCAATCATTTGTTTCTGAGTCTACGGCAAGGCATGTTGAACTGGATGAGTTGAAACAGAGAGGGTGAGTCTATAAAACAATTAATGATTTTGAAAATGCAAATTAAATCACAGCCTTTCTTGCGCTTTTCTAATGAAGAAAATTTTCAATGATGGTTCAATTTCATCATATGAATAATAGCGTCTTTCTCGCCCCAATTTCCGTGCAATAAAGCTTAAAAAAATATATTTCGGACTTGTTCCCTTCTGCATTTCCACAGTTGTGTATGCGCCATGAATTCTGTGGAAATGTGTTCGATGGAATACCGTTTGACATCATTATGTTTTACAGTTTGTTGGTCTGACAACATTTTTGCTAAAAGCCTGCACGATATATTGAATTTATTTGTCCGCTTATTTCTAACTTACAAGTTTTGCTGTTTTAGTTCAATCAAATGTGAAAGGTTATGGTGGAATCATTTTAAATTTAAATAGTAGTTTTATTTTATTTTCATTTTTCTTTTTTAAATTTTACATTTTCAATTTCGTAATCTTAAGGGGGGAGCCTGCTTTAGGAAGTTCAAAAAATCGTTTTTTTTTTTATTGCTTAAATTAATTTCTAATATATAGAAGAATATGTATGTAAAGTTATAGAGGCTAATTCACAACATTTTCAAAGATACAGCACTAAACGCGGTGGGGCGCAGGTAAACGAGCGCTCGAGCAGCTGTAGCGCGCTTGTCCCTAGGTATAATAGCTCCGAACTGTGTTTTAAAAAGATTCAAAATTTTTAAACAGACTTTCAACAAAACGAGTTTCACGAGCAAGCTGAAGGGTTACTTTATGGAGCTGGAATAGCTGATTAGCGTTTTATTGCTGTAAGTAAACGAAAATTAACACTTTTTCTAAGCGTGAACTTTGAAGCGCGTTTTCTCGAGTTTTTGTTTTTACGATTTTACTCAATTGGCGGGCGTGATTGAAAGAAAACTATAGAACCAATCAAAACGATCGAAAGGTTGTTAAATTCAATATTGTATTTTCTTCTATTTGAACTAAAAATATTCATGAAAAAATTAAAAATAAACAACTTTTTTGGCAAATTGAAATGATTAAAAAAAAAAACACTTTTATTTATAAAGTTGTGAAATTTTTTTAATTTTACAATTTCTTCGGTTTTTTTTTAGTTCACATTGAAGAAAAATATATTAAAATTTAAAAAAAATCTGGTTTTGTTGTTTCAGACAAAAATTGCGAGCTCCATCTTTCCCGCCAATTGGAGACTGCAGTTACAAGGTGCTGCACAAATGTGTATAGAAATCGGCTGAATTTCAATATTTTTTGATAATTTTTTTTTTTGTTATTTTCAAATATATATTAATGTGTCCTAAAAAGCTCGGTCGACTGACTTATTTTTTTCTATTCTAAAAAAATCCTCAAAAAAGCCCGATTTTTAGGCCTCCTAAAGCAGGCTCCCCCCTTAAATTGTAAACTGTCAATCGTAAATTGACAGTTATTAATGCTGTCAATTTAGCAATTTTCAATCACCAATTTCTAATAGTCATTTTTCAATTTTCTAATTTCAATTGTCAGTTGTCAATTTTCCATTTACAGCTCTCGTTTTTTCAAATTTCAACTCACTATTCATGCTTAAATCTTTTTCAACCGTCAAAAGTATTTTTTTAAATATTTATTTTTAAATTTTTAAATTTTCAAATTACCAACTGACAATCGTCAATTGTTAATTATTAATGTTGCCAGTAGGAAATTTTACAATTTTCAATTACCAATTTCTAACTGTAATTTTTCCATTTTCTGAATTTAATTGTCCGTTTTTGTCAATTTTCAATTTCCGTTTTTCAATTTTGTAATTTCCAACTGTCATTTTTCGATTTTCAACTGTCATTTTTCAATTTTCAACTGTCATTTTTCAATTTTCAACTGTCATTTTTTCAATTTTCAACTGTCATTTTTCACTTTCCAGCTGTCATAAACTATGTTTTTGGCCTTTTTTTCCCCGACGTTTTCTACCATTCGTTTTTGTGACGATTGTTCTCCTGGCACTCCTTTCTCCGTATATCTACTCTACACGTCCAAACCATCTCTTATCACCCATACAATGTCAATTGGTTTGAAGTAAAGCCACCCGACTTCAGTTCAGTTTTCTGACGCTGTGTATCTCTGAGTATTCCGATATTATTGTATAGTTCACATGTACAATTTCGCTTCTAATAAAATATCTCTAAATCCAACCATATTATGATTCGTGATTATATCAAGAAATATCGACGAAATTCAAGTAAAACAATACGTAAGCGCAATATGACAGTTCAAAACTGTATCTCTTAACTGTACTTCTTTCTGTCATTAGTCAAGCTAGGTTGTGTTAGGAACAGTGCATTTGAGCACGCTTTATGCTAAATTAAACCTAAACGGTCGCTCAAGTTTGACTGGCAATAACAAAGGGAGAGTATCTTCCGCTTGAACTAAGAATAAACATGGAGAAAGAGCTAAACATTTTTACCCAACCTTTTACAAATTTGCGATAAATCACTTTCTCCGGGTTTTTACGTAGTATACCATGAGAGAGAAAGAGACAAGAAAAGTCTTAACATAATATTGCAACACTTCTAAGTATTAAGAATTTCTCCGTCCGCTCTAACTTCACATCATCGAGTCGTATGCCTTACGTCAAAGGATTTTGAGGTTATTTCCTATATTTGTGTTGATTAAAAAACTTGCAGTGGTTATACAAATCAATCAAAAATGATGGTGATATGTGCTATGGGTGAATAATAATAATAATATTTGGATAATTTGTATGGCGCTGTTTTTGTGAAAAATCACCTCAAAGGCGTCGGAATGTTCAAATAAGACCAAAAAGATTACGAAACATATTTTTTCAGAGGTATTTCAACAGTTTTAAATATTTTTTAACGAACTTAAAAAATTTCATATTTTTAATGATATAAAGACATAAAATCAACAAAAAAGTTCCATCATCATTTAGGCAAACCTTCTGTTATTAGTGTTTGTGTGATATTTCGACTTTATAAATCATCTTAATGGTGTATTGATATTGTTTTGTTTAATGTGTTCAAATATGTTTATTAAAAATTCCATGTGGGCGGTAACTAATAGGCTATCCAACATCCTTTAACATATGTTTGTCTCTTTCTATCGAGTCAGTATAAAGTCAACCGACCTGACTACACTATTTCGCAAAGGTACCTCTCTATATATTCTTACTCGATCATCCACCTTGATGCAAGTATAGCAATCTTCAGCTGCCTATTTGATTATATTCTCCATTGCTAGGAAATTGAGGTGGGTATTTGTTTGAAAGAGAGAGAGAGCGATATCTGGTTGAGTGAGGGAGAGGGTTGCCAGGTTTCTGAACATGACAGATTATGAAAGGAGGCTCTGTACAGAGCAACAGGAAGTCACTTAGTTAACCCCTGTTATGTCTCAGGCCAGGGGTGGCCAACAGCCCGTCAGCTAGTGATGGAATCTAAGAATTTTAATACAATAAAATTTTGAAATTTGGTTTTTTTCATAAGTTTACCAGCTGACATATGCATTACAAAAAACGTACGAATAAAAAAATCAGATATATATATTCTTTCAGCTTGAGTATCCACACTACAATATAACCACTCTCCCGTGACAGAGCGGTAAATTCCTTGGTTCTGAACAGTGGCGGCTCGTGAGTTTTCAGTGTGCTAGAGTGCTGAGATTGAAAAATACGACATTGTTAGTGTTGTAGCCGAAAATGATTTTTATTTTTTTTTCAAGATTTAATTTTTTGTATGAAGATTTTCAGGATTTTTCAGTTTTGGTGGTGCACTGCACGGATTTCTGAAAAATCTTCACACAAAAAGTTGAAATTTCGAAAAAAAAATAAAAAATATATTTTCGGCTACAACAACATCAATGATGACGTTTTTTTTCAATCTTGCCACTCTAGCACACTAAAAAGTCACGAGCTGCCACTGGTTCTGAACCCAGAAATCGCAGATTCAAAATTCAGCGTCTAGAAATAAGTTTTTATTCTAGTTTCGAAAGGGCTATATCGTAAATTATTTATGTTTTATTTGAATACCGTACAGAAGTTCCAACTGGTTGGAGCTAGTGTGACTATGGCATCCCCAATCAGGGTATGTTCAGAGGCTGAAAAAAAAGATGAAAGAAAGGAGATGGGGAAGAAATCTGGTCACCAAACACGGCTAAAGACATTACAAGCAACGTTTCTTTTATGAATGGTGGTATTTCATCAGGGCGATTCTTAGAATATCTAGCATTTACTTCTATACATAGCAAATATAAATCAAATAAAATTAATGATGTAATAAGAAAATTCCTACAAACATTTGCATTTCATTTCGAAGTGGTAGATACTCTCCACCCTGCTAAAATGCCATCAATCAGAATCAAAATATATCGTTGCTTGAAATGGTTCGAGTCGTGTGTTAGGTGGCTAGATCTGAACAGCCATTACATCCCAACCTTTCTCTTCCTGTCTCCTTCTTCTTCTCGTTCCTTTGAGCTTTCACAACACTTTTTAAAGGGAAATGACATAGATCGTCTGGCTTCAAGCAGTTGGGAGGAAGGTGTGATATTCCTATAGTAAAATCAAAGCTTTCGCCTAGGGTTAAATATGTGGTGAGAATTGTTTGGCAATAATGTTTTTAACGGTTTAAGATCGTTTTTGATTTGGACCATTTCTTTTTATTTACGGAAGTCATTAGTTGCCATGCAGTGATATCATGTTTTTACTATTATAATTTGAAAATAAAGTTAGACTTCCAATAATCATATTAATAAAGGGACACTCGAGAACATGGCACGATCAAATGAATCAAATACTTGAGTTAGGCCATGTCGAGAAATCTGTTAGTACCTATTATAAATTAATCCACTGTTTATTCTACTACCTACCCTTATCAAAAAACTCTGTGCATGCCACTGACCCTGATGTATGGCAGCGAGGCATAGAACTAGTAGAGGAAAGATGAAAGTAGACTGAATGCTGTAGAAATGAGTTCCCTGAGGCGTATGTGTGTTAAACCATGTTAAACATATGGATATTTGGAAAGAATGCCAGGCTGCAAGCGTAATGAATGGGTTTAAACAAAGGGACGCTTACATGGTTTGGGTATGTAGAGCGAATGAACAAAAAAATGAGTATGAGAAGAATAGCTAACGCAAAATTGTGAATATCAATTTTTATTTTCTATGTTTTATATTGCATTTTGTATTTACCACTGGTCATATATTTATTTTGATTTTTTCAAGAAGCATGTACTTTTTGTTTTATTTTTTAATGTATCATGTACTATAATATAATACTTTACCTGTCAACATCAATACATTATACAAATTTGTTGTAAAAGCCCACTAGGGCGTTAAAAAATAAATAATAAAAATAAAATAATATAATAAAATAATAATAAATAAAAAGTGAATGGATGAAGAAGTCAGGGACGCCCGAGGAAGACATGGTACGATCATGTGAATCAAATACTCGAGTGGGGCCATGTTGAGAGTCATATAACAGAAGAGTATGTATGAGACGATGTATGAATGTGGATGAATCAAGTAGTGTGTGCCAACCAGGTACTGAAGACCTATTAAACAAAAAAACTTGTGCTCGGGTGTAAACTTCCCAAAATGGTGATTCGAATCTTTTGCATTTCCAGTGACGATAGGTACCTACTAAAAATAACAATTATGTATTTTTGAATTTTACGCACTCACATCACATCACGCTCGAAATTAAATTGTTCGCCATAATCTTTAGTATGTCAATACCGTAAGCCGTCTTCCGCCACGTTCGATGGAAACATTGCTTATACATGCAAAAGTTTAAAATTTTCTTCCGATTACAGTCCTTTACGATATACTCACTATGTTCCTTTTGATGTGTGTGTCGTGACTAAACCACACGGGAGCGGGTTTTATCTGCTAGTAATCTTTATTACGTTATAGTAAAATCAGTTATGAAGCAAGATAAATACTTCATGAGAAATATGTACATCAAAAAGAGGAAGAAAATTGGAAATATAATTCAACAAAGTATAACGCCTATTTAGGCGTATTATAATATATATTTACATGGCCAGCAACGAGGCGCACCTAACAGTCTAGCAGAGGAAGGTGTTTCTAGCGGGAAAGGAGGAATTTGCCCGCTGGCACTTCGGTTTACCCTTTGTGACGGAAAACTACTCTTGTTTTGTGATTACTTACGTCAGCGTTTTTCAATTCTTAAGTAAACGTGATGTACCTAACCTTAAAGACCATCATTTGACAATTACCTACTACGTTTATTCATTATTGTTCCTTAGTTCTACAAAAGATTTAAAAAGGTTTAGTAGATGGTAAATAGAACAGAAAGGAAAATAATTATTTTGTGTTAGGCTTTAGCTCGACTAATCCACGTAGCTTCTTCCTTTCTTCTGTGGAATCCGCAAAATCAGCAGAGTTGTATAACTTGATGGAGAAGTAATGAAAATTTCTTCCATCAACGAGTCTGGACCGAATGCGGCCGGAAAATCTCTAGTTTGAACTCCCTGCCTTATCTCCCGAAAGCGGCTTGATTGATGTGCTAACCAACACACAGCGAGCAACAACACAGAGCTCTGGAGCCTTGTAATTAATTAGCGCATGTATTATGTAGAGCCTGATGTTTTGTTAATCAGCTGTTTGCAAGATGATAATGGCTCGGTTGTTTCAAGGTTAGGTTGGGTTCCGAGGGAAACAAGCGAAGTAAAAGCTCAGCCAAAGCTCAGTTGAAAAAGAGTTTGAATCAAAATTGACCAATTTTTTACCGATCATTCGTTCGAAGCTTTAATTATTATTGAAAACTATAAGGATTTTTTTAAATTTTGGACAGCGTGTACAAAGCGAATCATTACGAATTACCGTCTAGAGCCAGTGAGAATATGGCTTCCCCAATAGCGGTATGTTATGAGGCTGAAGGTAGTGGGGAGGGAAAGGAGATGAGGAAGGTGAAGTTTGAGAAGTACCTGGATATTCAGATCTGGTTACAAAACACGGCCAAAGCCATTTCAAGCAACGTTTTAGTTCTAAATGGTGGTCTTTCACCAGGGCGATACTCAGAGTATCTGCCACTCTGGAACGTGCCGCAAATATACTATATACGAATATATATATATATATATATATATATATATTTTTATATCAATCAAATGTGTTATGACACATATTAATTAAATAAAATTTGCCGGGTTCGAACCCGCAACCTCTGGATTCGTAGTCGAACGTCTTACCACTCGACCATGCAAGCTAAATAACTAACCTCAAAGCGATGAATCACTTTCTTAGGGTTTTTACGTCGAGAGAAAGAGACAAAAAGACAAGTTGTCACATTATATCGCACCACGTTTAGGTATGTAATCATGTTTTCCGTCTCCCGCGTCTCCAGCGACTCCGCCCACTACGTTTTGTTATGCGACATAACTCAACGGTTTTTGAGGTTATATCCTATATTTTTGTTTAAAACAATACTGTAAAAAAGTGTTAATACAAATTAACAAAAACATTATGTCGACATGTGCTATGAATGGTTATATAAATAACCTAGCTCTAGTCCTAGCCACGCCCGAGTCATGCAAAAATCATCAAGCTACCTCCTGTATATTACTGCTCTGAGAAACTAACTAAGTAACCATCACGCCATTTTCCCGCAGGGGTAGGTGAGAGGACAGACTGCCACACATTTCTGTCTTGGCACACAATCCTTGCTTCATTCACATTCACACATCGTATCATACATACTCTTCTGTTATTCTGACTCTTCACATGGCCCGATTCAATAATTCGATTCCTAGGGCGTCCCGACATCTTCTTTCATTCACTTTCGCGTCATTTATTCTTACCACACTCCTTTCTTCGTTCATTCGCTCTACATGCCCAAACCATCTAAGCGTCCCTCTCTGTGTTAAATAATCGAAACGTTCGCGTTGCTTGGAATAGCTTCAGCCGTGTTTGGTGACTAGATATGAATAGCCAGGTTCTTCCCTACCTTCCTCTTATCCATCTCCTTTCCCTACCTATTACCTTCAGCTTCGCAACATACCCCAGTCGCGGATTCCATAGTCTCACCGGCTCTAGACGTTTGGGAGCAGTTGGGACTCTTGTGCAGTATTAACTATTAAAAAAAGCTTAAATTTGCTTACTTACCAACCTTCCTCTTCTCCATCTCCTTCCCCTCAATTCTAATTTAAGCTTAACAACATACCTCAATTGGGGATGCTATAGTCTCACTGGCTCTAGACGGTTGGGAGCAGTTGGGATTCTTGTACGGTATTAACTATAATAAAAAACCGGAAATTAGCTACGGTGTTATGCAATTTTAACAGATTTTCTCTCTGGGATTTTTAGGCCGTACCCTCTTTTACATAATAATTTTTGAAAAATCAATTCAACCATCAACAACTGACCCAAGTCGTGATGTCAAAACAGTATTATTTTTTCCATAATATTTCATTGTCCAATAAGAAGAAACATTTTCAAATAAAGTACATACAAAATCTATTATACAATTTTCATCGGAAAGCCACGAGGAAATAATATACGATACCCTACTCAAGATAATTCAACCGACCAGCTCTACATGGACTACGGTCTACGGTCTACAGTCTACGCTGTCTACGCTGTCTACGGTCTACACGATGGTAATTTGCCAGTAGACAGCCGATTATTATTGTCTGATGTATTATACCGCACTTGCGAGGCACGTTGAATAAAAAAGGGGCTGCCAAACTACGTAGGATATTTATTACATTCTAGGGGGTGATTACGTTTAGTTTTGTGATTACGGTTATAGTGACTTGGTGTCAAAGAAAAATTAAAATATTAAAACAGAAACGAGACGAAAAACGTAAAAATATTAATGTACCGTGCCGTGCAAATTAATTAACAAACAAAAAAATGAGCACCGCACAAGACGGCCTCCATGGTCGAGTGGTAAACTTTTATTTAAATAATGTGTGTCATAATCTGGAGTAACAATCTATGGAGAGAGAGCTAATTATTTTTACCCAACCCATACAAATTTGAGATAAATCACTTTCTCCGAGTTTTTAGGTCATACATCACGATAAAGAAAGAGACAGAATTCCCCAAATTATCACACCGCTTTAAAATATCGTAAGGATGTTCTTCGTGTCCCGCGTCTCCGTTGACTCCGCCCACACGTTTTGATATGCGACATAAATGGACATAAGTCAACGGTATTTTAGGTTATTTGCTATATTTTTGTTTGTAACAATACTGTGAAAAGTGGTTATACGAATAAACACAAAACATTATGTCGACATGTGCTATGAATGGATGTATAAATACCCTAGCTCTAGTCCTAGCCACGCCCAGGTCTAGCCGAGTCCGGCAAAACGCATCAAAACTGACTACAGCAGCGCTCTCTCTTGTATATTATTACTCTGAGGTCATAACACATCTAATTCATATAAAAATCGTAAAAAGTATATTTGCGGCATCGCCCTGGTGAAAGACCACCATTCAGAATCGAAACGTTGCTTGATTGAAACGGCTTTAGCCATTTGCAACCGATCTTAATAGACAGGTACTTCCAAACCTTCCTTTTCTCCATCTTATTCCCCTCCTTTCTACCTTCATCCTCACAACATACCCCTGTTGAAGATGCCATAGTCTCACTAGCTCTAGACGGTTGGGAGCAGTTGGGACTCTTGGGTGGTATTCACTTTACAAGGGTCCCAACTACTCCCAACCATCTAGAGCCTGTGAGACTATGGCATGTCTAATGTGGGTATATTTTAAGGCTGTATGTAGTGAGCGAGAGAAAGGTGCTGGGAAAGAGTAAGGTAAGGAAGTGCCTGGCTATTCAGATCTGGTCACCATTTATATTCACACATCGTCTCATACATACTGTTCTGTTATTCTGTCTGTCGACATGACCCGATTCAAGTATTTGATTTACTCAATCGTGCCATGTCTTCCTCGGGCGTCCTTGACTTTTTCTACTATTATCTTTTGCATCGTGTATACTCCTTACAATATTTTCTTCGATCATCCGCTCTACACGTGCAAACCTTCTAAGCATCCCTTTCTTGATCCTATTAATTACGCTTACATCAGCCTTGCATTCTTTCCGGATAAGGCTATATTTATAATATCATATTCAACCAAATCATACCCCGGTTAATTTGTAGACGTTATGATTTCCGCAGTGGTTAACCCTGATTTCTAACTCAAGCACGGTTCAGGCATAAGGGGAACTGTTTATCAAGATCGGGTTCAGACAGGTTTACCTGTGACAGGGCTGAACTGGATTCCGTGCTTTTCCCAATGAGCCAACGCGATCATCGGAAATATTCAACTGTTACAAAATAATTATGCTATAATACGCATGTATTCAAAGCTCACAACAAAATATATATGGAGAGAGAGCTAAATATTTTTACCCAACCTATACAAATTTACGATAAATAACTTTCCCCGGGTTTTTACGCCGTATACCGTGAGAGAGAAAGAGACAAGACGGGTTCTCGCATAATATCGCACCACTTTTAGATATGTAAGCATCTTATCCGTCTCCCGCGTCTCTGGCGACTCCGCCCACTACGTTTTGCTATGTGAAATAACTCAACGGTATTGAGGTTATATCCAACATTTTTGTCGAGAACAATACTGCGAATAAGTAATAATATTTATTTAATAATTTAATTAATAACACTAGTATCTTTGTCTCTCACGGTTTACGACGTAAAAACCCGGAAAAAATGATTTATCCCAAATTTGTATGGGTTGGGTAAAAAGAATTAGCTCTCTCTCAATATATATTGTTACTCCAAGGCTACTTAGGTAACTCAGGTAATTTAATGCTCTTCCTTAGTTACCTAAAGCGACAAAAAGCTAAAAAAAGTCCCAAACTTGTGTCGATTCTTTCTCCCAAATAGCAAACATATTTTAGATGGCTGAAGGGCCACAAAATATGTTTGCTATTTGATAATCAAACGAGAGTCAGAGCATTCGATGCTGAAAAATGAACTGTTCAAAACTGCAAATTTAACTAATTTTTGAAGTGTCATTTAAGCCCTTTTGCCTTTCCAGCGACGATATCCTTCTTCTAGCCCCCCCTTTTTAATAATAATATCAGGATAATTTTTATAGCGTCATTTTTGTGAAATATCACCCCGAAGACGGTTAACAAGGTCTTACAATATCCCCTTAATGAGTAATAATTTAATGAAATAATATTTTCTCACAGAAAGCAATCACTTTGTGGTTTGACATATTTAATGAACATGAAATAATAGCATTGTAAAAGACCACAGATTTTATTGTTGTTTCAATGACCGACCGGTTTCGCTTAGAATAAACATCATCAGGGTAAACTATACATAAAATACACTGCGTGGTTATATATACTCGTTCATACGGAGGGAGAAGACAATATAACATAAAATAAGAGAACAGTGAGAAAACATGGAATTACATTTAAATTATAACAAAGAAACAGAGAGAAAGAGACAGATAATATGAAATGAAAGAGGCAAAACGTCAACTGAGAAGGTGATAAAAGAATAATGAAAAAAATATAAGTTTACAGGAAATATACATAATATTAAATTAATAGACAAATTTACCTGATTATCAAGAATATGACTATTAATTTTAATGGCTTTCTTTATTTCCAGTGCTTCTAAATTATTTAATATGTTGCCATGATCATTTTTGTGGAGAACATGATTACCGGTCGGTCATAAAAATGATAAAATAACACAAAGTTATTTTTTTCATTTCTTTTAACATGTCAAACCACAAAGTGATTGTTTTCTACGAAAATATATATTATATTTTTTTCCTGATCGTTTGCAACTTCAACAGATAAAAATAGTAAAATGTATAAAATAAGTGAGGTGTTTTTTATAAATTTAAATATATATAACCTAGTCCAGTACTGATCTGAAGTTGTTAATACGCGAATAGGGGTGCTAGTGTTAGTTGGCAGAAAAAGCGATACGTTCCAAGTTCTTGGCATATTTATGAAGCCTTTTTTTAATTCGCAGCTTTCGTGCTTTAATGCAATACGTTTATAACTAGGGAAGAAATTGACCTGCTCCGTAGATGAGTGGTCGAGATTCTGAGCTTTGGAGGTTCGATTCCCGCTATGAAAATATAGGCATTTCCTAACCGTCCCCTTACCCCTCTCCTTCCTTTTTACAACTTCAGTCTATAGCCTCGCATCACTTTCCAAATTTGGGATGACATAGTCCTACTGGGTCCGGGTAGTTGGAACTCTTGTTGGACATCCTATTTGTAAAAGAAAAAACGTAGCGCTGAGCAGTTTTATAAGATATCTAACAAGTCTCAAATAAAGCCGATATATGAATAATAGTTAGAGATGGTCGATATCAGAATTGGGTGTACCTGCGATTCCAGTTACCTGTGACCAGCGAGGAACCGGTTATTTATCCAGTTATTTTTGGAGCCGGTTCCTGGTGCTAGAAAAGTTTCACGAAGGAAATTTTTATATTCAAATCAAAAAGTACTAGCAAATCGAAAAAAGTTCCTCCAAAAAAAATCACTAGTCGGTAGAGATTTGAAAACAAAAAGTACCAGCAAATCAACAAAAAAACGGTTCCTCGTATAAATAATATCGATTTTTATTTTCCAAAAAAAAGGAACCGGTTCCTCACAGAAATAATATCGACGGTTCCAGTGACCGGCTTGGAACCGGTTACTTTTAACCGGGACAGGAATATAGACCATCTCTAAAAATAGTACCTATGGCGCCCTTGAACTGATTTTTTACTGCAATGGCGCTTTACAAATCATCCGAATATTATTATTATCATCATTATCGGACGTTTCACCAATAGCTCCATTGCAACTGTTGGATCCGACGCTGCGATAAAACGTCGAGTGTGTTTTCAGCTTCAGATAAATTTGTAAAATAGTGGACTGTAAAGATTAATCGACCTCTCAGAAATGCCTTTGGTCTTCCATGGGACACTCATGTCAGGGACATTTATTCAAATACCGATATCCTTCCAATCAAGATCCTCCCCAAACATGAAATCACAAGCACCATTTTACAAATTACTCAGCAAATAACGCACACTAACATCAAACCCCTTTACAATCAAGACATCCAACAACATATCACACGAAATAACAATAAAATTCACGTTCCACTTACATACACCACAAAGTATGGGATAAAATGTTTGAAATATTTTGCCTACACATTATATAAGTATAAATATAAAAACAGTTAACTTAATAAAAAATACCAAAATAAAGATTCAAAAGAATATTTTAAAAATTTATTTAAAGATGAAAACACCTAATCCCCAAAACAGTTTTCTTTTCCCGGTAGAGTAAAAACATTTTCATTCACTGCACTTCAAGGTTTTTTTTAATTTTTATTTTTAAATATATATTATTACTAATTACCATTTTTTTAATACTGTATTTCTTATTATGTTATATTGTATTATATTATTTGATTTATTATAATCTATGATTTATGTTAGTTTGATTATTTTGTATTTTGTAGTAACTCATGGAGTCTTTTAATTTCCCTTGTCCCAGAATGAGTTTTTATAACTCGTCGGGATTGCAATGTAAGATATTTAATAATAATAATAATAAAAATAAAAATAAAACAATGCTACTTGATAGAAGTGTCTGATTATGGATGTGGAAAGATTGTTGGAACGAAGTGAAAATGGGTAACCATTCACTCACCGATGTAGTTGAAGTTATTGATTATTCTTACACATTGTATTATTGACGAATACGAATCACAACAAAACACCACACTTAATATAATATTACTTGAAGAACAACAGCAAACCGACGATCAAGCGAGAGACCAACAAACCAACACGAAACACGTTTTTTCAAATAACTCTCTTTTGTGTTGATTGTCACTTGTTTCGAACACCAGATTGTTCCACACGGAATTCGATATCGCGAAATGGTTGGATAAGGTAGGAACTGGGTGAAAAACATAAAGGTAAGAACCCATCAAATTATCACTTTGAAATCCAACAGCAACCTCTCTTTCCATTACACACGTCGTTTATGAGAAAGAGAGAGACGGAGGGACTACAACTTAGCTCTCGGTAGCAGGACAGTATCAACGATTTCCACACACTTAACATGTCTCGCTATACTAAATCAAGATAAGCACAATATGAAAGGTTTCCTGTACTTTCTTGCCTTGTCACCCCGGCCATTGAGCCACTGGGGCCGCCCATCCGTCATAATCACTCTCCCTTTGTCGCGGAGCATAATGGATAAGTGCGGGAGGGGAGCTACGGTCTGCATAGTGCTGTAGGCAGTGACGTAGCGACTAATTCGCAGACCCCCGGCAATGTAAATACAAACAAGAAACAAAAAATGTTTTTGTAAAAAAAAAAAAAATTTACTTCACATTTTAAGTAAAATACACAAAATAAAACTTAATTGAACTGTTAGTAGCTAAATAATTTTAATATTCCATTAAATGTGCATCAAAACAAAGTGTTCATTTTAAATTAAAATTTGATTTTTATTATTTTTTTATTGAAATATTTACGGAAAATAATATTTAATCTTGTAATAACGATATTATAAAGTAGAGCTAAATGTTTTTACCCAACCTATACAAACTTGCGATAAATCTTGTTTATACGTCGTAAACCGTGAGAGAGAAAGAGACAAGATAAGTTCTCACATAATATAGCACCACCATTCGGTATGAGGGCATGTTCTCCGTCTCCCGCGGCTCTGGTGACTCCCTCCACTACGTATTGACATGCGACATAACTGGACATAAATCAACGGTTTTTGGATTATATGCTTTATTTTTCTTTATGGCAATACTGGAAAAAAATTACCATACAAATACATAAAAACATTATGTCAACATGTGCTATGAATGAATTGTTTTTAAAAAATTATTTTTATATGAATACCGCACAAGAGTCTCAACTGCTCTCAACCGTCTAAAGCCTATGAGACCATGGCATCCCCAATTGGGTTATGTTGTGGCTGAAGGTAGTGGGGAGGGAAAGGAGATGGGATGAATCCATTTTTTTCAAAAGTAAAAAAATCGAAGAACACACAAAAACGTGACTAACCTTTCCAGTTGTCAAAAACAAACCACTAATCCAAAATGGCTGATAATGCTAACATATGATAAAGATATGTGTACCAACATAACGAAAAAAAAAATCGATAATTGAATGTACGCAGCCCGCGAAAATTCAAAATTCACCCTTTCTTTTGAACAGGCCATGTAACAAATATAAAAATCTACCCCTACGATACCTGTCCCTTCCTTCTGAGAGGTTACGCCACTGGTTGTAGTGCTGTATTGTGAGAGAAATGATACAATTTGTGATTTATGTGGTCATGATTCGAGTGGATATTTCAACACCCATATGCTAGAATCTCTCTGTATATTTATTTATAAGTATTTGCAATACAGAGTCAGAAGTTCAAGGATATATATATATATTTTTTTAAAGTTAAATTTAATCATTTTTTAAATAAAAATAAATCAATTTTAAAAACTTAACCAACTAACTAACCATCACGCCGTTTACCCGCAGGGGTAGGCAGAGAGGATGGACCGCCATATAACTCTGTCTTGGCACACACTCCTTGCTTCATTTACATTCATACATCGTCTCATACATACTCTTCTGTTATTCTGATTCTTCATATGACCCGATTCAAGTATTTGATTTACTTGATCGTGCCATGTCTTTCTCGGGCGTCCTCGACTTCTTCTTCCATTCACTTTCGCATCATATATTCTTTTTACACTCCTTTCTTCGTTAATTCGCTCACATCAGCCTTGCATTCTTTCCGGATATCCACATTTTTAATACGGTCACACATGGTTTTACCGCACATACGTCTCAAAGATCTCATTTCCACAGCATTCAGTCTATTTTCATCTTTTCTCTGCCAGTTCCATTCCTCACTGCCATACATCAGGGTTGGTATAAGCACTCCATTATGGACTGCTAGCTTCGCTTCCTTGGACAATTTCTTATTTGCGCCAGCAAAATTTTCCGTCCTTTCAAAACTTTTGTCAAATAAATATGTGTCATAACCTTGAAGTAACAATATATGGAGAGAGAGCAGATTTTTTATAATCAACCTATACAAATTTGGGATAAATCACTTTCTCCGGGTTTTTACGTAGTACACCATGAAGAGACAAAAAAATCTCCCAAATTATCACACCGCTTTAAATTATTGTAAGAATGTTATTCGTGTCCCGCGTCTCCGTTGACTCCGCCCACACGCTTTGATACGTAAAATAAATTGACATAACTCAACGGTTTCTTAGGTTACATTCTATATTTTTGTTGAAAACAATACTGTGAAAAAGTGGTTATACGAATAAACAGCAACATTATGTTGAAATGTGCTATGAATGGATGTATAAATACCCTAGCCCTAGTCCTAGCCACGCTAAAATCTAGATGAGTTCAGCAAACCTCATAAAAAACTGACTACAGCAGCGCTCTCTCTTTTGTATATCTGGTGAAAGACCACCATTCAGAATCGAAACACTGCTTGGAATGACTTAAGCCGTGTTTGGCGACCAGATATGAACAGCCAGGTTCTTTCCAAGCTCTCTCTTCCCCATCTCTTTCCCCTCCCCACTAACTTGATCCTCACAACATACCGCAATCAATGATGTCATAGTCCCACTGGCTCCAGCAGCTGGGACTCTTGTGTGGTATTCACTGTGAACATAAATATAAAATAAACTCGTAGATGCAACAATGGTGAAAAACTATAATCCAAATTTTACTTTTACACAATAAAATAATATTTGATTCATCTATCATTAAAATAAACTTTCATAAATATTATTTATTAGACAATTTCATATTTTGTAACCCGACGATAGGCTTTGGAGCAAGTCCATGTGTCACCATTACATTTAAAGCGCCCCTGAGGTGATATTTAACGAAAACGGCGCTATATAAATTAGGCAAGTATTATTACAACCTAAGAGAGATTAATTACTATACCTCGAACAGCGTCGGCTATTAACCTTTATGTGACTGAAAGGGTACCCGGGTACCCTCTTCGGTTTTAAACATTTTTATTTTTAATGTTTCAGTAAGTCTCACCGGCTGAAACTTTCTGATTTCTCCACCATAGTGAAAATGAACAATTAAACATAACCGTTGGATATGTGGAGGGTGGCATGTTAGCGGAAAATGGAGTATAATATACAACTTCTGAAGAGTACCAGGGTACCCTCATGTGTTTTATATGATTTTTTTAAGCTTGTCCGTATTTATTAATCAGTTTATCTTATTTAAAATGATAAACATGCTATACGGTTGTGGTCAAAGTATATCACCTGTATCCTTAATACTATTTTTAATCACCTATTTAATTTTAAACCCCAAGAAAAGATAGTACTGGGTGAAATTTCTATCCATTTCCCCAAGACTTGAACTTAGTCAAAATATATAACGTCATAAAAGCGGTTCAACAAACTCCAGAAAATGATATACTGTAAAATAAACCTTCATATCAATTTAAAAAGGTGTATTTTTCTTTAGTCACATAAGGGTTATCGATAATTATATATAATATACAGTCTACAGCACGCCCTGCAAGTGCGATACCGTCACAGCGCACGTATTGTGCCATTACGGATTATAAGTTGTGACCATAGTTCTAGTGATATACCGCTGTAATTAGCAAATTGCGTGCAAACGCTGTAATCGCGAAGGGATTGTACAGTGGATGGCATGGGTGCAATTTGCAAAACTACGTATGTTAAAAAAAATGTTGTAGAGAACCAGTTTTTCAGGTGGTAGATACTGGGTTGCGGGTTCAAACCCGGCGTGCGAAATATATATTTTTAAATAAATATGTGTCATAACCTCAGAGAAATTATATACCAGGAGAGATGTCTTTGCGAAACAGTGTTTATTTATTAATGCCCGTTATAGGCAAAATTAGTGCAAACAAATATTGTAAAATAAAAATAAAAAAGAGCATTGAATAGCAGATACTCGTACAAAATATTGTTGAAAAAAATAACCAATAATATTTAATAAACAACAGGTTCAAAAATATTGTAAAAAAAAAAGAAAAAAAAATTAAATAACAGGTCCAACTATTAGTTTAGCTCTGCCAGATGACAACAACTGTACTAAATGAGACTTATAGTTTGATATTGACGAGTTCAATATATCAGCGACATCGGAGTATGTGTTTCCCAGCTGTTGCATTCGTCGCATAGGCGTGTTGAATTGCGAGGTTGAAGCAGAATTGCTACAATAGTACGGTAGGTACTGCCTTGTAACCGTCTTGCTAGGAACATGAAATGAAATCAAACCTTAATAGTTCAGGGCTGTCAATCATTGAATTTATAATTTTTTATAAGCAAATCAAGTTGGTAATTATTCTCCGTTCAGACAATCTCAATAAATTGTCGGTATTGTAGATTTTTTCCCGACTCGGGCGTCTAGAATTTTTATGGACACACCTTTTTACATTCATTCATACAGCGTGTCGACATAATGGTTTGTTTATTTGGTTCAGTCCTCCATAAATGTGGTTTCCTGCATTCACCCTTCTTTCAATATCTCTATCAACCTCTCTATCAATCTCTCGGAAACAAACTCAAATACTTGCTCCAAGTATTCATCATTCACAGCTATATTACACGCTGTTCTCGTACTCTCTCTTTCAAACACCATGACATTGGACTTACATTCATCATTAACTCATTCTGCACACACAGTTCGTTCATCCTAGACACGCGAAACTGTAGATCAGCTTTTCCTTCTCTCGTAAACATACTTCCATATTATAAAGTGTTGACATAAAATATTTATAAAGTGGTTGTTGGATCCGAAAGCTGCGATAAACACCGAATGCGATTCAACTTCGAATGAACTTTGAATTAGAATGGTCTGTAAAACGAAATAACGAATACTACTTGATGGAAGGTTCGATCGTATATTGTGGATAAAATGAGGATTTAAGCCAATTCACTCACCGATGAATGTAATGTCTTCGACTGCTTGAAATCTTGAATTATTTTGAACAATATGTTGCAACAACACAACCTCACACGACCGACGACGAAACCAGAAGGAAGGCAGCAACCCGCGACACGACGATCACCAACAACGTCTTCTTCTTCTTTTTTTGCAAGGTTGTTCAAAAATAAACCGAATGGCAAATTGGCGGGATAGGTAAGGACTGGATGATAAACAAAAAGGTGAGAACCTTACAAGTTGTCAATTTGAAATCCAACATTAATTATTATTAACATAGTTGTAAGGTATAGATTTAATATTGTGTATGAAAAAGGTGTGATAAGGAGTATAATTGGGTAATGAGGCTAATTGTTTCAATATATGTTTTAATCTGTATCCACTCACTTCTTTAACCATCCACCTCCCCCTGATTCACCAGACACGTGTCCCACTTACCAGTTGTTTGATTAACCTAGGATTTGAACCATTAGTGGTGTAACTTCAAATAAAAGACTAATCATATAGACTTACTTGAACAAATATTCCGATGTATAAATGATCCAACACCGCTTTGCCTATCGCGATTTCAACTGTTTGTTTACAACATTCATACAAACGTAATGGTACGTACTGGAGTAACAATGTATGGAGAGGGAGCTGATTCTTTTTACCCAACCTATACAAACTTGCGATAAATCACTTTCTACGGGTTTTTACGTCGTACACCATGAGAAAGAAAGAGACAACAAAAATAACAAACCGCTTTTATGTACTGTAAAGATGATCTTGGTCTCCCGCGTTTTGCGATTGTGTACCGTTTATGTACGGTTTTTAGGTTATATGCTATATTTTTGTTGATAACAATACTGTGAAAAAAGTGGTTATACAAATAAACAAAAAAATTATGTCGACATGTGCTATATGGATGTATAAATACCCTAGCCCTAGTCCTAGCTACGCCCAGGTCCAGCTGAGTCCGGTAAAAATCATAAAAAACTGACTACACTGCCTTGGATAGGTACCACTAAATGTACTCTAATGGTACGTACGTACATACAACAATTTCAGACGTTCTTCCTTTATCGACGATACGTTTTAAGGGTTGTATTTTGTCGAAAGTTCAAGGGAGATATCCTTGTAGAAGTGTTTTGAAAGTGGTTTTTTGTTGGTGTTTGAAAAATTATTTCCAATTTTCTATGGCCATCGTAATGTTGAGAATTAGGTGCCGGGAGTCAGTGACGACCTCCGCAGTAGAGTGGTCAGATATCCAGAGGTCGCGGGTTCAAACCCGGCGTAAGCGAATGCATTTTGTTTAATTAATATGTGTCATACCCTGATTGGGGATGCCATCGTCTCACTGGCTCTAGATGGTTGGGAGCAGTTGGGACTCTTGTGTAGTATTCATTTGAAATAAAAGTGGGACTGTGGCATTACCAATAGGAGTATGTTGTGAAGCTGCAGGGAGTGGGAGGGAGCAGGAGATGGTGGTCATCACTTATTTATTATTACTCTGTTATATCATTCTGCTTTGTCATTGTTCTGTTTTATCATGTTCTGTTGTATCATCCTCTATTTTGTAATGTTCTAATAATCACCCCCATTAATCACCAATTCTCGGCCCATTTCCGCGTTTGATCAAATAATCAGGCGCTAAGCATGCCAGCACGACTATTATTTTATCACTAAGGTCTAATAATTTTTTTTCATTTTATGTCTTATAATGTTCTGTTGTATCATATTCTGTTTATATTAAACATTCTTTTTTACCATTCAGAATTGAAACCTTGCTTGAAATGGCTTTAGCCGTGTTTTGTGACCAGATCTTAATAGCCATGTACTTTTCGACCTTCCCCATTTCCTTCCCCTCCCCCCTACCTTCAACCTCACAACATACCTCGATTGGGGATTCCATAGTCTCACTGGCTCCAGACGGCTGGGAGCAGTTAGGCCTCTTGTGCGGTATTCACTATAAAAAACAGCATGTTCTGTTTTATCGTGGAACCGTTTAAATTAACCTTGATCTTTCTTTTTTTCGCAGGTAAGAACATATATTCCACTGCTTTACTGGTTATAACACAATGAAGAAGAATAGAAGGATATTCAAGGTATTTATTTAATTGCGTAAATATAGTAAGTAGGTACTTGACAATTCAAAATGATAAAAGCCTTTGTTTTAATATTCGATAAAACAATTTTCAAAACAATCATTCACTGTCGTTCTGGTACACGAGCCATGGAAGATAAAATATATATATTCACGATCAAATCCTTCCGATTACAGATTTTTATGTTATTATTTCCTCCTTTAGCCAACGTTTCTGACAGCTTTCAGCAGAATCCATCATCGGGGCAGATGTGTGCGGGGTAGGTGTGACACGGAATACAAAAAAATAAATGACACCTTGTTAAAGCGATGATTAAATGTTACTTAACATGAGTTTTTAGCAACATTTTATTTGTTATAGTTTTCACTGTCGCCAATTTATTGAATCGAGGATTGAACGCTGCTTTTTTTGACAATAACTTCACAAAGGAGGCCTTGAGGGAAATAATTTCCTTCAGTCCCTATGTCATCTTTGAGGATCTCATTTCTACAGCATTCAGTCTACTTTCATCCTTCATCTGACATTCTTCCATGCCTCACTACAATACATCAGGGTTGGTACAAAAACTTCATTGTGGACTGCTAGATTCGATTATTTGGACATTTTTTTAATTCACGCCAGCATCCCTTCGATACCGGTGCATTGTCGGGAAACTCGCCAAACGCGCGCCCGACATTTGTACACGGGTGACTAAAGTCATGTATTAAAATACATTATTATACGACCCGTTCTCATGTATTAAAATACATGAGAACGGGTCGCTTTTACGACTCATTCTTATGTTCAACAGCTCGGCTATGGAACGATTTTCCGACCTCTATATTTTCTCCCTCCTTCAACATGGGCCTCTTCAAGATCCAAGTTCACTCCTTCCTTTCCTCAAAAAGAACCTCCACGCAGCATCCCCAAAGATAACATAGGCCCCGAGGGATTTTTTTTCCTAAAGGCCTCCTGTGTGGAGTTATTGTAACAAGCAGTAAGACGTATTAAAAAAAAGATTTCACGGTACAAGGAAAAAATAAATCAGTAATGTTCACTTTTACAAAGTAACGTTTATCGGGTAGAGATATTTTTACAAACAATTAAGATTATCTAAAACCCTACTCGTTCCCCGGGCAATATTACATTACTACCGCTTTTCACGAACACACGTTGATGCTACTAATGAACGAACAAGCAACACAATTATTTCATCAGAACATTATTTAAACATTAAAATAATTAGAGGAACCACCCCTCTCTCAGAAATTAAAAACCGCTGGGTTCACTCGGCGGAAACTGTTCCAGAAGTTCAACGGATAATAACACCGGTAACTTTATATCTGGGGAGCTTTAACTCCAGCTTAAATTCCACGAAATATAGCACAGATATCAGAATTCCAAAACCACAAAGCAAAATTTCTGATTCGTTGGATTTACTTGCCAAATAACCGACTCCCCTCAAACTTGTCTTTTGTAATTATACGATTTGTTACCGTGTTAAAATCACGGGGTGTAACTTGATTTCTCAAGAAAAAATATTAGTAGCTTTAATCCACCCGTTTTTAATAAAGAAAAATCACTGCTGAAATACATATAGAGGCCTGTTCAAAAGAAAGGGTGAATTTTGAATTTTCGCGGGCTGTGTACATTCGATTATCGTTTTTTTTTTGTTATGTTGGTACACATCCGTTTATCATATGTTAGCATTATCAGCCATTTTGTATTAGTGGTTTGTTTTTGACAACTGGAAAGGTTAGTCACGTTTTTGTGTGTTCTTAGATTTTTTACTCTTGAAAATAATGGATTAAAGAATATTTATTGAATTTTGCGTTAAAAATGGAATAAAGTGCTCCAACGCACTTAAAATGTTGACTGTGGCATTCGGCGAGTCTACTTTGTCTCAAAAAAGTGTTTATAAGTGGTACAAACGCTTTACAGAAGGCCGAGAAGATGTTAATGACGATGAGCGTCCTGGAGTTGTAAAAAAACAAATCATGGATTTTATATTTTAATTATACAACATATATCAAATCCAATTTCAGTACAATGGAAAACAACAAAAATATTTTTTTAACAACTAAACATTTAAAAATTAATAAGTTTTTTGAACATAGGTAAATTTTCTGTAAATATATCTTTATATGTACATGATACATTTAATAGAAATATACCTCCTGGTATGCTGTGCTGTGCAAAAACATCTTTTCGACCGGGTATGTTAAACACGGTATGATTTCTGCTGCGGCAGTATTTGTCAGGCACGAATAAGCAGTAGCATGCCAAGAGGTATGGACAGTCGATCAAGTGGTTTATAATCTTAAAGCCTATTGTCATGAGACCAGCATTGCGCCTAGTCTCTGAGCTTTGATAATTTGTCTCCTCAAGTAGCTCTATGTGATGCATGAACATAGGGTATGTTCCGTGCGAACATATGTACACATACCTGAGGATTTTTTTTCTGAATCTGTTCCAATATACTCGTATTTGTATATTTGGTCTGATGTGGAGCAGTGCTAGCGTACTCCAACTTGCTTCTGATCACTCCGTTGAAGAGGGCTGTCACCGTATTTGTGTTATTAAACTCTTTGCACCTTCTGATTACAAAACCAAGAAGTTTGTAGCAAACTGAAGTAAGTTGCACTATATGCCTCGAAAACGTTAGCCTGGGATCAAAAACCACCCCTAGATCTTTGATGGTAAATACGAGGGTTAAAACTTCACAGTAAGTTCAAAGTCATGGTGTTTGAAAGAAAAGTACGAGAACAGCATGCAATATAGTTGTTAATGATGAATACTTGGATCAAGTGGATGAGTTCGTGTATTTGGGAAGTTTGATTGCGAGAAACGGAAAGGCTGATAAGGATATTGAAAGAAGGGTGAATGCAGAAAACTCCACTAAACGAGGACTAGCGCAACAAAATGTCAAAAGAAACGAAGCTAGCAGTCCACAATGGAGCGCTTACACTAACTCTGATGTATGGCAGTGAGAAAATATGTAAGTGGACTGAATGCTGTAGAAATGAGATTTCTGAGGCGTGTTTGCGGGTACAACCTTGTATGAACGTGTTAAAAATAATAATAGTTTGGAAAGAATGCAAGGTTGATGCGAGCGTAATTAATAGAATCAAAAAAGACAGCTTAGATGGTTTGGTCATGTAAAGCGAATGAACGAAAAAAGAATTGTGAAAAGAAGACGAAGGAGGCGAAAGTGAATGAAAGACATGGCACGATCAAGTGAATCAAATACTTGAGTCGGGCCTTGAATGAAGAGAATAACAGAAGAGTATGTATGAGACGATGTATGAATGTAAATGATGCAAGGAGTGTGTGCCAAGACAGAGTTGTATGGCGGTCCATCCTCTCTGCCTACCCCTTAAGATTGGTGATGGTTAGTTGTTAGTTAGGAACATTTTTTTATTTTTTTTAAAAGCAAGACAAATATTCCCGGGTTACGAATAACCTGAGAATATTTGAAAAACTCCTACTGCCATCATAAAAAGCGGAAGATGTTGCTTGTGCAATGATGGAGGACTTAGCCAGCAGAGGAATTGAACGCGACGCCCGGGTGGGAATCCGACGTTCTCCACTCAGCTACCGACCTGTCTAAATATCAAATATTATTTTTATAATTTGATCAATATCAAATTATAAAAATTATATTTTAATAATTTGATATTGATCATGACAACCTCCGTAGTCGAGTGGTTAAGGCGCTCGACTACGAATCCAGAGGTCACGGGCTCACATTCCGGCGTGCGTAAATAAATTGTGTATGGTTAAAAATTATTATTTTACATTAAATTCGTATAAAATAAAATATAGTAATTTTCGGCACGTTCCAGAGTGGTAGATACTTTGGAGTATCGCCCTGGTAAAAGACCACCATTCAGAATCAAAACGTTGCTTGAAATGGCTTTAGCCATCTTTGGTGATCAGATCTGAATATCCAGGTACCTCCCAACCTTCATCTTTCTCATTTCCTTCCCCTCCCCACTACCTTCAACCTCACAACATACCCCAGTTGGGGATGCCATAGTCCTAATGCCTCTAGACGGTTGGGAGCGGTTGGGACTCTTGTGCGGTATTCACTATAATAATAAAAATTAAAGAATTCTTGTCTCCCTACCTACCTACCGTTCTCTCCAGTAATTCATCTGTCAAAACAGCGAAATGAACCGCATTAAAATATGAAACAAAACCTCCGTAAAAAAGTACTCCAATTTCGTACAATATAACTTTGTTACGTGAACGTCTCAACCCTGTAGACGCATCTGTATCATATATGAGATTTTAATGGCATGTCTCATTTATATACGACCATCGCAAATATGAACCCAGAAGTTTCAGAGTCGTTATTATGTTTCCATAGCAACAAAAAAATTGACATATCAGTTTGTTTTTAACGTTTATTGTTACTGAACACCGTTACATGTATATATATATACTTGTTTTTTGTCTAGCCCTCGTTCTTACAGTTGTACGTAGTTATGCAGGATGTATCCAACCCCAAAAAAATAAAACCGTGAAAAAGACGGTTGAAAATATTAATATTAAAAGCATTAATATACGTAATCGGCATTTGTAAAGTGAATATCAGTGTTTTTTCTTTTTGGGAATTATTAAAAACATGTAATTTATAATCAATCAATGTATTTAATAAACGAAATATGTATTTCATATGTTATCAACTTCAATTTAAATCAAACATCCGCATTAGCAGGCCCCACAGCTTGGAATAACCTCCCTTCACATTTGCGAAAGATCGACAGCTCAACTGAGCTCAGAGCAAAACTAAAGACACACCTTTTTAAATGATCATACCCACAATAACGTCAATTTGCTTGTCAGTCCAAGTACTATTCTTAGTTGTACTATTGCTTATTTCTTATTTTCTACCCTAGGTTAGACAGAACGGGCAACAACCATTACATATATTTGTTAATGTAAATATGTTAGTTGTAAGTCACTAGTTATAAATATTAGGCATAAGCTATGCTAAACGTTGTTTAAATCGACGAAGACGAAGTTATGCAGAAAACGTCTAACCCAGAATTAGCCAACATTTAGTTTCACATGTTTTCATATAGATAAATAAGAGATTTCTATCTGCTGAAAACATCCAAGCTTCAATTGCTAAGGATTTTTAATAATTCAATTTTTCATTTTTTATTTATTTAGTGAATACCGCACAAGAGTCCCAACTGCTCCCAACCGTCTAGAGCCAGTGAGACTATGGAATCCCCAATTGGGGTATGTTGTAAGGCTGAAGGTAGTGGGGAAGGGAAGGAAATAAGGAAGGAAAAGGTTGAAAAGCACATGGATATTCAAATCTGGTAACCAAACACGGCTAGAGCCATTTCAAGCAACGTTTCGGTTAAATGAATTAAATGTTTTATGACAAATAGTAGTTAAATAAAAGTAATTGGCGCACGCCGGCTTTCAACCCGGGACCTTTGGATTCGTAGTCGAGCGTCTTACCACTCGACCATGGAGGCCGTCAACTATTCCGCACAAAACTCTCACTAAAAAATTATTACTAGTACTATTCCGCACAAAAGTTCCATTTGTCTGAGCTGTTGGGTCCAATTAGGGTATGTTGTGAGACTGAAGGTGGAGGCGAGAAGGAGATAGGTAAAAGGAATGTTGGGAAGTATCTGGCTATTCAAATCTGGTCACCAAACCAGGACAATACTCAAAGTGTCTATGAAATCACAATACAAGTTCTACCTAGTTAGATAATGTCAGAGGTAGCAGTTCAAACATTAGTTTGAAATAATGGACTTTATCTTTATTTTTGAAGCCGTTGTATATTGATTATTCTTTTAAATGAATAGATTATTGAGTGGCCATAAGTGAAACTGTAATTGGGCCTAAGCGAGGTTTGGCGTGATGGAGAGATGGTTGGAGTGTACGAAATACAGCGAACTAATACCTCCATGTTTGCTCCACATTATGAACACGGAATGCAGGGATGCAGTGATGGTGCTTGTATTTATTTATTTATTTAATTATATACGCCCTCATAGGCTTTTACATAACATATGATATAAAACATAAAATAATAGTGACATAAAAAATAACAATGATTAGCACCCAAAAACAAAATTAAGTTGATGGAAATATTATAATGCAAAATAACACTAGTATTTTTGAAAGAGGTATGCTATTATAGCCTTCTTGTAACTAGATTCAGTGCAGTTGAATATATGTACTATTTCAGCGATAGAATTACTCACTGCATGCAATCTAGGTACAAGCGAGTATTTAAATGACTCAGTCCTGATATTATTGTTACATTTAAAAAGAATTTCGGATCGAGTGCTTCTGTTAGGTACATAGAAGGTAATTAAGCTAAGTAAATTAGGGCTGTCTATAATACCTTTAACAATTTAAAAAATAAAAGTCAAGTCGGAACAAATTTTAATTCTTTCATTAAATAATTATAATTTATGGTTTCAATAGGTAGACCGAGTTTGTAGTGTAATGTATCTTAGAAATTTATGTTGCAATTTTTCAATGGAATCAGAGTGGATTTTAAAGTGAGGGGACCAGACAGAAGAATTATATTCGACTTGACTTCGAACTAATGAAGAGTACACTCGTAAGTTTGTATTAAAATGTATTTTGATTTGAATATATCGTAAAAAATCAGAAATTTAATATTAAAAATAAATAGAGAGGAAGTTGTAGGTACTCTCAGTATAGCCCTGATGAAAAACTGAGTCCCAACTGCTCCCAACGGTCTAAATTCAGTAAGACTATATCATCCCCAGTAATATTATATTATGTGGCTGAAGATTATGGGGACGGGAAGGAGATGGGGAAGAGGAAGGTTGGAAAGTACCCGACTATTCAGATCTGGTCATCAAGCACGGTTAAAGCAATTTCGATTCTGAATGCTGGTCTTTGACCAGGACGATATTTTTTTATTAAATTCCTTATTCATGTCAAACTTTTAAATTTAATGCATATAAGAAATAAGATTTAATTTTTACAAAATAATTACAAATTATAGTACCATATAGAGATATGCAAGAATTAAATTTTTTTTTTTTTTAAATCAGGCAGTGGTGATGATCAAGTCAATGAGGAGAAACTTTTTCAAAAATCAATAGGATTTCACTTCTTAATCTCTCCTCACTAACATGAAATAAGTCGATATCGGAAGAGATTTTGTTCAGGAGCAAAATACTTCTCCCCACCGGCATAACCATTGGCAGGTTGGTCCTACAGGCAGGAAGATAGAATAATCTATGAAGACGCTGTCTTAGATAGTCATCAGGAACATAGAGACTTACGCGCTCCATACCCCTCTCTCCTGAGCTGTAAGGAGTGAAGTCCGAGCGTGCCCAGGAGAAAGTTCGTTGGGTAGAGCCACGGGTAGTGGCCGTACTCCCTCATGTATAGAAATCTCAGGAACTTTTTCTGGACCCTCTCCAAGATGAGGGAGTACCCCACCTCATGAGGATTCCAAATAATTGAACCACTCTCCAGCCTACTGCGGACCAAAGAGTAGTAGAGTGTTCTCAGAGTTCGGGTATCCCTAAAAACTCTGACGGTTCTGAGAACAAACCCTAACATTTTCAATGCCGACTGGCACACCCCTTCGATATGAACACGAAATGCAAGCTTACTTTCGTACACAATCCCAAGATCCTTTATAGTGGAAACGCGTTTGAGATTATGATCGAGCATAGTGTACCTGTGGTAGGTGAGACTAAATGCTCTGGTAAAAGAAAGGACTACACATTTCGAGATATTGAAATGAAGCTGGATCAGTGGCTCTGGAGGTATGTGACAGATGACGTCGATCAATTTTTCTTAATTAAATGGTACATACTTTCAGTATCGCCCTGATCACAAACTACAATTCAGGATCAAAGTGTTGATTGTAATTACTTTAGTCGTGTTAAGTATTCAGATCTGTGTCCCTGGCACAAGAACACCGATAAAAGGTATGTGATAGTTCACGTCGACTAAATCTGCTCAATTTAGTCGATGTGAATTGTGGTAGCTAGCAGTCCACAATGGAGTAATCCCTGATCAGTGGCGGCTGTAGAAGATTGAAAAATACGTCGTGTTGTTGAAAATGTTTTTATTTTTTCAAAATCTTTTTATGAAGATTTTCAGGATTTTCAGTTTTGGTGGTGCACCGCATGTGGTTGGTATACAAAAGTTGAAATTTCAAAAAAATAAAAATTTTACCAACAATGACGTTTTTATTCAATCTTATGGCAGTGTGGCATGTGGTATGGAACTGGCAAAGCATTGATGAAAGTAGACTGAATGACATTGACTGTGGAAATGAGATTCCTGAGTCGTGTGTGCTGTAAAACCATGTATCACCGTATTAAAAATATGGATATCTGGAAAGAATGCAAGGCTGATGTAAGCGTAATGAATAGGTTGACACACTTATTAACTCAAATTATAATTATGATTTTTTTTCCGATTTAGGGCATGGGAGCGAAATAAAAAATTAACTTACTGAATTTGTCGTACAGTACAGGATTTGGTTAAAACTTGAACATTTAAAGGTTATTCGTCGAGAGACAGATTATGTCGACATGTGCTATGAATGGATGTACGAATACCTAGCCCTAGTCCTAGCCACGCCCAGGTCTAGCCGCATCCGGCAAAACTCATCAAAACTGACTACAGCAGCGCTACGTCTTGTATATTATTGCATTGAGTTAAAAAGTCACTTTCGACAAAAGAGTGGGATTGGAGGTATTGTTTTGACTTGATCGAAAAAGGCTCTGCGTAGTCCATCGCCCCACGAATTGGGCGATAATTAGTGACTTATCTGTTGAGGCGTCATATTATTTTGAAGATCATAAATCTGTATGAACTCAGGCCCCATCGTTTACAACTTTTAACCCTTACGGTGCTAACCCTCGCATTAACGGTCTACATAATACATATATTTCCCGGGCTGGCATTCAGCCCTCTGGGGACCGTTGAAGCCTGGCATTCCCGACCCCACGCCAGTACACTCTGCTGGAAGTTGTGATACTGGAAGGGATGTTAGAACGAGATTGGATTATACTTAAAATATATATGTTTTTAAAATATAATTATTTTTTTTCAGTTTTTTATAGTGAATACCGCACGAGAGTCCCATCTGCTCCAAACCTTCTAGAGCCAGTGAGACTATAGCATCTCCAACCGGGGTATGTTGTGAGGTTGAAGGTAGTGGGGGGGGGAAGGAGGTGGAAAAGAGAAAGGTTGGGGAGTATTGCTGACAGGAGCAGCTTTACAATAACATTTAAATATATTTTTGGGTGGGTTTATTACCTTACTCGACACTCGAAGATCGTTTGGTAGTCAGGTTCCCACCCAGGCGTCTTGGGTTCAATTATTTTGCTAGCTTAGTCCTCCATCATTGCACAAACAACATTTTCCGCTTATAATGATGGTAGTAGGAGTTTTTTTTATCAGTTATTTTTTATTAGTTTTTATCAGTTGTTATCCGTGACTCGAGAAAGTTTGTCATTTTTATACAAAAAGACCTTCATTCTAAGATTATTAATAATAATGATTTTTGGATGATTTGAATAGCGCAATTTTTGTGAAAAATCACCTTCAGGGCGCTGTATAGATCCTTTTTCCTATTATTACATATTAATTCCTAGTTTAAATAAGAAAATATAAAGGGACAAACTAACCTGGCAGGTCCCATCAGAAGGACAAATTTGTTAACTTAAAATTAGATTTTTTTCCGATTTAGGGCATGGGAGCGAAATTAAAAAATGGACTTTCTGAATTTGTCGTACAGGATTTGGTTGAAATTTTTATATCAAAGATGATTCGTCGAGAGACAGATTATGCTGAGATTATTAACCATAATTTAGCTTATACAAATAAATAGATACATATCTGTATGTATGTTTGGATAGCGTTACTGTGTACTTGTCTATTCAATAGATCATATAAAGTTCCTTAAAAATACGTTATTATTTGTTGTATTTCGAACCTGCGACTTGAGTCAACGGGCATGCTGCTCTTCCACTGAGATCGTCAAAAAGTCGAGATGAAAGAAATAATACTTGTAATATAAAAACATCCCTTCTAACACGGAAATGCATGGGAACTAGGGCGAAAAAGAGGTGATTATTCATATGATTTTTTTAAAAATATTTCTTTATCTTGAATACCGCACAAGAGTCCCATCTGCTCCTAACTGTCTAGAGCCAGTGGAACTATGGCATCTCCAATTGGGGTATGTTGTGAGGCTGGAGGTAGTATGGAGGGGAAGGAGACGAGAAAGAGGAAGGTTGGGAAGTACCTGGCTATTCAGATCTGGTCACAAACGGCTAAAGCCATTTCAATCAAGCAAAGTTTCAATTCTGAATAGTGGTCGTTCACCAGGGCGATACTTAAAGTATCTATTACGTAAATAAATACTAATAAATAGTAAATTTACTTTTTTATATTATTTTATTTGAATTAAATGTATAATGACACATGTTCATCAAATAAAATGATGAAATTGAATAAACCCTAAAGATTTATTCATTAGAAAAGCGTAGGAACGACTTTTAATTTAATTTGCATTTTAAAAACTATTAAGTGTATTATTGACTCGCCTTCTTTGTTGCAAATCATCCGGCTTAACATTCCTTGCCGTAGACTCAGAAAAAATGAATTGCTGTTCCTCAATCATCACTCTAACTAATCATGGGTATCATTCTCCACCAGTCCAGGAATGTCAAGACTTGTTAACTCAAGACATGGTCTTGAAATTTTCGGTACCAGTCTAAATGATTTTTGACATTCTTCACGACTTTAAGAAAACCTTGACTTGACCTTGACTTTGACTTTGTAATGTATATTTTTGTCTTGATTTCATTAAAATATTATGTAAGTGCTGTTCTTTACTCTGTTCCTCGTTTTTTTATCATTTTGTGTTTTTTTTTTAAATTGGACAATAGTCTGTTAGTATACAAATAAATAACATATAACTACTTGTCAAGGATGTTCAAATGAAAATCAGTTCCATCAATCAGCATTCAGCTTCAATATATGTCAAGTTTTTTATGTCTCATAATCACTCTGTCTAAGTTAACTATTTGGGATTGGACGGGTTGTTTAATCATCATGCCATAATAATGCCTCACACTTACAACAAACTCCCACCACAAACTGTAGCCATCACCAATATGTATTCCTTTAATCAAAACATTACTAAATGGCTAATGAGTAAGGACCGCAAGGAAATTGAAGACCTCCTAAAATAACACTTGAAATTCTTCACCATGACAAACTAGAACATTGTGTAACAAATATTATCATTTTAAAATTTTTATTCTACTTGTACTCACTGTCACTTACCTCAGAACAGGTTCTAATGACCTAGTGAGGTAGGTAATGTAAAAAATAATGTATGAAACAAAAAGTTAATAAATAAATAATATATTTTTTAAGCAATGTATTCATAATTTTCTTTATTACAACTTCGAAGCCTTTTACGTGAAATTGTTAAACATTGAAATCAAACTTGACGAAAACAAAGCCTTCATTTAATTTAATATTAAAATCACCCACCTTAACGGCCCTCCACACTAGCGACCAAATTGCCATAACATTAATGCGCAATCTAAGATTGCAAAATTCGTCGTTACTCTATTTATTTTCTAAGACTTATTTGTTCAAATCATTTTTTTAAAAATGTAAATACTGCACTAGAGTTCCAACTTCTCTCGACCATCTGGAGCCAGTGGGACTATGTCATCAAGGGAGAAGATTAGGGAGAGATATGAGGTAAAGGAAGGTATGACAGTTATTATTTTGACTGGACCAGTTTCGCCTAGCTAAGGTTTTGGTCCGGATTGGATGCTGACGACTCTATATCATATTGAACATTTTTTATGAATTAAACTTTTGTATTATTTTTAATTTGTTTAAAATGAATACCGCACAAGAGTCCCATCTGCTCTCAAGCGTCCAGAGCCACTAGAACTATGGCATCCCCAATTACGGTATGTTGTGAGGCTGAAAGTAGTGAGGAGGGGAAGGAGATGAGGAAGATGAAGGTTGGGAAGTATTGCTGACAGGAGCGGCTTTACAATTACATTTTAATATATCTTTGGGTGGGTTTATACCTTACTAGACGTTTGAAGATCGTTTAGTAGTTGAGTGGATAAATGCGCCAGGTTCCCACCCAGGCGACATGGATTCAATTATTTTGCTAGATTAGTCCTCCATCATTGCACAAGCAACATTTTCCGCTTATAATTTTTTTTTTTTTTTGTAGTTGATACCGCACAAGAGTCCGAACTGCTTTCAACCGTCTAGAGCCAGTGATACTATGGCATCCTCAATTGGGAATTGTTGTGAGGTTGAACGTAGTGGGAAAGGGAAGGAGATGGGGAAGAGGAAGGTTGGAAAGTACCTGTCTATTGAGATCTGGTCACTAAACACGGCTAAAGCCATCCCAAGCAACGTTTCGATTCCGAATGGTGGTCTTTCACCAGGGCGATGCTTGGAGTATCTACCATTCTGGAAGAAAATGATGGAAGTGTGAGTTTTTTATCAGATTATTCGTGATTCTGAGATTTTTGTCTTTATTTCTAAAGAAAAATACGTTAATTCTCAGTTATTATAATAATTAGTTACTATTAACTAAAAATTAGCTTATGAAAATAAATTAATTAATGCATGTATGTTAGGATAGCGTTATTGTGTGGATAAAATCAATCCTCATTGAAAACTCCGAAAAAAAAAATACGTTTTCAGTTTTAGCAGAATGCACGTTATCTTAACCCCTCGGATACTAACGACTTGCTTGCGTATTAACAACAAATAAATACACAAATGTACACGTGTACACGTGTATATGTGTACACATACAAATAGATACTGTTTTGTAGCAACAACGGAGGCATCTAGAGGCCTGTGCACACAAAGAATTTTAAAAAAATCTGGGGATGTAAATAATAAATTTAAAAAAATATTTTTTTCCGATTTTAATTTGAGAAGTGATCTTTAAAAATTCATAATTCAATAGCAAAAAAAAACAAGTTTTACTAATGAGATAATATTACGAAAACGATTTTTGTATTAAATTCATTTTATATATTATCCTAAAAAGTTACTAAAAATGCTGAATTAAAAATAAAAAACTGTTGTGAGGCTCAAGGGATTGGAAAGAGAGAAATGATAAGGGAGTAGGTTTGAACGCTAATATTTCTTGTAATTATATTAATAATTTATGATTAAAAAAACTAGTAAATTATCGTAGTTTTCAATCTGCAATGCAAATGGGGTGTACTTGGGTAAAGTAAATTAACATTGAAAGGTGATTCTACGCGATAGTACTAGTATAAAATATGTAAAACTATTTTCCGAAATTTCAACGTTTTAAGGAATTTTACAGCTAAAATGTTCATTTGTGCAAATAAAAAAAAAACATTTTTGAATATTTTTTTTTTGCCTTTTTGTTTTCTTATTGATTAATATAAAACATACAATATGGCGTCTTGCAATGACGTTACAAGTATAAAGACACGTTGTAGCGCTCTCAAAGTGGCAAGCAGAAACCACGCTAGTTGGTGTGCTCGGTGTTTAAGCCGATTTAGTACTAAACCGTCACGCGTCGCTTCAGGTCGTTTACTATATCTAATAAAATTACAAAAATAAGTGCCAAAATGGCCTCGTGTGTGATGAGAAAGTTTTTCAATTACACTGCAAAAACTACTTAAAAGCAAAGGGATAACATTTAATTTCTAAGTAAGCGCAAATTACCTATTATTTTAGACAACACAACTATCTCCAGTGCTGATCAACATGATGACATCTTCGCATAAGCGAGTAAGCGAAGTGCTATGTCATTCTTCCCAGAGCATTCCGATCCTACATCTGTTTCGTTCATACACACATATTCTATGAATGTCTATCTTTTGTCGTACATAATGATAAATGACTGATATTTGAATGGTGAATTTACTGGTAATGTAAGTGTGTTTGTTACTTACCACATTTTGTGTTAATATTCTAAGGCTATAAAGTGTCTCTATATTTGTAACGTCACTGGCGTCGTACCTTATTTTTAATTTTATAGTTGATTGGTATTTCATTGGTTCATAGCCCACGTTAAAAATTCTATTTCGAGCTTAAATAGTTGCGTTTACCACAAAATGCAAAACTATGTTTCTTTTGCAAATTTATGTCAGACCTTGCTTGTTGTTTGAGAGATTTCACTGCCTTAAACTTCTTTACAGGAGATTTATATTAATTTTAAGAAATGTTATAAAATTTTAAAAAATCGCCACATTTCATAGTCAAATAATCAATTATTTATCATCTGCTCACCTTCTTTGTTGCAACTCATCTGGTTCAACATTGCTTGCCGTAGACTCAGAAACAATGAACTGCTGTTCCTCAATCATCACTCTACTAATTATGGGTATCATTTTCCACTGTCCAGAATGTGAAGACTTGTTAACTGAAGCCATGGTCTTGAAATTTTTGGTAGCAGTCTAAATGATTTTGGTCATTATTTACGGCTCTATTAAAACTTTGACTTAACCTTGGCTTTGATTTGATTGTTCTTTCTAATGTGTATTTTTATCATTGCTTCATTATAATATTATGAATGTGCTGTTCTTTCTCTGTTGCTCTTCTATTCCATTTCATGTTATGTATTTTTTTGTACTTGGACAATAGTCCGTTAGTTTATAAATAAATAGTTTTTTAAATGAAACCAAGACTTTCCATGGATATCGACAATTCTTCTTCGATATGATTTTTTTAATGTTAATCCCAACTGTCTGGAGCCAGTGAGACTAAGTCATCCCCAGCGGGGTATGTTGTGAGACTGAAAGAAGAAGGGAAGTAAAAGAGACGAGAAAGAGAAAAAGTTGGGCAGCACCTTCTTATTCAGATCTGGTCACCAAACACGGCTAAAAATCTTTTCAAGCAACGCTTCGATTCTGAATGGTGGTCTTTCACCAGGGCGATACTGAGAGTATCTACCACTCTGGAACGTGCCGCAAATATACTTCATAAATTAAATGTGTTATGACACATATTAATTACATACATTTTATTTCCGCGCTCCAGGTTTGAACCCGCGACCTCCGGAGTCGTAGTCAAGCGTCTTACCACTCGACCACGGAGATTGTCATATTCGTTATTGATTTTAACCTGTTGATTTATCCACTTAGCTTTTTTGTAAGAAAAATAATTTTACTTCTCAGCTTAGAACCATTTTTAATGAGTGCCTCACACATTTGTCATTATGGCATTAATAAATGCAACTGTAACCCATCTTAAATATTAAATAAAATAAATAAATATTCCAGATAGATATATAAAATAATAATACCAATAAATTAAAAGTAGCTTTTACCCTGTAACTATTAAAATCATGCAACAATACTGATGAATATAATTAAAGTAAAATCATTGTTTACTACCCCTGACATCCCCAAAAATAGTATATTAGCCGTAGGTTTACAACAACTTGTACTAGTCTGAAGATGGCCGTCATAGGCTGAAACCGGTCCAGTCATAAAATAAAAGTGGAATAAAGTTATTAATTTGTTTTATTAAATCATTAAAATGGAATTCCACCACGAATTAACAGTTTCAAAATTAGAAATTATAAATTAAATGATTTGAAAAGGATAAAAACATTAAAAACATAATTGTGGTAATCAACTACAACCAAATAAATATATACATTTCGTTTAAAAAAAACCATGGCTTCCGTACAATTTTTTTTATAAATTTTATCTTTTAAATACTATTAAGATGTTAAAAATCAATAAATAATTTTGATGGATTTCCTCCATCTTCATTCTACGCGTAATGTAATTTTTTTTGTTTATTGGGTTAGGTAATAGAAATAAGATTGTATCGTGTGATTTTTTTTTTAAAGATATGGTCAATTTATCTGTTTTATTTTATATACTAAATATTGAGTTAAATCAATATGTTTTACATGGTTTAATGCATTTTTTAAATATATCACCTAGATCTGGAAGACCGTTTGATTTTTTAAAATAAATACTAAAATCCGCGACTTATTAAAATATTGTTAATATTTTGTAACCTGATAATAAATAATTGGCGGCCTCCGTGGTCGAGTGGTAAGACGCTCGACTAGCGTCCAATTCATATAAAATAATATGCTGTATATTTGCGGCACGTTCCAGAGTGGTAGATACTCCAAGTATCGCCCTGGTGAAAGACCACCATTCAGATTCGAAACGTTGCTTGAAATGGTTTTAGCCGTGTTTGGTGACCAGATCTGAATAGCCAGGTACTTCTCAACCTTTCTCTTCCTCAACTCCTTTCCTTCTCCACTACCATCAGCCTCACATAAAATAATAATATATATATATATATATATATATATATATATATATATATATATATATATATATATATATATACATATATATAATATTTGCAGCACGTTCCATAGTGGTAGATACTTCAAGTATCGCCCTGGTGAACGACCACCATTCAGATTCGAAACGTTGCTTGAAATGGCTTAAGCCGTGTTTGGTGATTAGATCTGAATAGCCAGGTAATTCACAACCTTCCTTTTTCCCATCTCCATTTCCTCCCCACTCTCTTCAGCCTCACAACATCGGGAGCAGCATTTGGGACTCTTGTGCGGCATTCACTATAAAAAAATAATTAAAAAATATTTATAAAAATATTTTTCCTAATTGTCTGAAACTGGTTGATCAAAAGGTTATTTTTTCAAAACGAATTAAGAACTTAATTTGAATTTGAAAAATAATTGGATTTAAATTCGGAATGGAATTCTGTGGACGAGCTTCTATCTGTAGATTGTACGCATACGGTAAGTTGTATTGCGCATGCTCGCGCCGATGCTGGGCAAAACAGTTGTTTTATCGTTACTCTGGAAACTTGTTCGCTGTCTGTGTCCGCGCTTAGTGAAAACCCCATAAAACCCATCAGAACCCATCAAAAACCCCATCAAACGGGATTAAAAACAGCCTTAATTGAGGCTTTGACGGTCCGACACCCGACTGTCATAACAAATTGTGCCTGGCCACAAACAAACCTCGTGGCGTTCTGTCAATAATACATATCGCGCGCGTGCATGTACCTCTATCTAAATTATTTCGGCATTAAATTATAACATACTTAATGCACTGCAATCTCTACCGATAGAGATCGCGAAGTTGACTACCCTTACCTAAGCAATTAAAATACTCGTGAAAAACATTAAAAAATACTATAAATTAAGCCATTTATCTCTCATAATTACGCATATAAATTTTATTATAATCCCTTTAATCTACGTGCACTTATCAAAATAAACATATCACTTTAATTAAGATATAAAATAATCAAAATATATACATATCCACAACGATAAGTGTTGTTTAAAACCTAATTAACATTAATACATCATTAAAAATATCTTTAAAATATAAATAAGAACATAATAAATAAAAACAAAGCATTGATTTATATCAATTGTTTATAAATAAGAGTGTTTTCGAATAAAAAGGCTAAATTATTTGACTGTGTTGGTTTTAAAGCCTTAAAAACAAATAAACATCATTAGAATTCGCTTAAAACATAAGTAAGACATTGATAAACATTTTTAAAACAGCTAATTGATTATATTGCTTATAAATTCGTCTGTTTTTGATTTATATATTTGACTGTGGTTGTTTTTTAATCTTAAAAACAACATATACACGCATAAAACTATCTTTAAACATAAAGCTGGCATCAATAAATAGTAATAAAGTGATAATTTGATTGTACTGCTTAAAAAATCGTGTACTTTTGACCAAACAGGGCGTATTTTTGACCGAGTGCTCGGGTGTTTCGTTTTGACATTTCTGCTGCATTATTTTGACAGTTGGGAGGTTTCGCGCGCGTTTGTACTGCGCACATTTTTGAGGTTAAGACGTCGCCTCTCCAAGTAAACATTCTCACCCAGATCCTGACCAATTCGCTGAGCATTATACAAATCAGGGACCTACTGGGACCTTCCAAGATGACGTCCGACGTCGGTATGTTTCACAATTGATTTAATTATTTAATGAAAGACTTCTTTTAAATGTGATTTCGACATGAGAGAGTGTAAGCGCGAAAGGAAAGATGGACAGAAAGAACAATATTTCTACTCTCCCATTTGTAATGTAATAATATCCCTGAACTGTTATGTCTAATTACATTTCATGTACCTGGCAGGATAGTTACAAGACAGTACCTACCGTATTATTGTGACGATTCTACTTCAACCTCACAATATTACATTCCTATGCGACGAATTCAACATCTGGGAAACAAATATTGTTGATATATTAAGCACGTCAATATCACAATATAAGTATACCTTAGTACAGTTTTGTTTTCATCTAGTAGCTAAATTAATTGTGGAAACTATTTAACTCTGGTTGTACCTGTTATTCAATACTATTTTATCTTTCTTGTATAATATTTTTTTCACTGTATGAGTATATTGTTTTTAAAAAATGTTAATATTTGTGTAAAAAGCTTTTAACAAGCGTAAATAATTATTGATTAAAATTTAACAACATGTTAGTTGATTTGTTTTCGTTTATTATTGCTCTACTAATGATCAAATTGTTTGCGCATAGGAGAGTGCAGTATAGGCAGATCAGAAACATAAAACGTATAATAACCGAGAAATAAATATTAAAAAAATGGTAGAAAGAGACTCTCATAGTTATCTATTTAAATTTGAAATAAAAGTATCTTTGTTATGTGTTATACACCAACCGGTTTCGGCTCTACCTGAACCTTCTTCAGGGTTGATATATTTCAGTACATATTTAATTTTTCCCGTCGTCTAGAGCTAGTGAGACTATGGCATCCCCAATTGGGGTATATCGTTACATTGAAGGTAGCGGTGACGGGTAGAAGATAGGGAAGATGAAGGTTGTAACGTACCTGTATATTAAGATCTGGTCACCAAACACGACTAAAGCTATTTCAAGCAACGTTTAGATTCTGTATGGGGGTCTTTCACCAGGGCGATACTTAGAATGTGAATCTTATGTAATATATTCCACTCTAGAGTCTCACTAATTATTCGTTAAAATAAATCAAGGATCCACGCTGAGAATAGACACAAATGCGACGTCTCTGTTCGCCGGCTCTCGAGCGGCGACAGAGTCCAAAACGACCTAAGGCATGTTGTAAAACCGCAAGGCGTATGGAAGGGCATAGGATCTAGTTTTCTGTAGCAGGTCTAGATGGGTGTTCTACCCGAGGTGTACATTTAAATTTATTTTGATGAACGTATTACGATAATCCTAAATGTTTTTCGATGAATATCTCGGGAAGCAACTAATTCATCGTACGGAAAAATAAAATCTGGTCCTTCACTTAATGTTTTTGCTGAAAAATGGTTTGAACATTTTTTAAATGGTTTTTCTGTAAGAAAATGAATGGTAAGGGTAAGTTTTTAATAATCTAAAATATAAATTACTGACATCCCCAGCGCATCCTCGGAAAACATTTTAAAATTTTTGTTATAGATTAATCAGAATTAATTCGGTTGTAAATTTCCGACAAACCCTTGTTTTTGGAGTGCTATGTTGCCGTATGAAGTGCTATTTGTATATTTTCATTGCCCATAAGAAAGTGTTCTTAAAAAACAAAAGAGGCGCTTGCCTCATCTCGCAACTGCACATTCAATAACAGTCCAAGCCATAGACATAAAATACAAGACACGTCATATTCGTACAAATCTTAAGAAACATGTGGCACCACTGGTACCGTCTTGTTTTACGTTTCACCCGCGTATGAAAAGGATAGCCATTCAATGAATTTGTGTGTACGGATGAGATAGCCTATATGAACGTCCCACGCTACTGTTATAATCGGGTATCGCGCCACTAGCCGTGGTCTTCTTCCACGCACGTATGTATTACTGCATTTGCTATCTCATACCATTTTCGAGTAGCTAAAACCCTTGTGAATAATTGTATTTATTGAACTGAAATAATAAGTGATTTGTGGGTAATTATGAATGGAAAGAAACTTCCGTGAGATATGTTTTTTGCTCCCGAATGATTTTTATACATTTCAAAGCATTTTTTCTCAAAAAAAGCCTTCAGCGACGCGTTTGTGACAGCTGGTGACAGCTTGTCTGTCGAACAAATGTTTGTGTGAAACTAAACGCAGTAAATCTCAAGTATATCTCGCGGGCTCGGTTCAGTGCATTCGCGCGCGTTGTCTCAGTAACGTATCTATAATATTCAATTCATCCAAGCAACAACTGCGCGATACGAGAATGAAGGGAAACACTCGGCCTCTCTCGTTTCGGGAAAAATCTTCCTGAATCGCATGGAAAAACGACCATCCACATTATTATTTCTTGTGCTTAAATATATAAATAAAAAATATTTTATATTATTACAAAGGCTTAGAAATGAATTGAGTTATGTTGATATTTTTCTGCATTCCATCATGAGATTCAGATCGGAGTTGTATAGCATTATTAGGTAAATTAAACATGTTAAACATGTTGTATGTCATACATGATTGTATATGTTGTTTCTTTCTCGTTATATTTGTTTTTTTTCTTTTCAATTTTATAATTACTAACTTCATATACAATTATCGCTGTGTTATTTTATTGTTTTACTTGCCATGCTATGTACTAGCTAGCTGTTGAAATTTTTTTCATTATCTTTCGCTTAAAATAGTAAAATATTTTTTTCATTACCTTCTAATATATTTTTAGTAAAATTAAATGTTATTAATTGAATTTGTTTACTCTTACTGTAAAAGCCCAATAGGCGTTTATCAAAATAAATAAATTAATTATTACACCGCAAGGACTATTAATAATTAAGTTAGTTTATCACACGTACATAAGTTTTAAAGTATTTAATAAAATTAAAGGTATTTCAAATTCTCACAAAATTCTCTACGTGAATTTTCCAGCCATTTCCACGTGACAAAAGTGAGGTTATGTTGTACCAGTACTGCGCGCGAGAAAGGGGTGGGGGGTAGCTCGCTCGCTTTGTTATGCGCCGAAGCTGCCGATAGCCCCGTTGCAGACCTCCCCCTCTTTCCCATTAACGAGGCATGCAACGGAAAGAGAAGTTGCAACGGAGCTCTCGACGGCAAAATCAATTCAAGCGTTTGGATCGTTTCTCTAGCACGTTTATATTATCAAAATAGTACGTATGCAGATTCTGACTGCCGCAGTGTGATTGGTGTTTTGGTTTAGAGGGAAATTTATGCACTATTCTGACTTACGTGTTTCCAAAAGTAAGCACAGATTTGACGGCCTCTGTGGTCGAGTGGTAAGACGCTCGACTACGAATCCAGAGGTCACGGGTTCAAACCGGCATGCGCAAATAAATTTTATTCAATTAATATGTGTCATAACAAATTTTATTCATTTAAGATTATATGTAGTATATTTGCGGCACGTTCCAGAGTGGTAGATACTCCAAGTATCGCCCTGGTGAAAGACCACCATTCTGAATCGAAACATTGCTAGAAATGCGTTTAGCCGTGTTTGGTGAACAGATCTGAATAGCCAGGTACTTATGTCTTTTCTCTCCACACTACCTTCAGCCTTTCAAAATATCCCCATTGTATCCCCTTGCTCGAAGCAAGAATACGTATGGAGAGAGCTCAAAATTTTTACCCAACTTATACAAATTTACGATGAATCACTTTCTCCGGGTTTTTACGTCGTAAACCTGTAAAAGAAAAAAAGAGATAAGACAAGTTCTTGAAAAATATAGATCAGCTTTTAGGTAAGTAAGCATGTTCTCCGTCTCCCGCGTCTCCGGTGACTCCGCCCACTACGTTTTGTTATGCGACATAACAGGACAGAACCCAACGGTTTTTTAGGTGATATCCTACATTTTGTTTATAACAATACTGTGAAATAGTGGTTTTACAAATAAACAAAAACATAAAGTCGACATGTGCTATGAATGGATGTATAAATGCCCTAGCCCTAGCACTAGCCACACCCACGTCTAGCTGAGTCAGGCAAAAATCATCAATACTGACTACAGAAGAGCTCCCTCCTGTATATTATTGCTCTGATGTCGCACTGACTCTAGACGGTTGGGAGCAGTTGGGACTCTTGTGCGGTATTCACTGTAAAATAAGGATCAATTTTTCCTCACTTCTAGTATCGACATTTTTTCTTGAACATATTGTCAAGTTCATTTGCCTCTCTGGGGCCTAGGAGTCAAAATGCCTTAACTGACGACATCAGCTTTCACTCAAGTCGGAATACATCACACTTCTAGAGTTTATCTATTCAGTGATTCTACTCTATTAGAGACTTAGAGGACATGGACAGGGCCTTTGCCAAACAGTGTAATCAGGACGGTTGACTTTACAATTAAACAATAAGCTATTTTATTAGACGCAGTAATAAGGTTTTTCGTAAATGTTGGTGTTTTTGACAAAGAGCGCCAACAATTTAAAAGAAAAAGTGAGTACCTTACTGACCAACACGCTCACACTACAAGAACAAAATCCTTAAATAATATCAACATTCCAAGATTGAACACATCTTTTGGACAGAAAAACCACAAGTTTCATGCTGTCAAATTATATAATGCTCTCCCAAAACATATAAAAGATACCACCGAGATGCAAATGTTCAAGAGCAGCATAAAAATGTGGATCAATAACCATGAAGACGAGGAAATTATGAAGATTTTGCAGTAATCGTAGAACCAGCGACACCAACGCAGCAACCTACAGTCCCCCTCGAAACAGGGATCCCTAGTGAGGAGGACTGTGAATAAAATAGTATTCGTTTTTCAACATATCTGTTTTTCATCAAATATTTTTTTAAAATGTTATATTGTAATTAATAAAAAATAATAAAAATAAATTAAACTGCGCCAGGGGCCGTTTGTCTCAGGCCCGGGCATGTTAATGGATTAAACCTCAAAGGACATGGAGAGGTACCTTTGCGAAACAGTGTAGTCAGGACTGTTGACTTTATAGTGACTCGATAGAAAGAGACAAAATATATTAAAAGATGTTGGATAGCCTATTAGTTACCGCCCACGTAGAATTCGGACATTTTTAATAAATATATTTGAACACATTAATTAAAACAATATCAATACACAATTGAAATGATTTATAAAGTCAAAATGTCACACAAACACTAATAACAGAAAGTTTGACTAAATAATGATGGAAGTTTTTTGTTGATTTTATTTCTTTATATTATTAAAAATTGAAAATTCTAAAGTTGGTCAAAAATATTTAAAGCTTTTGAAATACCTCTGAAAAGTGATGCTTTAAAATCTTAGTTTGGTCTTATTTGAACATTTATGCATAATACATATTGTTGTATCCTAAAATCAACAATTTGATAGATCCTAACCTGATACCTTTTGTCCAGTTCCTACCTCCCTTTTGCCAGCTTGTTCTGTTACCACGCATTATTTGTATGGCCGGATAAAGTGTGTTAAACAGCCTGTAACGATAACCCCCACCACTGGGCAGCCATATTAAGTTCTGGACGTCAAGAGCGGCGCGTCTCAATTCGATCCCAGTCGCCTACAATCGCTCGGACCACCCAGAGACGGCGCCTCGCTTCGCATCCGTCTCTGGAGGATTCGCCCCACTCAACTTTTCATCGCACGGGCAGATAGGTCGGACCCTCTCGCAGACGTCTAACAGGTGAGCAAGCTGGCATAAATTTACCTTTTCTTATTTGTCCTCAAATACAATCAAATCATTCATTAAGTATAATCGTTTTACAGTCCACTCAAATTCATTCACGTCTTTCCAAAACTGAATCGCAGTTTCTGGATCGAACACATATCATTATCTTGTTTGATTTATTTGTATAACCACTGAAAGTATATTAATCAACACAAATATATGAAATAATATCAAAATCCGTTGACGTAGTTATGCGACTCGATGACGTGAAGTTAGCGCGGACGGAGAACATCCTTAGATACTCAAAAGTGCTGCGATATTATGTGATGATTTTTCTTGTCTCTTTCTCTCTCATGGTATACGACGTGAAAACCCTGAGAAAGTGATTTATCGCAAATTTGTATAGGTTGTGTAAAAATATTAGCCATACCTTCCTATATAGTCACTCCAAGATTAGAGATCAACGTATTTGTACGTCTCGTAAGCAATTCCGTTCGTTTTTTTATAAGTTTTATTACAAAACGCTCAATAATGGTTTAGAGTGCGGCTTTGGAAGCTTGCGGCTAGCGAGGCGACGGAGTTGTACATAAAGTTGCGTTGTTAAGTTTCACTTACAAATTTTGTCACGCAAAAGTTTTCTGGCCTCCTATTGGTTGGACCAATCAAAAATTACATCATCCGATTCGAGGGTCAACTTTGTGCTCTGTGTCATTTTGTAGGGAAACTTGTATGACTTTCAAAGCGAGGGGACAGAATTTTGTAAAAATATGTGCCATGAAATTATGCGGTGGATCGTTTTGCCTTAAATTTTATGTATGGGAAGGTGAAACGGGAGAATGTTTGTTTTTTTTAATATTTTTTTTATAGTGCAGTAACTCAACTGCTGCAACTGGGAAAAACTTCAATGTTTTGTGAATGCTTCACGAATTGCTAGTTCTTTAAAATGAACCCTTCGCAGTGAACACTTCAATTGAAGTCGAACTCGCGAAAAAGAGATTTATTCCTCGCCGAAAAAAACACGTACTAGTCGGTAGAGATTTCAAATTGAAAAGAACTGGAACTGGTTCCTCGCCGAAAACGCGCGTTCTAGCCGGTAGAGATTTGAAATTGAAAGGAATCAAATCAAAAGTGCTAGTCAGTAAAAAAAATTAAACGAAAAGAACTCCCAAAAAATGACGTTCATTTAGATCGAAGTACTTCAAATTAAACTTCAACTGAAGTACTTCTTTATAGGCTTTGAAGTTCAACTTCATAACTGAACTGCTGCAAATTGAAGTAGTTCTTTGTAATCTAAATCCATTGAAGTATTTGTTCAATGAAATGAATGAACGCTAAAATGAACTACCAACTTCTGTTGAAGTATTTGTTCAATGAACAATGAATGAAGTAGGAACTGCTGCCAACAGAAGTAGTTCTTTCAAAAGGGTCACAACGCTAGAAAACATACAGTTTTATATACATTTTGATATATTAAACAGAGGCGGCTCGTGAGTTCTTAGTGTGCCAGAGTGCTAAGATTGAAAAATACGACAACGTTAGTGTTGTAGCCGAAAATGATTTTTATTTTTTTTCAAGCATTTTTTTTTGTTGAAGATTTTCAGGATTTTTTAAATTTTGGTGGTGCTGCACTGCACGGATTTCTGAAAAATCTTCATCCTAAAAATTGAAATTTTGAAAAAAAATAAATTATTTTCGGCTACAACAACATCAATAATGACGTTTTTTTCAATCTTGCCACTCGGATTAACCGGTGAAGTTTCCGCTATAAACTATAAAAGCTATAACAATTGTAAATAAAACAGATATACTTTGTTCATAACCACTTTATCGTGAATAATACAGTGGTTATAAACAAAATTTATGTGTTTTATTTATAAATATGGTAAACCACAAAGTAAATGCTTTTTACGAATATGCTATAACAATTGTTTTTTTTTTTAATCTATGTGGAAAAATTATTTTTTCAAATGAAAATGTTTGAATAAACAACATTTTTACTGAAAAATTGAAAAATGATACAATAAAATTAAAGTTATGTTCATTTAGTTGTTATTTACTTGTTTGACTAGACCATGGCTTGAATGTTCTCTCTTATGTTTATTTTGTCCTATTTTTGTCATCGCTTCATTTATTATTATGTATGTGCTATTCCTTCTCTGTAGCTCTTTTTTTCATTTCGTGTTTTATATGTTTTTTTTTGCAATTGGACTTTAGTCCGTTAATTTATAAATAAATAAATACACAGAAGAAGTTGAATAAAACTATAAAATAAATAATACATCGTGGAATGTAACCCAAGATGATTAATATATACAAGAGAAAAAAAGAAAACACAACATACTGTGTATAAATGAAAATAGAGACAAATGATTAACATATCTGTAACGCACAGCAGTGGTAGGGAGGTAATAATGAACCTTGTTATTTAATTATATCCCTTATGCATTTATTAAACTGAAATGTGGATATATGGAAAATGTCTAACTAACTAACTAACCATCACGCCGTTTCCCCGCAGGGGTAGGCAGAGAGGACGGACCGCCATACAACTCTGTCTTGGCACACACTTCTTGCTTCATTTACATTCATACATCGTCTCATACATACTCTTCTGTTATTCTGACTCTTCACATGACCCGATTCAAGTATTTGATTTACTTGATCGTGCCATGTCTTTCTCAGGCGTCCTCGACTTCTTCTTCCATTCACTTTCGCATCATATATTCTTTTCACACTCCTTTCTTCGTTCATTCGCTCTACATGCCCAAACCATCTAAGCGTCCCTTTCTTGATCATATCCATTACGCTCATATCAGCCTTGCATTCTTTCCGGATATCCACATTTGTAATACGGTCATACATGGTTTTACCGCACATCCGTCTCAAAGATCTCATTTCCACAGCATTCAGTCTACTTTCATCCTTCCTCTGCCAGTTCCATGCCTCACTGCTATACATCAGGGTTGGTATAAGCACTCCATTGTGGACTGCTTGCTTCGCTTCTTTGGACAATTTCTTATTTTTCCCAACAGCGTTTAGTCCTCCATTAATGGAGTTTCCTGCATTCATCCTTCTTTCAATATCCTTATCAGCCTTTCCGTCTCTTGTAAACATACTTCCTAAATACACAAACTCATCCACTTGATCCAAGTATTCATCATTCACAATTATATTGCACGCTGTTTTCGTACTCTCTCTTTCAAACACCATCACTTTGGACTTACTTACATTCATCATCAACTCATTTTGCATACATACTTGGTTCATCCTAGACACGAGAAACTGTAGATCTTCCATATTGTCAGCAATCAGCACCGCATCGTCCGCATACAATAGGCAACATACTTTCAAATTGTTCATTTTTGCGCCCAAGCCCACACCACATTCTTGCATACAATTATCCATGTACAAATGTCAGCTTCTGAAAATGTGGAATTGTATTTTGAGAATGTCCATCGGAAAAATAAATGTTGTGTGTAGTTAGTTTTGGAGGGTGGGATGTGGAATAATTGGTCCGAGCGTGTGTTTCGTACTGGACAGTGGATATGGATATTTTTCATTAGGTAGTGATTCTCAACAGCGTTGTTGATAATTTTGAATTATTGGGTTATGTTGTGAGGCTGAATAGAACGAGAAAGAGAAGGAAACGAGGAAGAGGAAGTCTGGGAAAGTCCCTGGCTTTAAGATGTGGTAACCAATCACGGCTAAAGCCATTTCAAGCCCGCACAAGAGTCCCAACTGCTTCCAACCGGCTAGTGCCAGGGGAACTGTAGCATCCCTAATTGGGGTATGTTTTGCGTCTTAAGGGAGTCGGGAATAAAATAATATGGGAAAGAGGATAGTCGGGAAGCACCTGGTTATTAAGATATCGTTGCCACACACGGCTAAAGCTATTTCAAGTTAAGTTTCGATTCTGAATGGTTTGCCAGAAACTGCACCAGTTTTGAAAGACGTGAATGAATTTAAAATGTTCCGCAAAACGATAAACTATATATCGATTTTTTACATATATCTTTGAAAATAATCCATGGTTAGATTTTGTGCCAATTTGACTACGAATCCGTGTCGCGGGTTCAAACCCGGCGTGCGCCAATAACTTTTATTTAATTAATATGTGTCATCCACATTTAATTCATATGAAAAACGAGGGCGTATTTGCTGGGGGCCGAGCGATTGTGTAGACGAGTTGAGTGCGAGTATCGCCCTGGTGAAAGACCACCATTTTGACGTCCGTGTCTTGAAATGGCTTTGCCGGATGGTGACTAGATCTGAATAGGCGTTACATCCCAACTTTCCTCTTCCCAATTTCTTTTTGGCAGTAGAACAAACTGGCAGATAAGGAAGATTACCCTATTTGGGACAAAAAGGGATGATTATGACCTAGCAAATTGTTGATTTTAGGATCCAACAGTTGTCTTTCACCATGGTGATACTTATACTCGTATATGTTGCGCAAATAAACTATAAAAAATTATATGCGAATTATGTGTGAAATAACACATATTAATAATATACATTTTTTGCGGAAGCCAGGATTTGAACTCGTTACCTCTGGATTCGTAGCCGAGCGTCTTAACCACTCGGCCACGGAGGTCGTCATGTCGATGCCTGTCATCTTATTATCCTCTGCCAGTTACTCGCTTAACTACTTTGCCGCAGGCTTGGTCTCAGAACTCCATGGTGGACTACTGGCAACGCTTTTTTCCCAGTATAAATAGGCCAGTGCGAAATTCGCGAATATTTTTTTATAAAACCCACAAAACGCGCTAAACCATCTGTGCGATTTTAATAAAGACCAAAGCGAATAAAAAGTAAAACAATATTGTAATAATTTCGGTCCGTACCCTCATTCATTCCAATTTCATCTCGTGATAAAAGAATGAGATAATAATAAAAATGAATCTTTCAGTGCTTAAGGACATAATATAACAGCCCTTGAAAAAATGTCGTCTTTACCATGAAATGGATGCAGATTAGAAGTGAAAATGTATTTCATAAGCACAGACCGACAAAAGGTTAGACAAAGGAGTTGACAAACTTGCAGTGATAAGGCTACTTTTCTTTAGCTTAGTTTGTAGTATTCTTGAGAATGGATCTCAAGTACGTGGGACAGAGGACACAGCCCGTGTACATGGTCGAGGAAATTCAAAATGTTTTTTTACGATTCCTCTACATGAGAGAGTTCGGTTTTTCCCCATGGCTGTTTCCAACAGCATTTATCTCGGGAATGCTGGGTATCTGTAGCCTTAGTTCAAGGGGGGTTATAGCATTACTTCTTCTAGTTCTAGGATTCACAGGCTTTTGTTTCTTCCCAGGCGCAGAATCAACTTACCAATGGTGATGCTCCTAGGAAGACTTACTAGGTTAATTAACTGCCTCCCAGGAAATGTGGATATAAAAGCAAAAGGGCTGAAGTGCCATTTTGGGAAGTTTACACCAAAGCACTTTAAAGTTTTTTTTTGTTTTAGAATAAAATTCATAAGTTTTCAGTATCTGGTTGGATTTTGAAAAAAAAACTCAATGCTATATCACTGAGTTAGTTACCCGAAACGACAAAAAGCTAAAAAAAATCCCAAACTTGTGTCGCTTGAGTCAATCATTCTCCCAAATAGTAAATATATTTTATATGGCTAAAGGGCCACAAAAGTCTTTGGAATCAAACGAAGATTAGAGCGTTCTCTTTCTTATTTCTATTTCGTCAAAGCTGAATATTAACTCATTTTTGACCAAAGTGTCGATTAAGCCTTTTTTGTTGATAGGCTTGTCAACATCCCGTTTCGGTGAAAGGTAGGTTCAGATACCCGGAGGCTAACACAATCGCATTAAAATTGTCAACATCGATACGATATAAAGGTTTTTAGTCGATCTGCTTCGCAATGGCGTTTGACACTTATAATCGACTTAAAGCTGGTTAGTTTATCTATCCCGTCAACTCTGTAGATAAAGTTGTCGATTTATATTGTTTTCATAAAATTCGCATGTAAATAAAAAAAAAACATTGAACGCTTTTAAATGAACGGAGACAGATTTGAAGTTGAAAAAACGGAGTTTCTACAACACTGTCGACTGTTTAAGTTAATCAATAAAACCAGTTTTGCAAAACGCACTCCTTGAATTTTACGTTTCAAAACATTGCTACAGGGCATGTAGAAAATATTCATATTTCCTCCAATGCAGTCAACTAACGTAACAAGTCTTCCCAGGACAACCTAACCTAACCTAACCGAGCAAGTCTTTCCAGGGGCATCAACATTGATTAGTTTGGTTCTGGTTGGCACCTGGTAAGTATCAAAATACTGTGTTGGTGGCCTCGCGTGAAATTATTTGCAGCGTAGAATATTATCTCAACCAGGGTATCGGGTATCGAAAGGACATCATCCAAAAGCTGTTACGCCACCAGCAGCAATTTAATATTCCTTCTACAACTAAGGCTGCAAATACCCAGCATTCTTAAGATAAAGATCTACGATTGAAATCGAACTTTCTCGTATATAGAGCTGTCGTAAAAATGTATTGATTTGTTGGACATTTATCGCTTATCGTATCAAGTGAAGTATTATTTTTCCAGTTTGGAAATCTTGTGAGCTTTTTGTTTTATCTTAGAATACCGGGGCATATCAATATTCCAACTTGTTCACACCGCTCCTTATCAGAGAAAAACCCGAAAAAATTACTTTGTTTTTATTTTAATTAACATGTGTCATAACAAATTTGATTCGAACAAAATAATATTTATTATTATAGAGTGGTAGATACTTTAAGTGTCGCCCTGGGGAAAGACCACCATTCAGAATCGAAACATTGCTTGATATGGCTTAAGCCGTGTTTGGAGACCAGATCTGAATAGCCAGATACTTCCCAACCTTTCATCTTTCCCATCTCTTTGCCCCTCCCCATTAGCTTTATCTCACAAAATACTCCAATTGGGAATCCCATAGTTCAACTGTCTCTAGACGGTAAGGAGTAAGAATATATCTATGGAAAGAGAACTAAATATTTTTACCCAACTTATACAAATTTACGATAAATCACTTTCTCCGGGGTTTTAGGTCGTAAACCAAGAGAGAGAGAAAGAGATAAGACAACTTCTCACACAATATAGCACCGCTTTTAGGTATGTAAGCACGTTCTTCGTCTCCGGCGACTCGACGGTTTTTGAGGTTATATCCTATATTTTTGTTTGTAACAATACTGAGAAAAAGTGGTTGTACGAATAAACAAAAACATGATGTCGACATGTGCTATGAATGGATGTATAAATACCCTAGCCCTAGCCACACCCCAGTCAGGAAACAATCATCAATCCTGACTATACCAGCGCTTTCTCTTGGTATATTATTGCTCTGAGGTTGGGACTCTTGTGCGGAATTTGCAATTTCTTAATAATTTTTTTCAATCAAAACTCATCCACTAAACTTCTTCTATCATTTGCCCCAGCACGGTATTTGTATGTTAATCTACCCTTATATTAAGGCCATGAGATTTTCTTAAACACATTACCGTGTCAGGGGGGGGGCAGAATCACCCAACCCAGCCTTGTTCAGTGTTGCCAGGTTTCAGTGAGAGCAACGAGATAATAATATACGGTGTTTAAATGGCAATAAACACGATAATTTATCTTGTAATTTATTTGTAAGTGAAAACAAAATTTTCGTATTTTAGAAGATTGATTAAAAATGAAATGAATAAAAATACTTTGTATAACAGTACAGATTTTATATTAATTTTATGACCGACTGTTTTCGCTTAGTCTAAGCATCATCAGGGTACAAAATTAAAAGAAACAAAAAATACATAGTGTGCGGTTTTATACTCGTATACACACAGAGGGAGAACACAATATAAAATAAGAGAACAGTGAGAAAACAAAAGAATTAAACTTAAATTTGAACAAAGGAATTTCGTTATAAAAAATAATAATAATGTTATATTTATGAAACAGGAAATATGTTTATTCTGAAACATCAAAAGTTCTCAAACGGAGAGTTCTAGCGTCGTGAAACTTTCACAGGTTTTTCTAGGTCAGTGCTATTTTTTCTCAGTTAGCAATATCATTTCCACCATGACCTTTCAAATATTAATTTATTTGTCAAATCATAGAAAGATGTGATAGCGTCTTGTCTTTGCGAAAAAACTTAAATATTTAAACTAAGACATGTGACGACATTCGTGGTCGAGCGACTAAAATCCTTACCTACGAATCTAGAGGTTGCGAATTTGAAACTTGAGGTGCGCAAATATATTTTAATCAATCTTATTATGTGAAATTTCACCCACATTTAAAATAAAATAATTTATCAGATCACAATGAATAAGATCGAGAAAGGGACACTTTGGTCATGTAAATCGAATGAACGAAGATAGGAGTGTGAAAATAATATATTTATTTATTTATTTATTTATTTATTTATTTATTTATTTATTTATTTTTTATACGCCCTCATGGGCTTTTACATAACATAGGTATAAAATAAAATAACAGTGACATAAAAAATAACAATGACATAAAAAATAACAATGCGCCCAAAAACATTTGATGCGACGATTTGATTACGCCCAAGAAAATTAACACTAGTATTTAAGAAAGAGGTATGTTATTATAGCCTTCTTGTAACTAGATTCAGTGCAGTTGAATATATCTACTATTTCAGCGATAGAATTACTCACTGCATGCAATCTAGGTACAAGCGAGTATTTAAATGACTCAGTCCTGATATTGTTGTTACATTTAAAAAGAATTTTGGATCGAGTGGATCTGTTAGGTACATAGAAGGTAATTAAGCTAAGTAAATCAGGGCTGTCTATAATACCATTAACAATTTTAAAAATAAAAGTCAAGTCGGAAACAAGCCTCCTGTCTATATGACGCAAAAGTGAATGGAAGAAGAAGACGGAGACGACATGGCACAATAGCAATGCACCAATCAGCCTGCGGCAGTAAGGATGTGCACTCCTAGCGTTTTAATAATACACACCTGCGTAGCTAGCAGTCCACAATGGAGTGCTTATTCTAACCCTGATGCATGGCAGTGAGGCATGGAACTGGCAAAGGAAGGATAAAAGTAGACTGAATGCTGTGAAAATGAGATCCTTGAGACGTACTCGTATGTGCGGTAGAACCACGTATAACCGTAATTAAAAGTGTGGATATCAGGAACAAGAAAGGGACGCTTAGATGGTTTAGGCACGTAGAGCAAATGAATGAAGAAAGGAGTGTGAAAAAAATAAAAAAATATATATATATAAGTGAATGGTAGAAGAAGACGAGAACGCCTGAGGAAGACTTGAATCGGGTTCTTAAATCAAATACTTGAATCGGGCCACGTGAAGAATTAGAATAACAGAAGAGTATGAATGTGAATGAAGCAAGGAGTGTGTGCCAAGACAGAGTTGTATGGCGGTACGTCCTCTCTGCCTAACCCTGCGGAGAAACAGCGTGATGTTTAGTTAGTTAGTTAGTTTAGTTCCAGAGTTACTTAAAATGGCTTTGGCCATGTTTAGTTAGACGATCAGGTATTCCCAACCCTTCTTCTTCTCCCTTCCTCCCTTCCACACTCTTTAGCCCCTCAACATGTTCCAGCAATTGGGAAAGAAACAAATAAAAAGGCTGTTTTATTTAAACAGCCCTCCGAGTATTAAATAAGCGCTGCTAATTATTCCTATCTCTTTTCAATTTTTCAACACAGGGGTTTAGTATTATTGTAACGGGGGTGATTATTATTTAAGGCAGTTTATTTTATTGAAGGAGAAGGCTGTATTAAATTATGAAGTAATTGACATTAATAAGGTCCTGAACGCGAAATTAATGCTAGGGCCAGTATCGCTTTCAGAGAATTAATAATGGTTTTAATTGGAAGGGAAGAGATGACACCGGAAGGGTAAAGTCAAAGTTTTGTTTGAAATATTACATAATTGATATGTCGCCCGCTCGAAAATTAAAATAAAAAATCGAGGTACCCTCTTCGTAACATTAATTTATTTAATTTTAAATTAATGTAGGGTGACAAAACACTCCAAAAAACGGGAGGCTTGCTTGAGATTCATATTTGAACTAAAACTGATAAATCCGTAACAAAAAAATGCTTATATATTTCAGTGACTTGAGAAAATTGAAGATCAGTAGCTGAGTGGACAAACGCGTCGGATTCCCACCCGGGCGTCGTGCGTTCAATTCCTCTGCTGGCTAAGTCCTCCATCATTGCACAAGCAACATTATGATGACACTTATGATGGCAGTAGAAGTTTTTCAAATATTGTCAGGTTACTCGTAACATGGGAATGTTTGTCTTTCTTTAAAAAAAAAGAAATAAAAATGAAAGTAAGATTTTTTATATTAATTATTGAAATAATATCATTAATTTTCAACGTAAATATGAAACAGAAAATAACGGTCACGACCGAGACTCGAACTCGGAACCTCTACTCTATCCGAGAGTAACGGTTCTGCTAGTTGAGCCACCGATATCTAATAAGAAACCGGCATTTTTAATCGATCTCATTCTTCATTTGAAAATTATCAATATCATTTTTTTTATGTTTCTTCCAATTTGGCTGCCATCTATGTATGCTATACGAAGCCCTGCCCTAGCACCTAATATATACCTAGATGGTGTCTTGGATATAGGATCCATTTTTATTGATGGAAGATCAAAGTTTTTTAAAATTGTATTGACGTTCACGTTTTCTTCACACATAATTGAATAATAAAGATGCTGTCAGTATCTTCTTGATCAGATCTGAGTAGCAACGTTTTTTCTAGCCTTCCTTTACTTCCTTTCTTTATTGTCCCCAACTTCGGGGCATGTCAAAGTCCCACTAGGTTCGCGCAATTAGGACTCAGGTGTGGTCAAAGGTAAATTGAGTAAAATTCTGTTCATCAAAATAAAGCATCATGAAACAAACGAGCATATTTGCACATGTCATGCCCTGAAAAGGTTCAGATTTGCGGAATAAGCGGTGAGAAGTGGAGTAATGAACAGGATAAACATGATCTGATTTTGAACAATGGAATAAACAGAAAACATATCATAAAAGGCCTCTACCTGCGGGCACGGACAAACAGGTTAGTTGATTTATGTAATAAAATAACAGTACTATCTCCCTGTGGGCGGATTCATCTTTCGCGGATTCATTTATACGGTTCCCGTTGGATCCAAAGCTTCGGTAAACCACCGAATGCGTTTTCAGCTTCAGATGAATTTGGTAAATACCATAGTGTACTGTAAACGGTAAACTATTCTACTTGAAGGAAGTATCTAATTGTAGCTTGTGGAAAGATAATGGAATGAAAGTTGAAATTGAAAACCATTCACTCACCGATGAAGGTGAAGTTATAAGTTCTTGAAGTCATTTTTTAAGTCGATTTAAGACCACATTTGTTTTATATTATTTTGAGAACAATAACAAAACCGACGAACAAGCGAAAAACCAACGAGCAATACGTTTTTTTCACACCAAAACTCTTCTGTTGATTGATGGTCAATTGTTTCGAACACGATTTTGTTGAATACGCAAATATGACGAAATGGTAGGAAAGGTAGGAACTGGATGAAAAACGTGAAGGTAAGAACCTAAAAAATTATCACTTTGAAATTCGACAGCTCCCTAGAAGTCTTCTCCTTAAATTTTCGATTAGGTTTTTCAAAGTTTTCGGTGATTAGTCGACTTTTGCTAGTACGTCCGCAATCCAAATGATGCTTGACAGTTTTAGTCGGCTAAAAGTTGCTTAGTTTATTGAGAGGGTCTACGCTCCGGGTAAAGTTGTCAATATATTAATAAACAAGAGTGGTAGATATTGTCACACCAGGGCGATACTTAGAGTATCTAACACACTCAATTTACTAACATGGGAAAATCAACAAATTACTATTAATTATAATGATAGCAGTGAATTTAAAAGCGCAGGTTTGTGATAGTTCACTCTCAAATTTTTTTACCATAATTCCGCACAGGAGGCTTTATGGGAAATAATTTCGCTCAGGGCCTATGTCATCTTTGGGGATGCTGTGTGGAGGGTTTTTTTGAGAAAAGGCAGGAGTGAACTTGAGTCTTGAAGAGACCCATGTTGAAGGAAGGAGGAAACACAGAGGCCGGCAAATCGTTCCATATCCGAGCTGTTGAACATAAGAACGAGTCGTAAAAGCGACCCGTTCTCATGTATTGAATGTCGACCGTGTAAAAATTGTTGGGCGCGCGTTTGGCGAGTTTCCCGACTATGCACCGGTGCCGAAGGGATCAATGACGCAAGTTCCTTGGAGCATCTTCCATTGAAATACCTGTAGAACAAGGACAACATTCCCACCTATCTGTGCTCCAAAGTTTGCAATCCGTTTGTTAAGATAGGAGAATCTATCAAACGGACCGCCCGTTTCTGCACAGAGTCAAGGGTTTTTTCAGGTATTTAGGGGCTCCAGACCAGAGGTGGCTGCCAAATTCAACAGCAGGGCGTTGTTGCGATTTGTACAAGGTCAGCAGTTGTGTACTATTGAATTATCTGCGGGCCCTGTACAACACGCCCAACTTCTAAAAGTGCGCTTCACACTAAATACCCCAACCTAATATAAAAAGGAAAAAATAATATATGACAGATGTGTGCAAATTAAAACTATTTAAAATCATAATCACTATGATAAATCATTTTTAAAAAGTTCAAATATGGGTATAACAGTGCGAGTGTAAATAAAGAGATTAAAAAAAATATATACTAAAAGCTAAGGGTGTAAAAAATCCAGATGAAAAGCATGTATAAATATTATCAAATTTGTTAAAGCAAAGAAAATTAAGTAATGTTGAAGACAGTTAACGTGTTGAGTTAACGATTATAAAAATAAAAAAAGTTTGAATATATTATAAAAAACAAATATAGGAGGTATATCTTATGCTACATGGCTGCATTTTTGACAGAATCCGTTTTAAAAAAAGTTTATAGATAGGCATGGTTTTCTTTTAGTTATTTATTGAAAACATAAATCTTTTCGTACCATGATTTCTTCATACATTGATATTCACAGCGGTATTGTTCTGCAAAGTAAAAAAACTGGATCTCGCACGGGTGGGAGGTGGCGGGAGCATGCGACGACCTCTCCATCGGAAGAATTTACTGTGACTGAACAAAAAAGCCGACAAACACGCGGCACTAAACAAACTGATCGTTAGAATCCCTCCTATATGCCAGGTGCGCCAACTTTGAAATGAAAAAATTCCCCCGGCCTCAAAAAACTTACTTTCTTATCAGACCCATGATATACTATCGTTTTTCTGGCTTCTTTATCCGCGGTTTTTCTACCCGCGCCGCATTCGAGGAAACCAACAACGCGGATAACCGAGGGTTTACTGTATACACTTCGTATTCAAAACCGTCCAGGCAGGTGGTTTGGGACTCACTGGAAATGAATATTCAAGTAAATACCAAATTGATGGCCACGAACTCAAAGTATTCAAGCACAGAGATATGTTTATTTTTAAACGTGAATACCACATGTTCGAGAGTAAAGGCACCTCCGATTAGGGAATGAAGTGAAGCAGAAGGAAATGAGAGAAGGTCAGATCTGATTCGTGTGTATGAATTTAAAAAAAAAAATTAATGTAAATACCGCACAGAGTCTTAATTTTTTCCATTCGTCTTGGGGGCCAGGGAGACTGTGGCATATCCAATTAGAGAATATTGTGAGGTTGAAAAAAGTGAGCAACGGAAAGAGAAGGGAGAGAGGAAGATTTTATAGTACTGAGCTGTTCAGATCTGATCACCAGATATGACTGAAGCCATTTCAGGCAACGTTTCGATTCTGAATGGTGGTCTTTCACCAGGGCAATATTTAAGTAAATTACATATAAATTAGAAATTTTATTTATGTTAGATTAACAAGCTGCATTTTTGGTTTTTTACGTTTTATAGCGTATTAAAAAATAATAAAAAATATAGTGATCTTCGCACTTGAGTCCCAACTGCTCCCAACCGTCTAGAGTCCGCGAGACTATGGCATCCCCAATCGGGGTATGTTGTGGGCTTAAAAGTTATTGGAAAGGAAGGAGATGGGTAAAAAGCAAGGAAGTAGTTAGCCATTCGGATCAGGTCACCAAACACTGCTAAAGCCATTTAAGCAAATTTTCAATTCTGAATGGTGGTGTTTCACCAGGGCGATACTCAGTGTATCTACCACTCTGGAACGTGCTGCAAATATACAAAATATTATTTTATAAGATTTCAACGTGTTATGACACATATTGAATGCATTTAAAAAATTACGCACGCCGGGCTTGAACCCGCGACCTCTGAATTCGTAGTCGAGCGTCTTGACCACGCAGGCCGTCAAATATATCATATTCGTGTTGCGCAATGCTTTTACGTCCAAATGGCAGCTAATATGGAAGGCCGTTCTAATCCTAAATCAATCCTTGACTCTGTACCGAAGTAAACTCAAACTTATTATACCTAAATTCCATCATAATTTACAAATGTTCTTTATAAAAACTCCTCCGTTCCTCTGCTGAAATTATTAAAATAAATTAAAAATTCGTCATCCCTTGATAATCCGTCTCTGCAGCTGTGACGTGAGTCTGCGTCCATCAGGTGAGGGAGGCTCTACTGGTCGATTAGGGGTGGGAGAGGAGGCGGGGGAAGGTTAGGTAAGGGTGTAGGGGGGAGTGGAGAGAAGGCAAGGGGTTGCAGGATCGATACTATGTGGGTACAACAATTCTACTGCCTCAGCCGCTAGCCACGTAGGCTCTGTCTACTCCATACCTGGACAGGCTCTTCTACAAACTACCCTTTATGATAATGCGTAATAAATTTTCTATGTTTTAGGTTTTTCTTTTTTGTGAGCTAAACGTAGATATATTTTTTTATATGCTTTGAAAGCCTTCGTGGTCGAGTGGTTTAGATGCTTTAGATAAATACAGAGGTCGCGGGCTTAAATCTTGGTGGATTTATCCAATTGACATGTTTTATTTCGCATTTTATTCCTGGGTTGGCTTTAGCCGTGTTTGGTGACCAGATCTGAATAGCCAGGTACTTCCCGACCTTCCTCTTACCCATATCCTCCCCCTCTTCACTACCTTCAGCCTAACAACATACCCCAATTGGGGATGCCATAGTCTCACTGGCTCTAGACGGTCTGAAGCAGTTGAGACTATTAAACTATTAAAAAATACATATTAAAGTATTACAATATCTATAATTCAATCTAAAATCTAAGCTAAAATAATCAACAATCTATCCCTGCTACCCTAACATAAATACGCAATTCCGTCGATTTGCATGTTTAAATCAATAATTTATACCGACTAACCATCTTTTAATGAGCATCGCAAATTCTCCAGCCACCTTGGAAATAAGATATACACTATAATGGTATTTAACGAACACAAATTAGAAATGAAAATATTGAAGTCGACAGTTAAATCAAAGTTGACGGCCTCCGTAGTCGAGTGGTAACTAGGAATCTTAAGGTCGCGGGTTCAAACCCGGCGTGCGCCAATAAGTTTTATCCAATTACTATGTGTAATAATAACGTTTAATTCACATAAAAAAATAAAAGTATATTGGCGGCACGTTCCAGAGTGGTAGATACTCTAAGTATCGCCCTGGTGAAAGACCACCATTCAGAATCGAAACGTTGCTTTAAATGGCTTTTACCCTTAGAGTACATAGAGTAGTATCTATCCGAGGCAGTGAAGTCAGTTTTGCACTTGTTTTTGGTGATTTTAACATGACTCGGCGCAGTTGGACGTGGCTAAGACCAAGGCTACAGTATTTATACATCCATTCATATCACATATCGACATAATGTTTTTGTGTATTCGTATAGCCACTTTTTCACAGTATTTTTATCAACAAAAATATAGCATATAACCTAAAAAACCGTTTAGTTGTGTCAAGTTTAGTGGCATAATAAAAAATGTGGGCGGAGTCCCGCCAGTGAACCAACATCTTAAGATCATTACGACAGTATATAGAAGCGGGCCAAGAAATTTGTTGTCTCTTTCTCTCTCATGGTGGTCGCCGTAAAAGCCCGGAGAAAGTGATTTTTCGCAAGTTTGTGTAGGTTGGGTAAAAAAATTAGCTCTCCCTCCATATATTGTTACTTCAAGCTTTTACCCTTGTTTTTGGTGACCAGATCTGAATAGTCAGTTCCTAACCTTCCTCTTCCCCATATCCTTCCCTTCCCCACTACCTTCAGTCTCACGATATACCCCATTGGCTCTAGACGGTTGGGAGCAGTTGGCACTCTTGTGCGGTATTCAGTATAAAAATAAATGTTTTTCTAGAGCAGCATTTTCAATTTTTTCGAGATTTCAAGCTTACAATTTTTTTTGAAATTTTAATTTATGTGAAATAAATGTGTTATGACACATATTAATTAAATAAAAGTAATTTGCGCACGCTGGATTTGAACCCGCGACCTCTGAATTCGTAGTCGAGCGTCTTACCCCTGGACCAAAGAGGCCGTACTGTTGACATTGAAGTTAAATTCATTAATTGTTAACTATTTCAGTTGTTATTCTTATTTTTATAGTTATTGTTTAAGGAGAAATAGTGATTTACTTCACTTGTTCGTGTCTTGTCTTCTTCGGGCTTCCCCGACTTCTTCTACCATGCACGATGCCGATAAATCGCCGTGTCACTTGCCTGCTCGAGTTTATTCAATTAGCGCTACGATATTAAATAATAATTGGGACGAATAATAATTTTTCAGTACAAATTCGAATCTCCCATTGAAAATCAACCGGCCGTCGTTAGCAAAGAATTCAAACGATTGAATTAAGACAATTTTCTTCATTAGGAAGTCATTACCGTTTTAAACCACCGAAGACGCAAACCGACAGACGTGCACCGTGGGCGTGTTTGTGTGCCTAACTAACTAACCATCACACCGTTTCTCCGCAGGGGTAGGCAGAGAAGACGAACCGCCATACAACTCTGTCTTGGTATACACTCCTTGCTTCGTTCACATTAATACACCGTCTCATACATACTCTTCTGTTATCCTGACTCTTCACATGACCCGATTCAAGAATTAGATTTACTTGATCGTGCCACGTCTTCCTCGGGCGTCCTCGACTTCTTTTTTCATTCATTTTCGCATTATGTATTCTTTTCACACTCCTTTCATCGTTCATTCGCTCTACATGCCCAAACCATCTAGGCGTCCCTGTCTTGATCCTATTCATTACGCTTACATCAGCCTTGCATTCTTTCTAGATATCCACACTTTTTATACGTTCATACATGGTTTTACCGCACATACTCATTTCCACAGCATTCAGTCTGCTTTCATCCTTCCTCTGCCAATTCCATGCCTCACTCCCATGCATCAGGGTTAGTATAAGAACTCCATTGTGGACTGATAGCTACGCAGGTGTGTATTATTAAAATGGTACAAGGTGATTGGTGCATAGCTTTGAAGGGAAGATTTTTCATCCCTCGAAGCAAGAATATATATGGAGAGAGAGCTAAACATGTTTACCCAACCTATACAAATTTACGATAAATCACTTTCTCCGGGTTTTTACGTCGTAAACAGTGATAAAGAAAGAGACAAGACAAGTTCTCACATAATATAGCACCACCATTCGGTATGTAAGCATGTTCTCCGTCTCCCGCGTCTCCGGCGACTCGGCCCACTACGTTTTGTTATGCGACATAACAGGACATAACTCAACGGTCAACGGTTTTTAAGGTTATATCCTACATTTTTTGTTTACAACAATGCTGTGAAAAAGTGGTTGTACAAATAACCAAAAACATTTTGTCAACATGTGCTATGAATGGATGTATGAATATCCTAGCCCTAGCCACGCCCCAGTCACGCACAAATCATCAATACTGACTACAGAAGCGCTCCCTCCTGTATATTATCGCTCTGAGATGCATCCATTCCTTCTTTCAGTGTACCCGAAGAGAGTTTAGAGTGATAGATACTCCCAGTATCGCCCTGGTGAAAGATCAACATTCAGAATCGAAACTTTGCTTGAAATTGTTAAGCTGTGTTTGGTGATCAGACGTAAAAAGCTATCCTTCCCCTTCCCCTTCCCCTTCCCCCTTCCCCTCCTTCCTTCCCCTTCCTTCCTTCCTTCCCCTTCCTTCCCTTCCCCCTTCCTTCCTTCCCTTCCCCTTCCCCTTCCCCTTCCCCTTCCCCTTCCCCTTCCCTTCCCCCTTCCCTTCCCTTCCCCCCCCTTCCCTTCCCTTCCTTCCTTCCCCCCTTCCCCCCTTCCTTCCTTCCTTCCTTCCCTTCCCCTTCCTTCCTTCCCCTTCCTTCCCTTCCCTTCCCCTTCCTTCCCTTCCCTTCCCTTCCCTTCCCCCTTACTTTTCGTGAAATTATTAAAATATCGTTGGCCAAATATATTTCGTTGGCTTGTCGGGGACCTAGGACCGAGATTAGTAGATCTTACGTAAATTAGCGACAATAGTTGTCATTGAGATCGGCACAGATCGCACTTCTAGGAATTTTCCGTTCATTGCCATAAGCTCTTCGTGATGAGAATTCGCCGGCTAATTGCGTTGTTGTTATGTCGAATAGAGTCGTAATGTTATTGTTACCGCAGTTGTGTTGTTAATTGTTATTGTATATTGCATGTTACCGCGTTATTAAGGTCGGGTTATGATCTCGAGACTGTGTCTGACTTACTTTGAACTAAATCGTTTGATTATCGATTTGAAAATGATAACAAAAATTTTGTACACCGTCGAAATTTTACCGCATATGAATGGGTCGGTATAATGATCAGTTTATATATACTCGTATATATATTTATATATTAGTATATATATAATTATTATATTTAACATTCTGGAGCCAGTGGGACTATGGCATCCCCAATTAGGGTAGTTGTGAGGCTGAAGGTAGTTGGAAGGGTAGGAATATGGATAGGAGGAAGGTTGGGAAAAACCTGGATATTCAGATCTGGTCACCAAAGCAACGTTTCAATTCTTAATGGTGGTCTTTCTCCAAGGCGATACTTAGAATATCCACCACTCTGGAACGTGCCAAAAATATACTGTTTATTATTTTGTATTTATTAAATGTGTTATAACACATATTTATAATGTAAAAATTATTTGCGATCGCCGGATTTGTATTCGCCACCTCTGGATTTTAAGTCGAGCGTCTTACCACGCCGTCAAAGACGTTATAATTAATTTAAAATATTTCTTCATTTACAGTTTAATTTGTAGAACTCCATTTTAATTAATAACTTAATTTTATCGGATTTAATATTATTATTTTTTAGGTTATGCTATTTAAAAAGTTTTTTATTTTGTAGTGATAGCTGTTTCGGCATTCGAGGCCATTATCAAACTGTGGTTAGGCCACATGGAAATGACTTATTTATACGATTTTACTTTACTGTTTAATATTAACTATTTCATTTTCTTGAACTTCTATTCTATGGGGTAAGTATCTTTAAAATCTGTTTTCCTCTATTTAATGATTACAAACTACTATTAATTTACCAAAGGCAGGTGTTTCTTAATAAATTCTTCGTTATAAAAGCTTAAAGATGTGAGAAGGGGTCGTTTTTACCCTTTTTTCTTTTCAATATATCTATAAACTTCATTTCCTTTTCAAGACCCGACTTAAGTATTTGTTTCAATTGGTTGTCATGTCTTCCTCGGGCGTCCCTGACATCTTCTACCGTTCACTTTCTCGTCCTTCTAGTGCTCCTTTATATGTCCATCCACTCTACGTGTACAAACCATTTAAGCGTCCTTTTCTCATAAAAATATTTTACATCAGCCTTGCATTCTTTCCGTATCTCCACATTTGTGATACGGTCATACATGGTTTTACCACAAATACGCCTCAGGGATCTCATTTCAAACAGCATTCAGTCTCCTTTCATCCTCTATCTGCTAGTGCCACACCTCACTGAAATACATCAGGGTTGGTGTTGGCACTCCATTGTAAACTGCTAGCTTTGTTACTTAGGTTAAGGTATTTTTAAGCATTGTTTTTTTGGTAGTTTCTAACTTTATTAAGCGTCCTTGACGTGGTATTTCGCACAAACGGCGCTATATAAAATAGTCACGTAGTACAAGCATTATTATTTTCCGTGGTAATGCCATAATTCCACAATTCCACAGTTTCGCCCCCCACAATGGGCACCCGTCACTTTAATGTTTACACGTCTGAACAGGAAATAATATTATCTTTGGAAAATTCCACACCTGCGAACGCTGCAATAACACTTCATGTACAAACTCTGCAAACATGTTTTCAGCGTTGCGTTGTGTTTTGTTTTGTTGAGAGCCTTTTAGAAATAACAAGTTGTCAAAGACAGGCAAGGAAACTATTGAAAGGTTCCACGTAGTTTTGTGTAAACGATAAATTTTGTGAATATGTTTTTGTTTGGGCCTCAAAGGCAGCTTTTAATGCATTTCGTTTAAGCTTTATGTGACTGAAAGGGTACCCGGATACCCTCTTCGGTTTTCAACTTAGATTTTTTTAATGTTCCAGCAAATCTAACCGGCTGAAACTTTCTGACTTCTTCACAATAGTGAAAATGAACAATTGAACATTTCCGTTGGAAAGGGTACCCTCATGTGTTTTATATGGAATTTGAAGCTTGCCCATATTTATGAATCATTTTATCTTATTTTAAATGATAAATGTGATGTACTGTTGTGTTCAAAGTACATCACCTGTATCCTTAATACTATTTGTAATCACTCTAATGAATTCAAAACCCCCAAAAATATGGTACTGGGTGAAATTTCTATCCACTTCTACAAGTCTTGAACTAAATCGACATGTATTACGTCATAAAAGTGATCCAGCAAACTTCAGCAAATTACATACTGTAAAAGAAACCTTCACATCAATTTTAAAAAGGATGTAATTTTTTTCAGTCACATAAGGGATCAACATTACTTCATCTAAATAAGGAATTATATATAATCAAGTGTACTACCCGGCTTTGCCCGAGTTTTAAAAATGAACAATTAAAAATATGATTTAAAAATAATACTCCCCGGGGTAAGGTTAAGGGTTTTTGTTAAACAAACGATTGCATTATGGTGGACATGATTTAATGTGATATTTTGTCCGCCATGCTAGAAATATCCCCGTACTGAATATAACTAACAAACTAACCATCACGCAGTTTCCCCGCAGGGGTAGGCAGAGAGAACGGACCAACATTGTCCTGGCACACACTCCTTGCTTCATTATTATAAATAGGCTGTCCGTCGAGTTTTGGTCAACCCTGACTTCTTTGGTACTCTTCCTTAGCTGGATTTTTCCTTTTCTTTTTATTTTTGGCTCCCTGAAATGATGGATTGGCAAAATCCTATCACATATTATTATGTTTTTTACAAAGTCGTTTTTTCTTCCACATTCTAACCGGAAAACAAGAAGTGCGTTTACAAAGTTGCGGGAATATAGAGATTTTGTGTTCCATAAAAAAACTAACTAATAATCACGCCGTTTCCCCGCAGAGTAGGCAGAGAGGATGGACCGCTATATAACTCTGTCTTGGCACACACTCCTTGCTTCATTCACATTCATACACCGCCTCATACATACTCTTCTGTTATTTAGTGAGGCATGGAACTGGCAGAGGAAGGATGAAAGTAGACTAACGCTGTGGAAATGAGATCCCTGAGACGTATGTGCGGTAAAACCAAGTATGACCGTGTTAAAAATGTGGATATCCAGAAAGAATGCAAGGCTGATGTGAGCGTAATGAATAGGATCAAGACAGGGACGCCTTGATGCTTTGGGCATGTAGAGCGAATGAACGAAGAAAAGAGTGTGAAAAGAATATACAATGCGAAAGTGAATGGAAGAAAAAGTCGAGGACGCCCAAGGAAGACATGGCACGATCAAGTGAATCAAATACTTGAATCGAGCTGAGTGAAGAGTCAGAAAAACAGAAGAGTATGTATGAGATGATGTATGAATGTGAACGAAGCAAGGAGTGTATACCAAGACAGAGTTGTATAGCGGTCCGTTCTCTCTGCTTACCCCTGCGGGGAAACGGCGTGATGGTTAGTTAGTTATTAATGATGGAATGTATTGCATTGCACTACTCCTGCATAAAACTTTATTATTATTAACGTGGCCCCCTTCTAGACCCAAGTTCACTCCTTTGTACACGGTTGACAATCTATACACGAGAACGAGTCGCTTTTAAGACTCGTTGTTATCTTTAACTGCTTGGCTGTTGAACGATTTTACGGCCTCTGTGTTTCCTCCCTCCTTCAACATGGGCCTCTTCAAGACCCAGGTTCACTCCTTCCTTTCCTCAAAACGACCCTCCACACAGCATCCTCAAATATGACAAAAGCCCTGAGAGAAATTATTTCCCTCAAGGCAGGTGTGGAGTCAATGTAAAAAAAATATGTTTGCTTCAATTTTGTAAGGCACAGAATCTCACCTTTTCTGATGTAAAAAATACTCCCGTACCTTTACAACCACTTCATAGAAAGGAAAATTCCGACCTAATGTACATATTATTATTGTTGTTATCGGATAGCAACCACTCGGATAGAGCTTTCGGCTGAGTGCTGAAACACGAATCGGGCAAACAATAGAAGAAGAAGTTTACCGATTAGAAAGGGATACGACGCGACGCTGGAGAAATTCTTTCAGATCAGAGTGGATATCGAGTTACGTTATTTTTAAAGATTTTTTGTATTTTTTGCAATTTTGTTGATGTAGAGTTGGATGTGATGGGAAGTTTGCTTTAAGGGTATGGCGTTTCGTTTGTTTATTCTATAGTGAATACCGCACAAGAGTCCCAACTGCTTCCAACCGCCTAGAGCAGTCATTCCCAAAGTGGTCTATATCGACCCCCAGGGGTCGATTCCGACCTGCAAGGGGTCCACGTCAATGAAAAAAAAAATTAGGGGTGCATAAGACGTAAATGGGGGTCCACGGGAGTGGATTCCATTTGGGCAGACCGTCACCAAAATGTTGGCTTCCCGCAAATGTAATAATCCACCTCACAGATAGTACCTATGTAGGTACTTACGTAATACTATCTTATAATGGACTTTAATTCCCTAATTATATTGAAAATAATAATTTTTGTGGAAGATATTTTTCCGATTTGCTAGTACTTTTCGATTTGGAATCTCTGCCGACTAGTGCTTTTTTTCGGAGAGGAATTTTTGTTGATTTGCCAGCACTTTTCGATTTGGAATCTCTGCCGACTAGTACTATTTTTTGACGAGTTCGACTACAATTGAAGTGTTCACCGCGAAAGGTTCATTTCAAAGAACTAGCAGTTCCTGAAGCGTTCACAAAACTTTGAAGTTTTTCCCAACGCTAAAAAAAATCAATACTAGGAAAGCAGGGGGTCTATACAAAACAGAAAAAATCGACAAGTGGTCTACGGGACAAAAAAGTTTGGGAACCTCTGGTCTAGAGCCAGTGAGACTATGGCATCCCCAATTGGGGTATGTTATGAGGTTGAAGGTAGAGAGGGTAAGGAAATGGGAAGAAGGAGGTTGGGAATTATCTGACTATTCAAATCTCGTCAACAAATACGGCTAAAGCCATTTCAAGCAAAGTTTCTACTCTGAATAATGGTCTTTCACTAGGGTGATACTTTAAATATCTACCACTCTGTAATTATCGGCCTGGTGAAAGACCACCATTCAGAATGGAAACATTGCTTGAAATGGCCTTAGCTGTGTTTAGTGACCAGATCTTAATAGCCAGGTACTTCCCAACCTTGCCCTTCCTCATCTATTTTCCCTCCCCACTGCCTTCAGCCTCACAACACACCCCTATTGGGGATGCCATAGTCTCACTGGCTCTAGACGGTTGAGACTCTTGTGCGGTATTTACGTAAAAAAACGGACCACCCGTTTCTGCACAGAGTCGAGGGTTCTTTCAGGTATTTAGGGGCTCCAGGCCAGAGGTAGCTGCCAAATTCAACAGCGGGGCGCACTTGCGATTTTCACAAGGTCTCACAAAGTTTCCACGTTAAAAATGAATTTCGGTTTTTTTTAAATACTTGTAAGAAAAAATAATTTATCCCAGACAAAAGATTGAATTAAGCATTGCTTTTTACCCTTTGTTGGTCTATATGGAAAAAAATGTCTTTTAACAAAACGGCTATCTTTATTTCTAAAACACAAAATTAACGCCGTTAACAATATTTTAGATAGGGCCTACCGTTGACTAAATCAACGAATTTTACCAGCTTTCTGAAAACATAAAAAAAATATTACCTCGCAGATCGATTAAAGCCAGCGTATTAAAAAAACTAACAAAGGAGAATAATCAAATATCCTCATAGCAAAATTAAATACGTCGTTGGATGTGAATGTATGGGTGGTTTATGACGTTGGAGTAGGAATATACATGGAGAGGTACCTTTGCGAAACAGTGTAGTGAGTATTGTTGACTTTATACTGACTCGATAGAAAGAGACAAAGATATGTTAAAGGATGTCGGATGGCCTATTAGTTACCGCCCACATGGAATTCGGACATTTTTACCAAACATATTTGAATACATTAAACAAAACAATATCAATACACCATTAAAATGATTTATAAAGTCAAAATATCACACAAACACTAATAACAGAAGGTTTGCCTAAATAATGATGGAGGATTTTATTTTTATTCTTACTTAAAAAATAAAGACAAACATTCCCGGGTTACGAATAACCTGAAAATATTTGAAAAACTCCTACTGCCATCATAAGAAGCGGAAGATTTTACTTGTGCAATTATGAAGGACTTAGCTAGCAGAGGAATTGAACCCAAGGGGCCCGGGTGGGAATCCGACGCATTTGTCCACTGTGAAATGGGTGGATTAAAGGAACTTATATTTTTTTCTTCTCTGTGGTCATCTCTAATCTAGACTTCCTCTAAGTCAAGTTACATTAAAATTACATTAACTTCATTCGTAACAGACCTGTTGCTAATAAGTTTTAAAAATGTTTACAATGTTTGTCGTCATTTTTGAAAAAAAATACGTTTCTGTCCACTGAAGAAAAAACCTCTAGACCGATGTGCAATGATGGAGGACTTAGCCAGCAGAGGAATTGAACGCACGACGTTCGGGTGGGAATCCGACGCGTTTGTCCACTCAGCTACCGACCGGTCAATTAATTTATTCAGTCAAGTTTACTTTATGTCTCAATATCATAAAAAAATACGAGTATTAAAAACATTAAAATACCTCTGAAAAGTGATGTTTTATAAAGTTTGTTTGGTCTTATTTGAACATTCGCGCATAGCACATATCACCATCATGTTCGATTTATTTGTAAACCACTGCAAGTTTTTCAATCAACACAAAAAGAGGAAATAATCACAAAATCCGCTGACGTGATCCGATAATGTGAAGTTAGCGCGAACGAAGAGCATTCTTACATACTTAGAACTGCTGAAATATTATGTGAAGACTTTTCTTGTCTCTTTCTCTCTCACGGTATTCGACGTAAAAACCCAGAGAAAGTGATTTATAACATATTTAGCTCTCTCTCCGTGTATATCCTTACTCTTAGTTTATGACGGACTATCAATTCGAGTTACAACACAAGTTTAGCAGCAAACTCCACGCTCAACGAATGCTTTGCGTACGGCTTTGGGAGCTTGGAGTTGTACATGAAATGCGTTGTTAAGTTTTATCTCAGAATTTTGTGACGCGCGATTTTCTGGCCTCCTATTGGTTTGACTAATTAATATATTAATCAACCGATTTGAGAGTAAACTTCGTGCTCTCTCTTATTTCGTAGGGAGTAGTGCACGGCTTTTGAAGCGAGGCGACTGAATTCGATAGGGAGTTGTATTGTGAAATTATTTATAGGCGGATCGTTTTGGCTTTGATTTTATGTATGGGAAGGTGAATCTAGAGTGTACACTATTAAGGCACTCTAGTGGCTGATTTCCACCAACGTCCGGTTCTGCTCAGTGCCGATATTGTTCCGCAAGAGAGCTTATTGATATGGTATGAATATCAATCAAAGATACAAGTTGTGTGGCAGTATATCTTCATGCCCACCCTGTGATTTTTAACTACTTATTTAGTTAATAATTATTTGAAGTGTAAAATATATTTGAGATAACGCAGATTTTTTTTTTTTAAACCATTTTTAAATCACTAAATAATATTTTTAGTAATTAATAATTAATAAAAATAATATTTAGTGATAAAAAAATGGTTTTTGATAAAAAAAAATCTGCGATGATAGTATTTTTACAATTCAAAATATTTTTTTAACTAACTAAGTAGTTAAATATCACAAGGGTGGGCAGGCAGAAGGATATACTGCCATACAACTTTGTCTTGGCACATACTCCTTGATTGATATTCATACCATATCAATAAGCTCTCTTGCGGAACAATATCGGCACTGAGTGGAACCGGACGTTGGTGTGAATCAGCCTTAAATAGTTTAAAACACTGAAGAAATAAACCGGTAGAATTATGTTAGAAGCTGTAAGGTGTGGTAATTTTTTTCCTTCTTCTGGTGAAATTAATTAAATAGTTTCATAAAATTAATATCTTTATTAGACAGATGATCAATTTCATTACCTGCCTGGGGCCTAGGAGTCAAATAGTCTTATTTAAATTGGTGATATCCGTTTTCTTCTACATCGGTATCTATCACTTTTCTATCCCGTGATGGGCAGAATACGAACTTATCAATATTGGTGATAATTTTATTTAAAAAAAACTGACTAACCATCACGCCGTTTCCTCGCAGGGGTAGGCGGAGAGGACGGATCACTTTACAACTCTGCCTTGGCACACAATCTTTGTTCATTCACTTTCACACATCGTCTCATACATACTATTCTGTTATTCTGACCCTTGACATGGCCCGATTCAAGTATTTGATTCACTTGATCGTGCCATGCCTTTTTCAGACTTTTGCGGCCCTTCAGCCATCTAAAATACTTTTACCATTCGGGAGAAGGCTTGACTCAAGCAACGCAAGTTTGAGACTTGTTTTAGCTTTTTGTCTCTTCAGGTAACTCAGTGCGAGCATTGAGTTACCCGAGTTAACTTTTTTACAATGTCTAACTAGATACTGAAGACTTATGAATTTTATTGTAAAACAAACAAAAAATAAAGTGCTCTGGTGTTAACTTCCCAAAATGGCGCTTCAGCCCTTTTGCCTTTCCTGCGACGATATACTGATCCAGCCTTATTAAAAATACGGCGTCATTGGTTGGGAAAGTTCACGTACCTTGCAACCTGTTACCGTAGTACAAAAGGCAATTTTGAAAATTATTTTAAGGGTACCTCTACCTTCACAAAAGACAGCTTCACCGCTCTAAACTTTACGACAAAAACAATTATACAAAAAGGAGATTTTAATTTACGCATTTAAAAAAAGGTCCGACTTTAATCTTATTAACTTGAGTAAGAACACAAGATCCCCGACTCGACAAAAAATACATCAACCCACAGCCAAAACGACATTTCGACAAATTAATTTTCATTACTTCTCTACCAAGTTATACAACACTCCCCCTCTCGAACTAAAAACTCCTGCAAATTTAGCGGATTTGAAAAAATACACAAGGAGATGGATTATGGCTTAGAGTAACCAAGAGAACTAACTTTGAGAAATATTGTAGCGAGCTACCAGCCAATAGAATGCGAAGAAAACCGTAAAGATAAACATTATTCCGTCTTTATCTGTTCGCGAACAAATTTGCGTTGGTATCATGAGAAAGAAAGAGACATGGATACGTTCACATGTTGGACTAATCAGGAAATCCCCATTCTAACAAATTTACGTGAGAATCCCGTATATCTCTCCAAGTAAAACATATTAAGAATGCATTAAAACCCATTTTAAACGAAAGTTTATTATATCGAAACAAATAACGCAAAGATTGTCTAAATATTGGTGTAGGTAACTAGTTGTTTTTTAGGTTAGCATGTTAAATATTTGAGGTCAAACTAAAAAAATACGAATTCTGGAATAAATACCTGTGGAAACTGATTTTTTTGGTCCTTTGTTACTTCAGTTGAAGCAACCAACAACTGCACATATAGCCATATCGTTTTTTTTAATATTGCACTAAATTCACTTAAGTAATTATATTTTTTAAGCTTTTTGACTATCAGTTCGACTGACAGAAGTAAACTTGTGTGAAGTTCGTACATTGAAATATGGCTACACGGCTTTTAGCACGCCCCAAATCATATGTTCTTAATAACAAATGTTTGTCTCTTTTTCTCATATGTCTATAGAACCGAGCATAAAGAGAGAGCTATATTTTGCGAGTATGAACGATTTGACTCATAATTAGGACGGTCTCTCTATATTGTTACTCTAAGGATTATGGAGACAGAATGAAGTAGCACAGATGCCATGCTAAAACCAAATACAGGCTCTTTCTTTGTATTCTTTTCTTACCCTTTGAAGCCTTTCGTGAATTTTATTTTCAATCATCTTCATCTTTTTTTTATGTAAATTTATCTTAATAACTATTTTTCTTGCTTTACAACTAATGTTGAGATATACTTTTTTTAAATGTTTAATTTTACTTGCACTAACAAACTTGATGTTTTCATTATAACTAAAGGCATGTACAATGTGGCCTTAGAACGGGGATACTGTTCATATTCATCATATTGAATCCGTGCGGCATCGCTTCATGGAGATTAGGGCGAGAAAGGCAATTATTCATATGATGAATTTGAAAAAATATGAAATATTTCTTCATTAGAAAAGCGTAGGAAGGACTTCGATTTAATTTGCATTCTCGAAATTATAAATAGTATAATTGACTTATTTTCTTTGTTGCATCCATTTAATTCAATATTCCTTGACGTAGACTCAGAAACAATGAATTGCTGTTCCTCAATCATCACTCTACTAATTATGGGTGTCATTCTCCACTGTCCAGAATGTGGAGACATATTAACTAAAGCCACGGTTTCGACTTTTTTGGTACCATTCTAAATGAATTTTGTCATTCTTTACGATGATAAACTTCAGGGAATACAATTTATCAAGTCTAACATCATTGACTCTACCAAAACCTTGTTGAGGCTTTGACTTGAATGTTCTTTCAAATGTATATTTTGTCATTGCTTTATTAAAATATTAGGTATGTACCGTTCTTTCTCTGTCTCTTTTTTTCTCATTTCGTGTTGTGTATTTTTTGTAATTAAACAAACTAACTAACTAACCATCACGCCGTTTTACCGCAGGAGTAGGCAGAAAGGACGGACCGCCATATAACTCTGTCTTGGCACACACTCCTTGCTTCATTCACATTCATACATCGTCTCATACATACTCTTCTGTTATTCTGACTCTTCACATGACCCGATTTGAGTATTTGATTTACTTGATCATGCCACGTTTCTCGGGCGTCCTCGACTTCTTCTTCCATTCACTTTCGCATCATATATTCTTTTCACCTCCTTTCTTCGTGCATTCGCTCTACATGCCCAAACCATCTAAGCGTCCCTTTCTGGATCCTGTTCATTACGCTCACATCAGCCTTGCATTCTTTCCGGAAATCCACATTTTTAATACGGTCATACATGGTTTTACCGCACATACGTCTCAAGGATCTCATTTCCACAGCATTCAGTCTACTTTCATCCTTCCACTGCCAGTTCCATGCCTCACTGCAATACATCAGGGTTGGTATAAACACTACATTGTGGACGGCTAGCTTCGCTTCTTTGGACAATTTCTTATTTGCGCCAACAGCGTTCAGTCCTCCAGTAATGGAGTTTCCTGCATTCACTCTTCTTTCAATATCCTCATTAGCCTTTCCGTCTCTCTAGAACATACTTCCTAAATACACAAACTCATCCACTTGCTCCAAGTATTCATCATTCACAACTATATTGCACGCTATTCGCGCACTCTCTCTTTCAAACATAACGACTTTGGACTTACTTACATTCATCATCAACTCATTCTGCATACATTCTTGGTTCATCCCATACACGAGAAACTGTAGATCTTCCTTTAGATTGGACAATGGTCCGCTTACATAAAAAAAATCGTAACTCTCGAGTGGAAACCGGTTTCCGTTATTATTTTTATTTTCAAAATCGGATTCCCGGAAACCCACCACTGCTTATATCAAAACATGCATTATATAAGTCACGCCTAGACAATAATGTGTTTTCGTGAAAATAATATCGAGGATTACTTTGGAAATGACAACACACCAGTCTGAAGTCTATAAGAGAGGAATTTCGGTAAAATCCTTCTACGTCGCGCGGTGGTCTGAATCTTTCAAAACAGAACCTAATCGGCTTTGCAACCTTAAAAGCTGAGAAATAATGTAACCGAACCATATATGAAAGGTGGACGAGAAGGGTATAGAATATTGAAACCGTACGAGTATTGAAGATTAAATTGGAAACGCATTAAATATATATGTGTGTGTAAAATAATTTTCTCGGTTAACTCCTTAGAGGCACTATTTAATTCCTGACGTTTCGGACAAATCTCATTTCCCATCTTCTGAAGCCTCGAGTCTGTAATGTCTTACGTGTGTCCATTCATTGTAGAAGTCAAAATATAAATAAAAATTATTAATCAAGTCTAAACTAATTGACGGCCTGCATGGTCGAGTGGTAAGACGCTCGACTACGAATCCAGAGGTCGCGGGTTCAAACCCGGCGTGCGTAAATACATTTTATTTAATAAATATGTGTCATAACACATTATATTCGTATTAAATAATATATAGGATATTTACGGCACGTTGCAGAGTGGTAGATACTTTAAGTGTCGCCCTGACGAAAGACCACTATTCAAAATTGAAACGTTGATTGAAATGGCTTTAGCCGCCGTGTTTGGAAACCGGATCTGAAAAGTTGGGTACTTCCCAACCTTCCCCTTCCTCATCTCATTCTCCTCTCTCCTACCTATAGCTTCACAACATACCGTTACTTTACTTTCAGTAAAGATATCTGATTGGATGAAAGCTACATGCTTATATATTATAAATACTTTTGACACAATTTGACTCTTCGTTAAACTTGATCGTATCATATTGTATTGCTGCGGCGTCCCCGACTTCTTCTGCCGTACACCTGTGTGTAAAACTAACTCATTAACCATATAATCATTTCCACGCAGAGGCAGGCAGAGATGATGGCCCGCCACACTATACAGTCATCGTCTCATACATACTTTTCTGTTATTCCGACTCTTGAAAAATAACGTGAATTATTCACTTGATCGCGCCGTGTCTTCTTCGGGCGTCCCCCGACATCTTCCTCCATTAACTTTCGCGTCATATATTTTCCTAACACCCCCTTCTTCATTCATTCCCTCCATACGTCCAAACCATCTAAGCGTTTCTTTCTTAATTATATTCATTGCGGTTACATCAGCCTTGCATGATTCCTGAATTTCCACATATGTAACACAGTCATACATGGTTTTAACTAGCTTTGGGAAAAACTTCAATGTTTTGTGAATGCTTCACGAAATGCTTGAAGTCGAACTCATCAAAAAGAGATTTGAATTTATCAGGTTACTTGTTCAGTTCTTTTTGGAACCGGTTCCTCGCCGAAAAAAACACGTCCTAGTCGGTAGGGATTTGAAAGTGAAAAGAACTGGAACTAATTCCTCGCCGAAAAACGCGTACTCGTCGGTAGAAATTTAAAAGTGAAAAGAACTGGAGCCGGTTCCTTGCCACAATAAAGCGTACTAGTCGGTAGATATTTGAAATTCAAAGAACTGGAATCGAAGTATTTTATTTGAAGTACTTCTTTATAGGCTTTGAAGTTCAACTGCACATTGAAGTAGTTCTTTGTAATTTAACTTCCATGGAAGTACTTGTTCAATGAAATGAATTGAATGAAGTTAGTGAAATGAAAGAACTACCAACTTCAATTTAAGTATTTGCTCAATGAACAATGAATGAAGTAGGAACTGCTGCCAAAAGAAGTACTTCTTTCAAAGCGGTCACAACCTTGAAGTAACAATATATGGAGGGATAGCTAATTTGTTTTACCCAACCCATCCGAAATTGTAATAAATCACTTTTTCCGAGTTTTTACATCGTACACCATGAGAGAGAAAGAGAAAACAAATTTCTTGGACCGCTTCTATATACTGTCGCAATGATCTTAAACTGGCTTTCTTCGATGGTTAACGGCGGGACTCCGCCCACATTTTTTATTATGCCACTAAACTTGAAACAACTGAACGGTTTTTTAGGTAAGATGCCATATTTTTGTTGATAAAAATACTGTGAAAAAGTGGTTATACGAATACACAAAAACATTATGTCGATATGTGATATGAATGGATGTATAAATAACGTAGCCTTAGTCTTAGCCACGCCCAGGTGCGCCGAGTCATGTTAAAATCATCAAAAACAAGTCCAAAACTGACTTCAATGCCTTGGCTTGGGCTACCTCTAGTATACTCTAAGGTCACAACGCTAGTTTTAACACACATACGCCCAAGAGATTGCACTTCTACAGCATTCAGTCTAATTTTATCACTGCTATACATCAGGATTGGAAACAGCACG